>JAVANC010000028.1:46174369-46186709 GCA_033319125.1 Parnassius glacialis
TTTTAAGCCTTGATATGATTGTTTAGCAGCTAGTTCTTCCTTCATGGCTTGCAGTTGCTGACAATAAATACCTGCCGTAATCGTTTTGCCAGATTTTAGAAAGCTGTAGTGAACGACACCAACTCTAGTCCACCAAACACTCACAAGTAACTTTTTCTGAGTCAGTTTCGTTTAGGGCAGGATTTGGCTGGGTCTTCAAAGTTCAACCATTGCGACGAGCACTCCGATTATTGTAGAGTATCCATTTTTCATCACAAGTAATGATTCGATTTAAAATCCCTTCATCATTGTGTCGGTGAGAAAGTACCACAGCAGTCGACGCATGCTCGCAAGTTCGATTCACTTAATTCATGAGGTACCCATCGTTCAAATTGTTTTACTTTCCGATTTGCTTCAAGTGGATTAATACAGTTTTATCACTTACCCAAAAGTGTGCAGCTATTTCTGAAGTGTTTCTTTTAATAGATCCGCTTCCACAATAGCCTTTAATTTTTATTTTCCACTTTGGTCTCCGGCTATCCACGGAGTTGGTTCTGAAGGTCGAAATTCCAGAACGAAAATGGTGAAACCAAAAACGTACCGTGTTTTCATTTGCGACACCAGCGCCGTATAGATCATTAATCCTTCGAGCAGTTCTCTGCAGCAATGGAGCCACGGTAGAAATCGTACTCGTAAATATACCAATATTCATGTTTTCCATTGTGCGGTAATAAGCGACGCCAAAGAAAAAAATAATGAGGAAAAAACAAATGAATTACTGTTATCAAAAGTCAAATGTACCAGCTAAATGAGTTTATAAATTTTAATGGGAATTCTGAACCAAAGAGGAGATATTTCAGATCAAAGTGGTCAGTGCGACAAAACACTAAATTTTATATGTAAGGACGTAATAAAAAGACAAAACTATTATTTAGAAGCAATCTTTTAACATGTCAATAGGAAATCTAAAACATAACATTCGCCATAGTGATGCAAAGATTTAGCAACTTTGATAGAAAAACTCCGATAATAGGTTACAACGGATGTAGACAGGGGAACAGCTACAGTGACACCCGGGAAAGCTCATCCCTTTACTTATTTAGATAAAATATCCGGGAAACTTCATTTTGAGTTTTGGTTTTAGATATTATCTAGGAAGCGAAGTACTAAAAAATTTGTGCTGTGATACTATATTTAAGAAAAAATCAATTGAATATCCTGCGACTTAATGGTTGTATCATTCTATGGGAGTCTCAAGAAAAGATGGCATGATATTCTAATGGATAGTGCGTTAAAGTTTTGGGTTTTTAAAGCGTTGGGGGGAGGCCTACGTCCAAAATACGTCAACTATGAATGATGTATCAATTAATTAGTTTATATTAAAATTTATTTTATTTATTTAAATATTTTCTTTTGCATATACTTTTCAACATTTTACATATTTTAAATCGTATTGTTACGATTTTTAATTTATTAGTAGAATAAAGACTTATAGTTATTTTAATTTTTGTACACGAAACAGCCATGCTGCAGGTATATTATAGATGAAGCACGAATGGGACAACTCCACAATGGCAGGACCACGCCCTCACAAAATACCAGCGTCAATAGCAGTTTAATGCAGCTGTGGTTCATATGATGGGTGTAGAGAACCTGAAACCTTTTTTACTGCATACGAGGTATGCAATCTTAGTCCTCAGGGATGATAAATAAATTGTTTCTTAATTCCGGAAAATATAAATATCTAAGGGCTACAGTATCCACTTAACATTAAATGAAGTGTCTGCTGCTTTATAATCCTTATCCTATAAGAAAAATGCAATAACAAAAAAAGTTTATAGAAGTTAAAAATCGTGGAAATGTTTGACCCGTTTAACAAAAGTTGTGTAATTATTTAAACCGTGAGCATGAAAATTGAAGACTGTTGCCGATTTTAAAGCACAGACTTGAATTTGTTCGATGTTCTTATAAGATCCCCTGGGAAGTTCGTAACAATGCCAATTAAAACTTTCGGCATTCGTCTTAACGTTTCGCAATGAAAACTCTATTATGCAATTATTGGTGACTTACGAATGGCAGGCTTCCATTAAATGAGTGTTCTGAATCGATTTTCCGTTACGACACAATACGGAAAATTACTTTTATGACTGTAACTCTTTGATGCGTACTTTAATGTTGCATTCATCTGTAATGGACATATCGTTTTATTAACTGACCTAAAAAAGGGAAGTTCTCATTGGATGTATTTATGTTACGTGATATATTTACCAATAAATCGAAAGACAAAAATTTTGTCAAGGAACAAATTTATAAGTCTAATTAAAGAAAATTGTAAAAAATGATTATAATATAAAAGATAATACATGAGTGGAATTGACCCATGGGAATGTGGTGATCGCCACCATGCTGGTTCTATTAAAATTAATTTAAAATATTATATATAACTATTAAAAGTTAAACCTACTTAGTTGTGACAGTTTTTCTTTACCTTAATTATACATACTACTATCGTGCATACTTTTAACAATTCCAATGCAGCGGATTAGTTGATAGAGTGGTATATTATTACTTATATGTCGCCCACACATGACTAATAAAAATACCTTAATATTTTGCAAATGGGCCCTTGAAATGAAAAAATGTTGTACCCTAAATATTTTTTAAAGACCTATACAATAACACTCCACACGATGGAATCTAAGGCAAATACCATCGTGTTGAGTGCGTTTAAATTTTAGGTAAAAAAATGACCTATAGGAAAACTGTACACAAAATAAAAATGTTCTTCAAGATTTTTTTAATAGGAGAGGGGGCAAACGAGCATGCGACTCACCTGATGGTAAGTGACTACCGCCTCCCATGAACAACTGCAACACCAGGAGGGAATTGCAGATGCGTTGCCGGCCTTTCAAAAAGGAGTACGCTCTTTTCTTTTAGGTCCCTAACTCGTATCGGTCCGGAAAAATTGCTAATGGTAATCGATTCCACAAGGAAGTCGTGCGAGGAAGAAGAAATCTTCTAAATCGCACAGTGGTTGACCACCAATCATTCTGTTGGTGTGGATGGTATCGGAGTTCTGCCGCGATGTGCGTTCGTGAAATTTGGCGGCTGGGATAATATATTAATAATATTTTATTTCACATCTTTGTACTAGTGATAAATATCCATATCTATGCCAAATTACAGTTTTGTAGCACCTATTGTTGCTAAAATAAAACCACGGACGGCGGGGATGAACGGACATGACGAAACTATAAACGTTCCTTGTTGTTTAAATACGGGAAGCCTCAAAAGGCGACAAGCTGAGACCTATTAACTACATACCAATAAGTTTGACAAGTATCCTTTGTAAACTTACCGCCTATATACGTCCCACTGCTGGCACAAGCCCACTCTCATTTCTGAGATGGATTTCCGGGAAGGAAATGTCCGCCGCGCTGCCTCAATGTATGTTGGCGAACTACTCATGTCTTCAAATTATTTTTAATTATTTCTCAGGCATGCAGGTTTCCCCACTATGTTTCCTTCACCGCCGAGCACGTGACAAATCCACACTTAAATTATAATAACAATTTCATCGGTGGCGGCGGGGATCGAACCCGGGATGCTCGCGTAATGTGATATTTACAGCGAGCACTGAGCTCTCTGAGCTACCTCGTTATTCCTATCCTCTGTAAAGCCATGAAAAATATAATTTTAAAAATAATCCCGCTTGAATTCTAAATAAATAAAAAATGACTTTCAATATGTATTATATAATAATCTATATGAATAAAAATCATTACATTCTATTCTATTTAATTCTATTCTGACGCAGCCGACAGGCAGTATGCGACGCCAGGCGAAGGTGGAAGATCATGGGTTTTAGTCGATACGAGTCTTACAAAACACGTCCTTACCTCACGAGACGGGAAAGCGTAGGCATATTCTCATGTAAAAAAAAGGCTGTAAGGTCATTTTTTACTTTACAAAAAAAGTTTATAATCGTAAATGTACACGTTACTCAATCCAATTGATTATTTATTTACTTTAGTACATACAACTTTAGTTTACATAAAACAAAACTGCTGCGCCAGGCTGGCCAGAGGTTGTGTACAAGTCCTTATTTCCAATGTCTGTGTCTTTTTTTCTAGTTCCCTTGCTTCGTACAAACGAAATAATTTGCTTGCAAATAAAACTTGTTTGTTTATCTTTCCACTTCGCTTATTTGCGCGCTCAACCGTACTGCGGTTTCATTTTCAAAATACTTCGTGCAGTCGTCGCTTTCGCCGTGCATATACCTACATAATATTATTTACGTTTAATGTTTACTTAAAACTACGAGTATAATATATACAACCTTCTCCAATGCTGAACAAAGGTCTCCCCCATAGATACCTCATAGAAGGATTTCGCATAGTAGCCAAATTTAGCTGGCGTGTTGGCAACCGCAGTTTTTTATAATTTTAAGATGTTATCAGCAAGATGCTGCTGCCCATCTCCTGTTTGAGATTCCCTCCGTCGCCTCTTACGTATGAGCAGTAAATATTCTTACACCGCTCTTATTCTGATTACCACTATATCTTCCTTATTCTTGAAAGTATACTGTCAATGCATTTGTTGTATTATTGAATTTGGTCTGAAACTTATAGGTCCTATGTTTATATACTTATAATATAATGTGCCTACTGTATAACTTGCCCTGCATAACGTAAGAGGCGACTATTAGAATGTTGGATTATTTATTATAGGTTCCTGATCATATCTCGATACTTTGACTTGAGGTTGTGTTAAATTAAATACGGTAGTATAATGAGTCATCGAATTCAATTATTTATAAATTAAAAAGTAAAAAAACTTTTTAAACAAACTTTTTTAAAAATGCGCTAAAAAGAATTAAATCAATATTCCTTTAAAACTTTTACTATGAACTAAAACGTCATTACATAATTTATATGATATAAAAGCTTATCGCGAGATTTAAGTTTCTACTCATTTCTACTTAGTCGTATTTACTTAGTATAAAAAATTTAAAATTAAAATCAATCAGATCCTGTTTATCTACACAGGTAAATCTCGCGACAAGTTATATCATATAAATTGTGTAATGAACTTATAAGTTGATAGTAAAGCTTTAAAGGAATAGTTTATTTCATTATTTTTAGCGCATTTTAATAAAAGCTTGTTTAAAAAAGTTTTTACTTTGAATTTATTTTTTACTTTTTAGTTATCGCTGGACAGGTTTCTCAGTCTGATCATGTCATTCAACGCATCATTGTTGCAAGGTCGTTTGTCGGTTAATTGCGAACAGTCTACCTCTTCAATAATAAGGAGACCTTCTAATGATTTTACCCTACTTAAGGCCACGTATGCTTGACCAGCAGCGAAGAGTTTCGAGCTAAGTATACAATGGCATGGTCGAAGGTACTACTCTGCATTTTGTGTACTATGCAAGCCCAACATAATATAATAGGCAGCATTCTGCGTTCTACAGTGCCGTGACTATATTTTGCTGGGAATTGTACAGTCTTGGGTTTAATGAGATGAACATCGTCTTTACCGAAGTCTATACGGACGGATGGTATTTCAGTGTCATACATTTGTGCTCTCTGGAAGCAGAGCCATATATTTTCGGTAACATGACACCATTCACTAGACCTTTGGACCGTCAAAATTTACCAACCAATGCTACAGACTCGAGCAATTCGACCTCGATGTTTGGTGTTGATTTTTTGAAACGAAGTGATGTTGGATGTTAAGAATGATGATGATATATTTTGACACATTTAGATGTTTTATTATATGTAATTTCAATATATGTATTTTATTATTATATGTATATCTTAGTTGTATATATATATATGTGTGTGTGTGTGTGTGTGTATTTGCACCTGCCACACAATCTCATCACTCCACGGGTTGACTGGCAGAGAATGCCGCTAGGCATTAAGTCCGCCCTTTGTTACCCTTGTTATTAAGGTGTCAACAAATAAGATAAAATAAAATAAAAAAAAATTTCGAGGTCTCCAAAAACCCTAGTACACCAACATTTCAGATGGATTGACATCATGTTACAGCCTGATGCCATTCAGTCCTCGGTACGGCCTCACCTTGACTCGAGTGTTTGGAGGATTGCACTTCTTATTTTAGCTTGAAGCTAACTTGTGCCTTACGAAACAGAGTTCCTGGTTTGACTTTGGAGTTACCCTTCTCCTAGACAGGTTGGAAACTAATGCTGTTGACGCCTATCTCGCCAAATTACACAAATCAAAGTTAACCAATCGATACTACAGACTCGAATAATTCGACCTCAATATTAATATCGAGGTCTGCAAAAACCCCAGTACACCAAAATTTCAGACGGATTGAAAACACTGAGTTTATGATCACCATCTATTATTGGTTAACTCGCATTCGTGTTCTCAGCAAGTCCTTTCATTTGATACCCACATTGTAGGAAAGCATAAAAAACTTAGTCCGCCATCTTTAGAAGTCCGCCATATTGGATTTAGAGTGACGTCACTTATTTTTGAGTTACACTAACCAAATCCTTTCATTTGATATCCATATTATAGGAGTGCATTGAAAATAACTAGTCCGCCATCGTGGGTGTTCCGCTATGTTGGAGTTAGAATGACGTCACAAAGCTATCCATGCATTGCTATCCAAACTTAACGTGTATACAAAATTTTAGCTAAATAGATTGAAGATATCTGCTTCAAAATTGAGTTCCAAGATTCCACCCGAACAAACATAGTTACATTGCAAGTTAAATAAAAGCTTGTAAAAGGAACACAATGCTAGCGCGTTGTAACTTACTGATAGCGCTGCGATGAGCGGATGACGTGAAGAGTTAAACACCCCAATACTGGTTAACTACTGATGTCTTGCTGGTTTTATAGTTTTCCAGGCCTCATTCGGATATACGAGTTGACAGAGAAGAACTATCATACATGCCCATTGCTTAATGTCATTTGCCCCCACCATTCTATTCATCGGTTGCTCGGCGGCGACGCAACATCTCTCTCTGTGTGCTTAAACTATTTTCCGAATAGTTAATTATAAAACCCTTGAAAGTTAAGTGCGGCGGTCCCAGTGAACGCATAGTGCACGGATAGACGTTCGGCAGTGCTGGTTTCACCAATCGTGGAAGCAATGGAGGCGGCACGGCAAGAAAGGTTGAAGGAGTTGAGTGCCCTTTGTTCAACTGGACTTGAGACCTCGACGAAAATCTAGAATAGCTCCGCTAGGTCACAATAACATTTTCAACGATTAAATTTTCCAATATATAGCGTTATTCGCCACATATTAATATGTATACTTTACTATACTATATATACTGAATACGCTTTAATTCAATATATTTTATGTAGTTCTTTATACCCGAGCTACAACAGTTCCGCCACATCGTTGATGAAAATGAAATGTACTGTAAAAATATATTCACACCCTTTCAAGAAACTTGCAATTGAAAAAGGCGGTGAAACTTTTTCATTTTTGAGAAATAGGAAAGCTTGCCGCTCTCAAGTGAAGAGGGTACCCGAAATTAAATACGGAGAGCTCTCCGTCCAGTTTCATTTGCAAACTTAAGACATCGGGTCAACTGCAGAGCAGTTACATAAAATTTTACGAGCGTGGTAATTTAGATATTAAATTTAGTATATGTACGCGTACATTAAAGTCTATGGTTCATTAGGAGTATAATATTTAAACATTGAACATGCTTTCGACGCTCTACTTGTTCTTCGTCAGCCAGTAGAAGTTCACTGCTGGACATGCATGCATGCAGATGTTTGTTTTTTGTTAATATAGAATAAGGGGCAAACGATCATACGGCTCACCGTTGGTAAGTGTCGAACGCCGCCAATAAACAACTCCAACACCACCACAATCGCAGGTGCGTTGCCGCCTTTTAATTTAACTTTATAAAAAATATATATTTTTAACCCTTATTTGGAAAAAAAAAACATTATAAATACTTACCCGTAAATAGATAAGTATTTATGATTTTTCTTTTTTTTCTTTTTCTTCAACGAAATTGAAACATTAAATAATTTATTGCTATTTGGCTATTGAAATATCAAGGTTTTGAACAAGGCCGTTATTAGACTAATAACTTATTGTGCAAACGGTGCTCTGTTAATTTAGATCCTACTTTACATGATGTGACTTCGATATGACAGACTATCTTAATTATTGAATCATTATTGAGGTACATTTCAAATTAGATTTCTTGAGCGTTTGAATAAAAAAGCGGCAGAGTCGGCGAGGTAGACCCCAGACAGAAATTCATCGACGAAATTGGCGAGATATTAAGATGGGCCAAATTAAAAATACCTTCAACCGCCGAGCATGTATGCGTAGATATACGTATGTATGTAAAAGAAGCGAGAGAGGTTGTCAGGATAGTGTCAAATGGAAGTCCGTAGTCTCTGCCAACACCTTTGGGCAACGGGCGTGAGTGTTTTTGTTTATCTTACCTACGTTTTATTAAGTCAAGTTAGTGTGCAAATATTATACTATGTGACTACCTCTGCCTCTATCACAATTAGACAAGCTATACGCAAACGATTTTATTTCAATGAACTCGCAATGAGCGGTTTAAATCTTCTATTAAATTTAAGCAACAAAGACATAGACATAGACGTAGACATGCATTTATTCAGCGACTTACCTCATACAGTTTTGATACCGAAAATAAAATAATACATAAAAACATCAAAGATAAAAGAAAATAACAAAAAACAGTCATAAAATGATCCGATTGCATGAGTGATGTGATGCTGAAAAGGGCACTGACTCAACATAATGCTATCGCAGGATTTCGGTAGCGTTGGTTTTCAGCAATGCCCTATTTTCGAGAAAGATGTTATCAAAATCAAAATAATAAAATAAAATAATGGAAATGAAAAAGGATGGGACCTTTATTTATGCAGTCGGTATATATAAATGTATATAATAAACAATATAATGTGCATTTACAATAAAACAATATAGATATTTATTATATTATGCTATGAAAATGCAGCTATTCTATCCGCCCTAAATGTTATATTGACAAAAATATTCTTTTACTTTTACCTTGAACAGGCTGATGGTATTTAGTTGGCAGATAGGTAGGGGCATGTTGTTCCAGCATTTAGTAGCTGCATATCGGAAACTACCGCGGAATGCTGCTGTTGTGTGTTTTGGTCTTGAGAGGACATTTGATTTGTTCAAATGTCCTTAAAATTACCGTCCTTGCGCCATTTTAGTTTTTCTAATAGATACCCGGCTTTTTGTTTTAAGAGAGACCGAAACATAGAGTTGAAACTATTTGCAAACATAAGTTTCCTAAACTAAACCTTATAGATTATGTTCTTTACGAGATCAGCGAAAGGCTTTGAGAATGGGGCTCCGATATATCTAAATTAGCAAGCAGACTTAGTTCTGCCGCATATGCTGTAAGAACGATTAGAAGTCTCACAGATATTGAGACAGCTAGATTAGTGTATTTTAGTTACTTCATAGCGTAATGTCTTATGGAATTTTGCTATAGGGTAATGCGACTGATATTGAAGCTATATTTGTTTTGCAAAAGAGAGCCGTACGGGCGATTTATAACCTAAATTGTAAAGAGTCCCTGAAAGAAAATTTTAAAGAAATAAACATATTAACTTTGGCATCGCAATATATTTATGAAAATGTAATGTATGTGCATAAAAACATAAATAGCTTTAATAAGAATAAGGATGTGCATACTTTTAACACTAGGAACAAACAAAAGCTTGGTAATGCCAGTTACTAGACTCCACACAATCAGTAATTCATTTATGGGGCAATGTATACGCTTTTACAACAAAATCCCCAGAACATATTCAAAGTTTGTCAATATGCAAGTTTAAAAGTTTTATTAAAAAAACTGTACAAAAAGGGTTATTATAATATCAAGGAATACATGAATGAAATAACTCCTGGGAATAAGGTGATCGCCACTATGCTGGTTCTATTGTATAAACGAAATTATTGTTAAGTGATGTTTGAAAAAAAAAATCCCGCTGGGTTTCTTGCTGGTTCTTCCCAGGACAGAGGTATTTTCCGAACCAGTGGTAAATAAAATATGACTTTCAATAAGTATTATGTAATAATCAATATTGAATAAAAAATTATTCTATTCTATTCTATTCTAATGGAACAACAATTGTTAACTGCAGCGTGTGTGTACAGAATAACTGTTAACTACTAACTACCCTCAGAGAACAAACTTTTGTTAAGCGCCGAATGAAAAAAAAAGGCTTAGTTTTAAAGAACTGCCATAATAATTATTTTCGTGTCATTTATTGTTTCTTTGTGTTATATGTTTAGATATAACAAGTAGTAAAATTAAAAATTTTGTACAACCGACTTCACTATTAATAAAATGAGAACATCATTAATGTAGTCGAAGTCAATTAAATACGCATTATTAAGGATAACTCAAAAACGACTAGACAGATCTTAATCAAATTTATTTGGGATCACATGAAAAGCTTTATAATATAATTTTAAAGCTTTCAAAATAAAAACCTTTCAAAGGATCATCAAAATCGATTTACCTAGAAAAAAAGTGTGTGTGTACTTATTTACGCACGTGGGAATTTATACTTCTTAAGCACAAAACATATTTGAGAGACAATTACCCACTGAAGTTGTCGCTTTTAGCTGTCAGTGTTCGCACGCATCGTAAAAACTTACTCTCATCATTTTCCCAAACGCCCCAAAAGAAGTAACTTCAAATAGTTCTAAGGTAACGCACGTAAAAAATAACGATCACACTACGAAAGCACTAAACTCGAAGAGGTTGACGAGTATGTTTACCTGGGACAAATAGTCCGACCAAGTAAGTCCAACTTCCACCGAGAGGTCGATGGACGGATTCAACTCGGCTGATTACGACACGTCATCTCGTCAGGTATACCTCTGATCCGTCACAGTTGGTTGTATAAGCAAGCTCAAGGTCGTTCAGTGAGAGGAGAAGGCAATTTATCATGCAGAGAAACCCCAAGCATAGCTTTCTAAGCGTAGCTTTCTGAGTAAGAAATGAGGATATTCGCAGTAGAATCAGAGTAACCGACGTAACCCAACCTACTAGTAAGCTGAAGTGGCAATAGGCCGGCCATCTTGCCTCAAAAACCCGAAAACCGATGGGGAAGAAAAAGTTTTAGAGTGGCAGCTTAGTACCGTAAGCAAAATTTAGAGCGGTCCTCCCACTTGATGGAGTGACGGCCTGCTACGATATGCAGGAAGTCAGCTCAGTCCCGTGCTTTCGGTTTTTCTTTTGGGAGGTCTATTTTCAGCAGTGGACTTATGAAGTGCTGATGATGATGATGAATGAATAATTGCCACAGTTTATCAAATCATCCAGAGTTAACTGGTAGAGAATACCAAAAGGCATAAGTCCGCCCTTTATGTCCCAGAATATAAGGTAAAGATGAATAAATAAATGATGATCTCTTATCTAGTTATTGTTGTGACCCATTAAGATTGTTCGTTCTGCCCAAAGGCGATACAGAATTCCCAACCTAACAATTGCATCTGTTACAAGCGTGAACTAACATGTAATGAACTTGTCGAGTTCCGTATGGGATAGTTGGAGAACTCGCAGAACTTCTGAAACTTATAGCAGTTATCTCATAAACAATAACAGGTGGTGGCTTATTATTTTAGAATCAAGCTACTAGTATCTGTTTAAGTAAGCTATAATCTTGGAATACATTACAATACTATTTATTATACATCAAGGAAAGAATTTATAACAAAATACATATTATCTTCTATCGTGTTATTGTTATATAGATGGCAATTCTTTCGGAGAATCCAAAAAATAATCAAATAAAAGATAGGGTAAGATTAATGCACTAAAATGACATCTGATTTTAAACACTAGATTAGCGACCATAAATGATAGAAGGAAGAAAGCGGAGTTAGTAAAACAATTAGTGATCGATAACATGTTTCTTTATGTAAAGATTGAGGACGATTAATATACAGATGTAAAAAGTTTTAAAGTTTTTACTCCAAGAACCGCGAAAGATTTATCATAAAATTTAGACGACTGCACAGGATATTGAAGGGAAAGGTTTTTCTTGGACCGTAAGGTAAAATTATTAGGACAGGACTTAAACAATTTAAAACATTTTTTTAGATAGCGAGTACTTGACACATTAAATAAAAATGCAGTAGATAGCACAATGGAAATGTAATTTACGTCCAAACATGAAAACATATACGAAGGATTGTTAAGTTGCTCTTTGGTGCAACAGGTAACAAATGTTAGCATAGTCGAGTATACAGAGTAGTTTAGATTAAGCAGGGATAATTTTAGTGGAAATGGGTAAAAAATTGTTAAGCATCTGGAGTGAAA
>JAVANC010000028.1:46186809-46229565 GCA_033319125.1 Parnassius glacialis
GGTGTACGTGCTAATAGATACATTTACAAATATTTTCTATTTCTTATATAAAATGTATAACTTACCAACTAATTACGGTTAATTCGGTAAAATATATTATTATTAATTTACTTAAGATTTTAATTATCTTAAAACAATCAGCAATTTTTCCGTATCATCGTATGACAAACTTTGTATCCATGTCCAAATTACATTTTTACAATCTGCCATTTTTAATGCATATATGTACAAAATTGCATTGACTTGATTATACAGAAACGGGCCAAGGAATGTAAAAAATCTATGCATGAAAGAATGCCTTATTCTAATGTTAGTTTCCATGACTTTATCTTTGCGTCTTTTATCAGTGACCTCTCTTTTGTAGGGCAATTTTAAGTGCTGTTTTAGTAACGTACTCATAACGAATAACTGGCGCACTGAGAGGACATTATAGGATTTATATAAGAGATGGGACGGGAATAGGATAGGGCGAAATGTTGCGACTTTTAATACGGCTCTTTGAGCGCGTTCCCGTGGTAGCAGTATAGTTTTAGCTGCTCCTCCCCATGAGGTTATACAATAGGTGAGAATTGATTGGCATAATGCGAAATATACTTGCTTTACTACTTTAATATCAACAAAAGAGCGAATCTTTTTAAAAACAAACATTAGTTTACGGACTCTATTGCAGAGGTGGTCTATGTGATTTTTAAAAGTAAGAGTAGAATCTATAATTATTCCAAGGTATTTAATAGTGTTTGTATTAAAAATAATTGGGCAGTTACAATTAGACTCTGCGACTGAGCAACATTTATGTGCATAAATTTCTGGAATGGTTATATACTGTGTTGAGCTGATATGCTCTGAATCTCTTCATATATAAGTCACCTACTCTCTTCATGAATTATTTTATTGCTAGCACGTTTATTTCCGTAGCAGCCGCAAAAGGGCGACCACATCTTTCTTTATCTTTCAACGTTAGTCAACCATGATGAAATTCGTTATAGCAGCGGTACATATTTGCCTTAGGAGGGCCTTTATTTACAAACGCCCTTTTGAAGGCTATTAAACAATTCGTTCGGTTTGAGTCGACATTTTAAAATCGTAAGAAATCACCGCATCAATTCAATTAAGCTCGTAAAAACCGTGGAGAGAAATTCTAAATTGGAACATTGGCATTTTTAATTGTAAATAATAGTATTAAAAAAAATATATAAGCAAACGGCTAGTGTGGTCATATAAAAATACTTTATATCGCAAAACTTTCTGCGTGGCTTGTCGTATATTGTACGAAGTATATAGACCAAAGAAAAAAACATTACAGTTGAAAAATATACTACAACAAAAATATCGTTACTAGATAATGAATAGAAAACTAATATCGGAATTTCTACGCTCTATTTGTGAAAGTAAATGTTCGAAATATATCTTGCTTCAGAAATTCGTACTGTCAGTAAATAAGATAGTATAGAACATAATAAGCTATCTATTGGGCGTGCGGTACTCCGAAGCCGTACATTAAAGTCATTAGTGATATAGGTGCGGACCGTGCTGAAAATGTACGGGCGATAAGAGAGGAACGTGCTCTGTAATAAGCAGAGCGGATGAAAAATAAATTGTTCCTTTGATGCCAATGGATATGAAAGTTTCTTTGATAGAAGTGAAGTTGGAGAGGGTGGTTGATTATGTGAAACAAAACAAAAAACATAAACAGCTAGTTACAACAACACTTACTGTGTTATAAATTTCTCTTTTTAGATAAAGTCCAATGGTAGACATGGGCCTCTCCCATTCTTTCTTAACTTTCGCTTTTAACGCAACGGCGCTATCGTTGCGTTAAAAGCGAAACATTCCGAAGCCTGCATCACGCTTTCAAAGTTCCAAAGCTAATGCGCTACATATAGAACAGCTCCGAAACAACGCACGGAGCGTTGCCTGCTCCCCGGGTAGAACACCTTGCCCGGCGGGAGATCTCCCGTTTTTATTCCACGGTCTAAGTACTTCTTTGTTTTTAAAAACGTAACTTCCACACTAGGATTTTCTCCTTTATCGTGGGGGCAGTTTGCATACTTAAATTTCACAAGATCAAGAGCAATTAGCCCTTAGTGCTGCAACTCATTGCTAAGCCACTGCGTCATGGAATCGTCAATTTTGATTCATTTGACCTCGTTGTAGAAAGGATTTGTCTTCCTTATAACGGTTAGCAAGAGCATTGGTGATCCCAAAACTAAAACCTCTCGAACATTTGCCTATCAGCAAACTGTCAGCACGTTCTCGATTGTCAGTCTAATTCCGAATTTCTATATTTGAAAACGCCTCGTTTTATTTTACGAGCCGTTTGTAGTAAATGAAGTTATTGAAACCCCCTTTTTAAAACAAAACAGCATTTAAAATACATTTGCACCGTTTATAGGTTATTCATTTAAAGTCATCTTAAGTAGCTGAATGATTAGTTCGTAATATAAACTTTTTTACATGTACTACGTATGTAATAAAACGGATCGTTACAGGTGACGAAACGTTTCTTGAATATGGGTAATATTCGCACCACTTTGCAATAACCGCCTAACGCTGAGATTCTTTAATTGTTATCCAATGAGAATACTGCAAGGCCCACTCCCGGGTTTCCCATCTACCGCCTTTTATGCCCAGCTTGTGCACCCTTGTGTTAAACTCGTTTCTCACAAGTTCGCAAGTCATCGCATCCTGCCATCGTGTCATTTAGATGTTGAACTAAAGAACATAACTAAGATAAAGATATTGATTATAATGCTATACTTCGCGATTAATTGTAAAGTTATATGTGCGAAGCTGGCTGTCCTTGCACATATCCAACCAATGTGCAAAGCAGCCTGCAAGACACGAGGCAGATTAGCGGAAGTGCAGATCAGTGCACATGCTTTCCTTCGAACCCTTCATGGAGCTTGGATTTAGGGACATTTGCAGTATCCTGAAATAGTATATTCTCACCATCATCATTCACTATCATCATACAGTCCATATTCTTCGTAAAATAATCCTTTTAATAACTCTGAACCAGGAGCTGGTCATTTAAACCAACATACCATTTTAACCAGCATTATAGTAAATTCACAAGGTCGGGATAATTAATATTGTCCAACAGGTAAAAATATCCAATAAATAACGCTTTATCGACATAATTTGTTTCATTTCATTGCTCTATGTTGGAGGCAATAAGAAGACAATCCAATACTTCATTCTCTCGCGTAGGTGTCGTGAGAGGCAACTATGGAAATACCAATAAAATCATATGGTTTCTGATAGATATTTTTATATAAAAAAATAGATAACAAAAATAAATCAAAAACTATTGTTCAGAACTTGATCAAATTTATATGGGACCATATGAGAAGCACCAGCTTTCAAATAAAAAATAACCATCGAAATCGGTTCACCCAGAAAAAAGTTGTGAGGTAACACACATAACAAAAGTTTACAAACCATCGAGTACCGTCTTTTTTTTAAGTCGGTAGAAAATAAGGGTGCCAAGCACCCCCCATACAGCTCAACTGATATTAAAAAATGCTATCATCTATATACACCTGCGTATATTCTTGATTAAGAATCAAATGGTCAATGCGTTGTCACACAGAAAGAATGGTTCGTTAATGGTAAAAAAAATCGGGGTGTGGATATTTCGTGGACGCGGCCGTGTGTACGTATAAGAAAACGATCTCAAAATGTCGTCAAACTCCGCCGCTCGCGATGCATCACAATCTTCATTCAACTTAACGAATCCTTTGATCCTTTAGTTATCGAGTGGTGTAATTAAATGTTGTCTGTATATAATTGATATGTAACTGTTACACCAAACTGTATCCGGCGATTTTGTTATCATAAGTTTTCTGAATTGTCTTCCACTGAGGAAGCAAATTTTGAGACGTTTTCATATCAAAGAATCTCTGGTACCTGTCCAGAACCATTAACGCTAATATTCTGTGCGAACATCGTACTTCTCCGAGGCATTCAGGTTGCAACCATAACACGTGGAAGCGTTGCTCTTATATATAAAACGACGACATTATAACTATCTCTATAATCTTTACTCCAGACGCAGAACACCTAGAACAGTAACAGAGAGCAATATCAAATATAAAAGATGTAACAAAAACCCTGTGTTTCCCGCTAAGTGCGTAATCAGATCAAGAAAGGGTCGACATGTAATGTTGAAAAGGTGTTAATGAGACGAAGACGTGTGTCTGGTATTAGGTATTTAATAGACTACTCTAATCCAAATTGACACTAATACTAAAATAAAGGGTTATTTGCAATTACCGGCCAAACATGCAGAGAAGGTTCAGAATAAGTAATATAGGCAAATGGTTATAAAAATTAATTAAAAAAAATCTTAAACATTCTGTCCTTTTTATTTTTTAAATTCAAAATGCGTTGTACGCATTTTGAATGCGTTGCATGCACACGTTCGTAAGGGTCGATCGGTAGGCAAAAACGTTGTTGCCCATAAATCATATTCAATTTTGGATAGTTTTAAATAAAATTAGAAGTTTTATTTACTCGTATTTTCAAAAACTGCAATAACGGTATATCATTTTTTATATATTTGAACTTAAGATTAAAATGTAGCTACTCTTTTAAATATAATCCTGAATATTGCCGTGGCGACTACACTACACAGTATTCAAACGTATAGAAATAACATTACTCCAGAAAACTCGACCATATTTTCCATATTTTTTTGCAAATTGTATGTGGTTGTACTGCCTTTAATTGACACGCGCATCGGTAAAGCGGGGTCTTTTACAACGTGGTACAACCATGCTGCAGCTATATTAATAGTATAGTTGTAGGACGAATGGGTTGGTGCGACCGCCGAAGGACCACGCTCTCGCAGAATACCAGCGTAAAATAACAGCTTAATGCTGTTGTGTTTCGTATGGTGAGTGAAATGAACCGGAGATCCTTTTTACTGGAAAAGAGGCATTCTATCTTAATCCTCAAATGCAAATGCGTTGTCAGCCGCATTTGCATTTTAATTCGCAAACGAAGATAGATGCAGATGTCTATGCGCCAGAGCAACCACTTACCATCAGATGGACGTATGCTCGTTTGTAACCCTTATTCTTTAAAAAAAAAAAACTCAAAACAAAAAATTTGCAAATTAAAATTAATTTAATTAAATATTTTATTATCGACTTTTCCGTGGTTAAGTTATTTCGGTACGTTCGCACACTGCTTTGAATAACGGGAACCACAAGGTTATTCTTATATGTTGTATAAGCCATCATCAATATGCCGCTTAACGCAACGATTAGGGTAAATGCTTCTTCGACAGACAGGGCCGTGTGGAGACCAATTTATATTATAATCAATGAAACTTACTATTTTGGCTATTTAATAAAAATCGATTAATCTTTTATTTATAATTAGCAATCCGTCCCGGCTTCGCCTTGCAGTTTATATTAATGTAGTGTCATTTACATTTTTTAAGATAATCGTCAATGACAACCGTTTATTTTATCAATTATTCGGATTCCTACCAAGTTTTTCGGATAAAATACAGCCCAGATTACTCCTGGCACTGCTCTGTATCTGTTTGCGAGGTTTAGCTTTAGCCATTTTGAAGATTAGCTCTAGTCCTTGGTTATATGATTTATTTGAGATGAGGAATCGCTCATCGCGTCGGCGTACTTATCTCGCAAAGCGAGTCGCCTTGTCGAAGTTTTTGAAAGCAAGACATGTTGTCACCATAGTCAACATCATCATTACAGCCTTTCATAAGTCCACTGCTGAACATAGGCCTCCCCCAAGGAAACACAAACACAAAGCACGGTCCTGAGCCACCTGCATCCATCGACTTCCTGCATGTCTTACCAGGTCGTCACTCCATCTAGTGGGGGGTCGCCCTACACTTCGCCTACCGTACGAGGTTGCCACTCGAGAACCTTTCTTCCCCATCGGTTGTCGGTTCTTCGAGCTATATGGCCGGCCCACTGCCACGTCAGCTTACTAATCCGTTGGTCTATGTCGGTTACTCTGGTTCTATTGCGGATATACTCATTTCTAAGTTTATCACGCAGAGAAACCCCGAGCATAGCCCTCTCCATAGCTCGCTGAGCGACCTTGAGCTTCCTCATACGGCCAGCAGTGAAGGACCACGTCTCATATCCGTAAGTCATCACTGGCAACACGCACTGGTTGTATAATTTCGTTTTCAGAATTTGAGGTGTGTCTAACGAGAAGACATGTAGTCTCCCGAACGCTGTCCAGCCGAGTAGAATCCGTCGTTGCCATAGTAATAGTTTATAATTATATGTCTGTGATTGTTACAATCGGCGATATCATTGGACGCAAATTAAATTTGAGATATTGGATAAACATTATTCAAAAATTATTTATGATGTTACTTAATCTTCTTCTCAATATAAACACCTTATTCATTTAGATATTGTTACAAAATATAATATAATCTCGATACCTACTTCAAATATTTTTTTTTCAATTTGCCGTCACGAGGACCTCATACGAGGTAACTCATGACTGGAGACACGTCACTAATAAGCTCAGACAGACACACAGACAAACTTTACAAATATTTCTTATCTTTATGCATGCAAATAACCCGCTGAGCTCGATTAAAGGCAGACAGGCAAAGGTTATTTCAATATTACAGAGAAACACTTTAATTTTATTTATATATATATAGATACAGATGTAATTTTACTGTGTCCATTTTTGAATTATGTTTATGTGGTATAAGCAAAAAAATATCTTTCAAAGTATTTTGAGGTCAAAGATGATTTCTCATAAAGAAATTATTCAAAGTTTTAAAACAATATCTGTTATAAAAATATGCTGTATTAAATCGACGTATTCGCTTTTCACTTGCAGTAACATTCATAATGTGAAATACACTATGATATTGAGAATTGAGAATCGCATTTGGGGATGTTTGCGACTATATCAGTGCCAAATTATCTGTAAGTTTCTGCTTGTGGATTACATTCTTACGTTTTAACGTGAGATTTTCATCGTTATAGTTATCCCGTATAAACTAGTTAAACTAGCCTTGTTTTTAAACGCAATTTTTTTCTTTTTTTGGCAACTTGCCGTTGTTTGTATTGTTTTTGAGATTTGTGAAACTAAGAGAATTAATTTTTTTTATGCTACCGCAAAGGTTTTAACTAAACAAATGATATTCATTGTGTAAATACTAGGAACAGACACAAGCCAGTAGTACTAATTATTCGACTCCACAGAGTTGAAAATTCTTTATTAGGGCAATGTGTACGCTTTTATAAGGATATCCTAGAAAATATACAAAGTCTGACTACCGCCAAGTTTAAAAACTTTATAAAACAAGCATTGTATAAAATAGTTATTATAATATTAAGGAATTTATGAATAATAATAACCCCTATGAATGAGGTGATCGCTACTAAGCTGTTTCTAATTTCTTTCGTGTTGTTAATTATTGTGTAACTTTAATAATTCTAAACAAACATAACAACAACGACAAACTGTTCTTTTTTTTTAAAAAAAAAACGTCCCGTTGAATTTTTGACGGTTCTTCCCAGTATTGAGATATTTTCCGAACCAGCGGTAAATTAAACATAAGAATGGTTTTTAATTAATATTATTTATAATCTATATTAATTTAAAACAGTTTACATTTCTTTTTCTATAGTGTGATCAAACTGTATGAAATGACTGTATGAAATATCCAATACAATATACTCATGTCATCGTGTTTGGTTTTAGGACGTAAATGGCTTGACACGGCGTCTTACATTGCAGATACTGCTTTGTAAAAGCTGCGTTGAAGAAGGCTAGACATGTCGCAGTTAGATTTTGATCACTTGTATTTATTGCTGCAAATGTAATAAGCAACGGATCAAAATCATCAATTGTGTAACAGTGTCCCCAAGACCTAATTTCGTTCACAGCGGTCCTGACATCAGCGCAGGACAGGATGTTGTGCGCAAATACTGGTGCATTCTCTGTTCCTCACTCTCGTAGTTCGATGTGATGGAAATTCGACGAGAAAGGAGAGAGATCAGGCGCAGGACCTACGGCTTTAAGTGCTTTCTGAGGCGCGGGGGTAGCAGCAACTACCAACTTCCTGAAACTGGGCTGCTTCTAAAAAATACTTGAAGGAAAAACCCAGTAACTGATTTTTACCCGAACTGAATTTTGACCCGGGTTTTCATGATCTGCAACCGCGCATATGACCATTAGACCACGAGGCTGTCGAGTCACCTTTTACAACACCCACGGTATGAAATATTGCCACCAGACGGCACATTTTGCTTTACGTTAGTTAAATTCTTCATCATATTTTATAGACGGTTGTCACGAAACGATGGAACGCAATTAGAGTGTAAGGGACGCGGTTAAAAAGCCACCCTGCATTGTACGTTACGGGAAGCGAAGGGTCGGAAAATTGAGGTCGTACGCAACTCGTCTTCGGGTCAATTAAGCCTTTGTGACCCGGACTTAATACGTGATGTAAGCAAGAGATATCTACATATTATATATTAGATATATATTATTTTTAAAACTTATCAATGAGAGGACTGTATTGTGCTTCACTCTTACTTCTCCAAAAGAAAAACATTTTATTTTAGCCTTACTTACAATTGCTAGCAGTCAGAACTATTATAAATATAAATAAAATTGTCATTAAGAAAAAAGAAGTCGTCGGTGTTGTAAAAAATTCCGATGCATATCACGTGGTAGAGCCAGGCTGCAGATATAATATATATATATATATATATATATATATATATATATATATATTATAGCTACGAACGGGTCGGTTCGGTAGGACCACGCTCTCACAGAATACCAGCATCAAATAGCAACTTACAGATGTGTATCGTTTGGTGCGTGTAGAGAACCGTAGACCCTTTTTACCAATAACAAGGTATTCTATATTAGACTGATTTCTTTATTTGATTTTTAATCTACAAATGATGTAGGTGTCTTTAGATCACAGCATCCACTTACCGTGAGGTGGATTGTGTGCTCGTTTGTCACCCTTATTCTAATACTAATGTAATAAATCTGATATACTTTTAAGTATGCATAAAAGAGTGCATCATGTCCACCCGTGGAGTCATCGGAAGCAAAGGAGGGAAACTGAAACAGCGGCTAGTCAATAATATCGCTGTGATAATAATAAAATATAATAATAAAACTACCTATGGCAAATAGCTCGTCAATAAGCTATCTACCTATGAAATGATTTATGTTTATCGTTTCAGTGTACTTTTGATTACCTGTTACGATGATGATGATGATGATGTAATTGTAAGCTGGTCTGGCTACATAATAAATGTTACGTAAAATGTACTTATACTTTATACCAGTAGTTCTTATTAAGAAATACCGCTGCAGATTACAATAATAATTGTTTATTGTTATTTATATATTTGGTGGTAACCACACAGATATACACATAATAATTATAAAGTGGATTAATCTGAACAAAAACTGCTTAAGGGCACTTGTCCCACCGCCGACGAGGAAGCGATTAGTATCGACTATTTTCTCTCTAAAGAAACGAACAATAGATATAGACAATAAGAGCTATAAAAGATAAAACTCGCTCAGCGATGCTCGCTTGGCGGTTAGATCTCATGCCGAGAGATCAACAAACGGTCAATTATAGTTGGTAGAAATAACTTTGCGTACATCCGCTCAATAAAATAAAATAATGTGTCTTATCTTGTTTGAGGAGAACCCGCCGCCCTCCCTCAATTGCGTCCACTATCCCCGTCACCGCTGAAGCTTAGCAGTCAGCCACCTCAGAGTCTACTTCACCTGTGGAGGCCTCGTGTAGAGGCGAACCACGTGTTATATTATAGTCGGTGGTGTGTCTTTCCTAGTATAGTGGTGTTGGGAGTAGTAAATGGGACCGGACGTACGCAAAGTAATTTCTACCAATTGAATTTCCGCAAAGTAACACCTAATTCTTTTGACCAACAGACTGTTTACTCTACAGTGCGTATCAGAGTGCACTCGCTTATAGACCAAAAACTATAGAAACTACACACTCGCTTCTAGATTCTTGCTAACTCCTATCTAGTTTCTAGCTCTACTCGCTTCTCGTTCACCATTTGCGGTGAGAGAAGTGCCTAATTCATCATACTCGTATATCCAATACAACCACCCTCGAGATACAATTATTATTATTATTGAAGCTGCTACTTTAATGTGTCTTTGTATAAAATAAAAATACATTACATGTATTACGAACAAATCACAAATTTATAATATAATAGATTTAGTTAAATATGAGAGTCGAATTGTAACGAAATCGTGTAAAATAAAAGCAAGAGAAAACATCAAAAAAAAAAGACTTTTTATTTCTTATAATTTTTATAGCACTTATTTATCTTTTCATTAAATTTTTATATTTCTGCAAGTTTCTGTAAAATTTTTTCTTAAAATATGGTAGAGATAACTATTTTAAACGTGGTAGAGCCACGCTGAAGATATATTATGGTTGTAGCACGAATGGGTCGTCTCGACCGGTATAGGACCATACCCTCACAGATTACCAGCGTAAAATAACAGCCTAATGTTGCTGTGTTTCGTATGGTGAGTTTATATAATCAGATAACCTTTTTACTGGAAACGAGGCATTCCATCTTAGTCATCAGGGGTGACAATGCATCTGCATTTTGATTCCTAACCGAGCATAAATGTAGATGTCTATGTGCCGTCAGGTGGACTGTGTGCTTGTTTGTCATACTTATTCCATAATATATATATATATATATATATATATATATATATATATATATATATATATATATATATATATATATATATATATAAGTATCCGTGAAATAATAGCTGTGCGGTTTCATAATGCGGTGCAAAGTAGCGGGCAAGCTATTATTTATATTTTATATAAATATATATACTAACTAGCTGGCCAGGCAGATGTTGTTCTGCCCTTTTCGACGACCCTTCATATAAAAAAATCCTTAAATTCGTAATAAAAAAATATTGAGTGTCACTTATCAGGATAAAAACTATCCTATCTCTCAAGTTGGACCAAACTGCACAGTGTTCAAATTTCATTGATATCATTTCAGTAGTTTAGGAGTTCATCGCAGACAAACAACGTGACACGTAATTTTTATATATAAAGATATATATACGCTATATTTTAATGCAATTAAAATAAGGGACGCACATTAACGCCACACTTAATGTATTTAATTCAAATAACAAACTTAAATATAAATCTTACTCTCATTTATTAAATGTCTTAAAGTTTAACAGTGGTAGAGCCACGCGGCAGCTTTTGCTGTCGCACGGATGGGCCGGCTCGCACCGGGGTGGTACCACGACCTCACAGAATACCAGCGTGAAGTAGAGGTTTACCTCTGCGTTTCGCTTGGTGAGTGCAGGTGGCCGGAGGCCCTTTTTACTGGAAATGAGGCATTCCATCTTAGTCCTCACGGGTGACAACGCATCTGCATTTTGATTCGCAAACGAGGATAGATGTAGATGTCTATGCGCCACAGCAACCACTTACCATCAGGTGAACTGTGTGCTCGTTTGTCACCCTATACTATAAAAAAAAGTTGGTGGTCCGTGGCCAGACAAAAATCAAAATGTTGTCATCAATAAAATGTTAAAAACCGTTGCTTTATACAGTCTACATATATTCATTACGGACCAAGTGATTAATCAGGGCACTATTTATAATGCCCAGGCGTTATGAATAATAACAAATCATATCGGTCCATGTAATCAATACTGATTAAACTTCATTATTATCACATTGTCTGGTCATTATGAATATTGCTACGTAACTGTTGCATAATTTGATATAAACTAGCCATATTAAACACTTTTAAGACTATAAGGAAAACCATTTTGCTGTATCAATTAGCAGCAACAGGGTATTTTTTCCATTGCGTTACAAAGAAAAATACGTCTTATGACAAACTTTATTCGCATTGTGTTAAATTGTTAAATATGTGACATCAAAAAAACCAAACCTAACCTATCCTTTAATCTGCCCAATGAGTAACGGACCTATTTCTTACAGCCCGGTAAATTTAATTCTTTCAATAGTTTTTATCATATTGCCTGCTCATATTGAGAAATTTTGTGACTGTGGGTATTACGATTAATGTTCTATAAAACACTTGGTCCATAACATATATATAATCTCATGTTCGTCGGTTACACATTCGCCTTAAAAACTTTCTTTACTCCATTACCTATAACCGCACAAACCGTGCGTATCGTACGCCTCCAAGCCAATGATTAATGAACTGTGCCTGAGTTATACGGCATCTCGGCGGCGGAGCCAGCAAAAAAAAAAAGATTACCATCGACGTGCTGTAGCAAAAAATCATTAATGATGTGCACTCGAGTCGTGAACTAAGAAAAAACCAGATTGACTCTTTTTGTGCGAACGGAGTGTACAAAACAAACGAAAAAACTCGCAACGACGCTATCTCGGAAACTAACAAGGTAGAAATGAATGAAGGAAATGATAGAATTCTTTTTTGATGGAGGTTTTGTGTACTCCTTTGTACGCTTATTCAGGTACAAAGTAAAGCTTTGTGACAGATAATATATTTTTAGTATATTTTATACGTTTCACGGAAATAAATATAAAGATATCCACTGTTATAAAAACATATAAAGATACCTACTGTTGAACATGGGCCTCCCACATAGATTGCCTCATAGAGGGGATTTTGCCATAGTTGCCACGCTTGGCAGGTGGGTTGGCACCGCAGTTTTTAAAATATTTTTAGCTGTTCTTAGTAAGATGCTGCTGTCTATCTTCTGTTTCAGTTTCCTTCTATCGCCTCTTACAACACCCACGGACGTGAAATATAAAGCTATATGATAATTAAAATAATAAAAAATATAAAAGTATACCTGCGTAAAATGACAGCTATGTGGTTTCGAATGGTGAACGCCGAGGACCCAAGAACCCATTTTACTAATATTAAGAAATCTATGGATGATAATAACCCCTGGTCCGAATGAGCCTCTTAGAGAAAATTGTAAAGAAATATTATATTCCCTTTGGCCTCTCAATATATTTACGTAATGTATGTTTACAAAAACATAAATAATTTCAATAAATACATACTGGCAACAAGCACGAGCTAGTTATACCAGTTTTTGAACTACAAAGAATCAGTAATTCCTCCATGGAGCAATGGAGGCTCTCATAACAAAGTCCCAAAAAGTATGCAGGACTAATCTAACAAAAATATCAAATTTTTATTAAGCAATTATTTTTGGTAAGGTTTTCATATTAGGAAAGCATATTATTGATAATAACCCCTTGAAATGAGGGTGATGGCTAATATGATGTTTCTAAATGTTTTTATACTTAATTGTATAAAATATTGTCATCATCATCAACATGCCACAAAGTACGGTCCAGAGCACAGAGCAAATACAAAGACTTTCGACACATAAGCGCACAGGACGAACGCTGACAGTATACTAATTAAAGCCACGCCCACTGTGATTTCGTCAGGACCTAGTTAGAATCACAGTGCACAGTTGCTTATGCCATCTCCTCTTTGTATTTGCTCCGTGGTCCTGAGCCACCTGCATCCATAAAATATTATATAATAAGTTAGTGTTATAAAACAAAATGTTATCTTGCTGGTTCTTCCACAGGCCAGCAGTTTTGTTTCTGAACCATTTTGATTCTAGCCTATTTGATAATGAGGTAGGTGCTATCAAGCTATTACTTATTTGATGTATATAGTTATTTCTTGTTTAATTGTGTAACATATTACCTGATTGCAAACTGTTGTTTTCTACCGACTTCAAAAAGGAGACGGTACTCAATTCGACTGTATTTTTTTATAATGTGCTATCTCAATCTTTTTTCTGGACCCATTTCTAAGACTCGTTTTTTATCTGAAAGCCGGTGCTTCTCATGTGGCCCATATAAGTTTGATCAAGGTCTGACCAATAGTTTTTGAGTTATTCTAAATAATTTATACTGAAGTCATTTGTGCAAAATTTTTAATTTTAAATTATCTTCATGTGTGCCGCTGGGTTTCTTGCTTGTTCTTCCGAAAGAAGGTGCATTTTCCGAAGTAATTTAAACGTAAGAATTACTTTCAATAAGTATCATTTATAATCTACATATTGAAAATATATTGAGTTGAACAATTGATATTTCCAAAAGTTATCGTGATTACAAGCCTTGTGCCCTGACTTATATACATACGGATTTTTTCGGAACCCTCGGTGCGCGAGTCCGAATCGTACATGGCCGGTTTTTTATATCACTTATATGTACAATATGATTGCTAGATACGATTTCATGCGACAAAACGTTGGAATCTTAATTTTTAGGCCCTAGTAGAGCATAGCGCTTACGGCATGCAAAAGATACTATCTATTTATATTTCTATTACTGATAACGAGGTTCCGTCTAAGTTCTTAAGTACGACAAACCATGTGTATTATTATTTTTAATAGAGGTAAGACGTAGTTGTAAGTGTAGATGTAGATCACAACATACACTTAACAACTGAGAACTGTGTATTTTTTCCTCTCTTATAGTTATAGTTACAGCCTATATACGTCCCACTGCTGGGAACAGGCCTCCTCTTATTTTTGAGAGGGTTTTAAGGCAAGAAAATACCGCACTGCCCCAATATGTGTTGCCTTACTTCGCAGAAATGCAGGTTTCCTCAAGATGTTTTCCTTCACCGTCGAAAACGTGGTAAATCAGACCTTAAAATTGCAATTAACAATTTCATTAGGTAGTGCCCGCGGGGATAGAACTCGGGTTGCCCGCGTACTGTGAAACTTACAGCGAGCGTTAACCATCTAAGCTACCATAGCTTCCTCTCTTGGTTCCATATATTAAAAAAAAATCGGGAAAATAATATGTAATATTGTCATTGGTACACTAAAACCACGATATTTATATCTTATGTAATATTTTCATTGTGTTGTATTGCTTTATAAAATGTAGGATCCCAAATTCGGCAAACACTGTTATTCATAAAAAAGTCAAGCCACCTGACTTCAGCCCTAGAGGATTAGCAACCCTTCATTAAATTATACTTTGTCAAGTCAGATAGCGCGAATGTTGGAGTTTTAAATTACCCATGAGACATCTAACTGCGATAACTGGAACAAACTAACTTTCGTGAAAAGAAAATAAGAGGGTGTAGTTTATGTTCATCGCTCTGTCTAGAAAAACCGCATTTCCTTGCCTAAATCATTAAAATAAATTAAGCAGTAATGTGTCTTTAAAAATAGGTACGTCCACTTTCGATTTGGTAACTTATGGTAGGCAAGCCACATAGTATCTTTGACGGCTCCGTGACGCAGTGGCTTAGCAATGAGTTGCAGCGCTGAGGGCTCGGATCCTTATTCGAATATACATGAGTTCGTTCGAATTCGAATCCGAAACAGATATTTGTATGGCCTACAAATAATTATTCCGGGTCTGAATTTTTGTTCCTGTGAAATTTATGTATGTAAATTAACACTTTCACTGTCCGGTTTCCAGACACAATAGTAAGACAATAGCAGTGCCCTATATATAGTGCACGGGACAGCGAAAGGGTTAAAATACATAAACCACAATGCAGAAGAAAGTTGTAGTGTGAAGGTAATGTTTATGATTAAAAAAAGTATACACTGTAGACCATATAAAAGCTAGTACCTAGAGGGTGTAGAACACGTAGCGCGCAATCCTCAGTGCCTCACTGTCGGACACTTTCAAAAAGAGTAGAGGTGAATGAGGGGGGTTGTTTTGTGTTGGGGGAGGGGGGTTGTATTATTATTATTCGTTTTGTAAAACCATTAGCTCACTGAAAATCCTTAAATTTTACTGGCAGACTCCTTCATAGAGAGTAGAGTAGGGGTAAGCAAGCGATAATAATGGATTGTGGAGGTGCGGTTAAATCACATTAATCTGCGTTCCTAACTTTTATCATTATATTACATCAAGTCAATTTGATACAAGCTGTAACACTCAGTTCCAATAAATGGTCTCCTACAATAAGATTGATTGCTTTATTTTTTAAAAGCTCCTCAGAGCCATTACAAAGTTATGTTCCCGATATTGATTGATTAAAATTAATTATCTGAATAAAATGTTTAAATATGTTGATGGCAGCCTCGTACCGGTAGGCGAAGTGTAGGGTGACCCCTCACGAGATGTGGTGACGACCTGATAAGTCATGCAGGAAGTCGATGGATGCAGGTGGCTCAGGACCGTGCTTTGTGGCATTCCTTGGGGGAAGCCTATGTTCAGCAGTGGACTTGTGAAAGGCTGTAATGATGATGATGATGATATGTTGATGTAAGAATATAAAATTTCAGTTTTCAAGCATCAATTTTTAAATAATTTTCGAACGAGTAGCAGAAATAAATTCCGCTGGTGTGTATTCTCTTTTCTTGCTTATTATTGGAAAGTTAAACCATTAGTAAAAAGTGAGAGCCAACTTCAAAGAATTCAAAAAAATAAAATAATTTGCATTTATTTGCTTCCGCATTCGATAATGAGCCATAGAAGAAATTAAGCCCCGCCTTCAGAAATTATTCAGTAAAATTTTATTTTATCATTTTTAGTTCTTTTTATGTCTGTTTTTAACTGACGTCAAAAGACCAGGTACTTAATTCGACTGTATTTTGTATGTGTGTCACCTTAGAAATTTTTCTAGGTGAACCGATTTTGATGATTCCTTCTTTTGTTTGATTTCTTTTTTTATTTAATAGCTGTTGTTTCTCATGTGGTCCCATATAAATTTGATCATGATCTGACCAGTAGGTTTTGAGTTATCTTTAATAATGCGTATTTAATGGACTTTGACTACATTGACGATCTTCTCATTTAATTTATATTGAAGTCGGTTGTACATTTTTTTTTAATTTTATCACTTGTGTTTCCACTACTCGAACAGTATGCCAGTTTTTTATTTTTTATATTTGGTTTTAATTTTTTCTATCCAATATACCTTTTGTATGTACCTATATAATTATTTTTATTATACAATTTACATCAGAATCAAATATAAACCAGAGCCATCTATTTACAGCGAGTCTAGACATTAAGCCGGAACAAGAAACAAAGGCTGTGTGTAATTAATGGTAATAATATCCCAATTTATGCTTCCTGTATACATAATTTATTGGTTTCTGTGTAGTAATTGAAAATACACTTATTGTAAAGCTTTTTCTAAAGCATATTATCTGTAAACTCCAATTAATTAATGTAAGAATAAGTTATGTTTCTATACCTTTAAGTTTTATAATTTATTTTATAGGATAAGGGAGACAAATGAGCACACAGTTCACCGGATGGAAAGTGGATGCTGTGGCCCATAGACATCTACGTCTATCCTCGTTTGCAAATCAAAATGCAGATGCATTGTAAACCATGACGACTAAGATGGATTTGCCTGCTTTCCAGTTAAAAGGGTCTCCGGTTCTCTACACTCACCAAACAAAACACAGAAGTGTTAAGCTGCTATATTACGCTACTATTCTGTGAGAGCGTGGTCCTTCCCCGGTCGAGCCGACCCATTCGTGCTACAACCATAATCATCTACATTTTGATTTTTACATACATATAATCACGCCTCTTTCCCGTAGGGGTAGGCAGAGACCGCTTCTTTCCACTTGTTACGATCCTTACATACTTGTTTCGCTTCGTCCACTTTCATTATTCCCTTCATACCAAAATGTATGAAGGGAATTTGATTTTTAATTAAGAATAAATTTAGATGTCTATGTGTCACAGCATCCACTTACCATCAGGTCAACTGTGTGCTCGTTTGTCACCCTTATTCTATAAAAAAATCTGATTTTTGATCTGGTATATTCTGATATGGATATTTTAATTTGGTAAACATATACGTCAATGGGCCGCAGCATCGTATTACCATCAGGTGAAGTGTGTGCTCATTTATCATCCTCATACTACAAAATAAATTTATGCTCAACCAAAAGACAGAGAATTTCCATCCTCGTCGTAAACAATAAACCGTAAATAACGTTTATTGCTATTTTCTGTGCTAATTTACTATGAAATAAAAAATTATTGATTTTATAGTCACATTTTGCTGAAATTTCCCTGGTTATGTTCATTTATTAAATTTCTAGCCATATCGATCATCCATACCTTTGTAAAATAACGTTAATATATATTATTAAGAATACAATTTCCATATTATGCTTAATTCAGTCAGAATTAGATAATGACATTATCTATTTATATAATATTTCGTATGTGGTAGAGCCATGCTGCAGCTACATTAATAGTATAGTTGTAGCACGAATGGGTCGACTCGACCGGGGAAGGACCACGCTCTCACAGAAAACCAGCGTCAAATAGCAGCTTAATGCTGCTGTGTTTCGTATGGTGAGTTTAGAGAACCGGAGACTACTTTTTACTAGAAACGAGGCATTCCATCTTAGTCCTCACGGTTGACAACGCATCTGCATTTTGAATCGTAATCGAGGATAGATGTAGATGTCTATGGGCCACAGCAACTACTTACCATCAGGTGGACTGTGTCCTCGTTTGTCACCCTAATTCTATAAAAAAATCTATACCTTGCATATAAAACTATTTTTAAGGATTTTATCACGTTTGAATTAAACTTTACGTCGTTTCGGGTGTTTTACAGCAACTATGTTCACCGACGCTCCAGGAAGTTGATTCCTGCCAAAGAAGAACACCGATTCCTATCAATGATGGTTCCCGAGGTTATTGAAATTTACAAAAGAACATCCTATTTTCAATAGAGAAGATGCATTCGTCCTACAATCTGCTTGTGATCCTATTATTAAAAAAATTACATCCAAACCAAGCATGCCACTTCAAGATACTGTTAGATCGTTCTGCGCAGATCGGACTAAAATTAATCTATATATATATATATATATATATATATATATATATATATATATATATATATATATATATATATATATATATATTATAATATTTATCATACACCAATACACACTAAAATGAGAAAAAATGAAATATATATATGGAGAAAGTACAACAGGCGGTCTTATCGCTCTGGAAGCGATTTCTTCCAGATAACATAAAGTTAATTATTAAAAAAAATTGTTTAAGAAACCATTATTATTTATAACTGTATATACAACTTGTACATACAAAGATAAAGTGGTTTAAAACACGTCCTTCGACGCGGCACACGTACAGCTCATACATCAGCTACGTTGCTACCGCCACTTTATGACGCGTGCCGGATTCTGTACAAATTAATCTTGCCAACGTCGTATTAACTGCTTAATGCGGACGAAGAAAACGCGTTTATTCATAAGGGAAGTTGGCGGGAGTATTGCTCGGCTTATCGTGAAGTTCCGTGCCACAAAATGTAACTATTATGACTTGGACTAATCGGCCTCGTTGGTGGTCGTTAACGCGATTACTGATTATGAGGCCTCGTGTTCAAATTCCAAACCCAAACTCAGTTCCGGGATTGGGTTTGGGTTTGGGATTTTGCTTTTCTGTCCAAAAATTCCCAGTAGCAGCCCGGAGTCAAGAAGTTGGTTGGTTGGTTGGTATCCCTCTCCTGTCCTGCGCTGGTTCCTCTCCGTTGAGAATAATAATATTATAGTATAATTTATACTTTACTAGCTGACCAGGCAGACGTTGTTCTGCCCTTTCCGAACGACCATTTGCTTTCCCAAAAAACTCCTGAAATTAGCAATAAAAAAATTGAGGGTCACTTATCGGGATAAAAACTATCCTATCTCTCAAGTTGGACCAAACTGCACACAGTCTGCAATTTTTTTTTGAAATCGGTTCTATCTGTTGAATACTTACAGCAATACGTGGTGGTTATACTACTAAATTGTAGCTTATATTAAACGTTTGTATTTGTAACATAGCGCCAGCTATTAAATATTTACTCAATCCAGTCAACAGATATCGTCATCTGACAGAATCGTTTGGAGCTAACAGATAATTGTGACTGTCAAATAATAGACAAATAATTTTCAATAAAATAATATTGTATTGCGACTATAAATTGAGATGTAAGCTATCCTATCTTTTAAGTTGGACCAAACTGCACATTGACCAAAAATTTCATTGAAATCAGTTCAGTAGTTTAGGAGTCCATCGCGGACAAACAACGTGACACGTACTTTTTATATATAAAGATTTTATTGCTTAAAACAATACAATTTAAACTAAATGGTGACAGGAGTTCCCTTTTAAGCTATGGAGCCTCTGACAGGGTGCATATCTCTTTCTTAAGTCTACAATTATCATTAAGCTGACAGTTTTAAAGCAGTTTGACAATAAAATTAAAACTTAGTTCATATATAAAAAGATTTAAGTGATGTGTGTGTGTGTGTGTGTGTACTTTGTCTATTAGAGCTTCTGTTTCCGCGTAGTTTTTCGTTTCTAACCATTTATGCAAAAGCCTTTGACATTCAAGGTATGTTTTACCAATATTTATATATAAAGTTACGTGTCACGTTGTTTGTCCGCGATGAACTCCTAAACTACTAAACTAATTACAATGAAATTTTGCACACTGTGTGCAGTTTGGTCCAACTTGAGAGATAGGATAGTTTTCAACCCTATAAATGACCCTGAATATTTTTTATTACGAATTTAAGAATTTTTATAGGATACAGGGTCATCGTAAAGGGCAGAACAACCTCTACCTGGTCAGCTAGTAATACTTTCATAATATTGTAGTATTAGATTTAAAAAAATACCCGTTCATTAGGAGCTGTGATGATTCTCGTAGAAATTCTAAGTCATTCATTCATAATCTTTACAACCGATCACAAATTCTCGGAACATAGACCCAGAACTTGCCATAGATTAGCTCATATGTTGCCACACTTGGCATGCGGATCAATCGCAGTTTTTTTTAAATTATTGTTATTGGGTCCACCTGGTACCTTGGTACCACCTGGTAGTAAGTGTTGATGCAGCCTTAGATGGTAAATCGCACTGTCTTAGCGTAACAAAAGCCTATTCACTCTTGGCTTGAAGACGCCCAGATTGTGTTCAAACGGAAAAATAGACGCTGGGAAATTATTCCACTCCTTTTACTGTACGCATTACATAAGACGAAGCAAACCGTTTGGTTCTAATGCATGGAATATCAACAACAAAGTCGGAGAAGACCCGCCGACCGCATGGTTGTCCGAAGGTGGAAAGGAGGAGGAGGAATTAAAGCGCGTAATGTATTAGTTTCCTTGTGTCGCCTCATTCAACAACCACGAGATGATATGAGGTAGTTAATTCATTACATGTCATAACTCATGGTCAAACTTTATTTAATTTCCATATTTAAATATTTCTAAAAAAAATCAGAACATTCGGATGTCCGAAAATTCGCCACAAAAACTATTTATATTACTTATAGATTAAACAATAAGTTTAGGTTATTAAAAATCTTATTAACAAAATTTATGGTACGGTTTTTGTTGAAAAAATAAATATTTGCAAATATAACATTATTATTATTAAAACATCGTCATCATTACAGCTCTTCATAAGTCCACTGCTGAACATAGGGCCTCCCCCAAGGAATGCCACAAAGCACGATCCTAAACCACCTGCAACCATCCAATAACTTCCTGCATATCTCACCAGCTCGTCACCTCATTCAGTGGGGGGTCATCCTACACTTCACCAACCGGTACAAGGCTGCCACTCGAGAACTTTGTTACCCATCAGTTGTTAGTTCTTCGCGCTATATGGCCGGCTCATTGCCACTTCAGCTTACTGATCCGTTGGGCTATATCGGTCACTCTGGTTCTACTATGGATATCCCCATTTTTAAGTTTATCACGCAAAGAAACCCCGAGCATAGCCCTCTCCATAGCTCGCTGAGCGACTTTGAGCGTCCTCATACGGCCAGCAGTGTAGGGCCAAGTCTCAGATTCATAAGTCATCACTGGCAACACGCACTAGTTGTACAATATCTGACGAGAAATTGTGTCGTAATTTACCGAACGCTGCCTAGCCGAATTGAATCCGTCGATTGACCACTTTGTCGAAGTTGGACAAACCTAGTCGGACTATTTGTCCCAGGTGTCCATACTCGTCTACAGCTTCGAACTTGATGCTCCCAACAACTAGAGTTTCGCGGATATAACGTCACCCTGTTTTACACCTCTCTGCACTTAGATAGTGTTTACGCAAAAGCGTTGGTGTCAGGCATCGACGTTAGATGGCTCTCGGCTCGGCTGATACGGGATGACGTTCGTGCGTGTTGAACGTCCGAGCTTACTGAACGGTGGGAGTCGAGAGCGAAAGATTAGATGCCTTCTTCGCGTCGAAAGAGAAGGCAGTCCTTTTGTTTGGGAGCTCTTAGATCTAATTTTATGTTAGGCGCGTATAGTAAATATACCACTGGGAATGGTAGCGCGTGTTGAGAGTTTACCCGGGACTTTAGGTTTAACGCAGAATCTGTATAAGTGGATTCGACTGTATTAGTTACTAGTGCGGTAGTTAATATTCTAGAAATAACGGTGACCTTTGACCCGTACGTTCTGTGTTCATTTTCGCGAGTCAATCGTAACAAAGGAAGAAAGTGACTGCGGAAGGCGACCTTAGCTTGGAGAGGAGCTGAGGGCCGAACTGCTGCAGGGGGAACGGTCAAATAAGGTCAATAACACTACCAGCCACACCCAAATACACATCACTGACCTTTACTTTCTAGCACAATACATCCACACGAGACCTGACCGAATCCTGAGGGACCAGTCGCCTTGAATAGAGGTAAGTAAGCTCTGTTCAATAATTGTAACGCTCCCCCCGGATTGTTTAGTGTAATTAGACTTTTAACCCGTGGCGTGAGGACGCCCGACCAGCATCTGCCTGTAGCTTCTTCGTCTATGGGCCGCGAAGGATTCTACTCCTGGGATAGGCAGCTGCCGGCCGTAACATTTGGTAGCAGAGCGTGGTTCTGGGATCGATTCCCGGTCGATCCACCGACCATAGTATTTGATAAAAATTAAATAATTTTGGTGGCAGTGGCTGAAGGCAGGTATGCCGAGGAGGCGCGTGAAGCTCGGACGAGTGGCCTGCCCGAGTCCTTTCGGAAGCAGCCTCAGCCGGAGCTGTTGGGACGACTCCCAACTCTGGACTTGCCAAAGTTCTCCGGGGTCCTTTCCGAGTGGCTGACCTTCGTTGGTCTTTTCGACGGCCTAGTGGACGCCCGGAGTGACTTGACCCCGAGCCAGAAGATGGCGTACCTCCTGGCCTCACTGGAGGGGGAGGTTCTGGACGTTGTCAGCCATTTGAGCTTGTCGGACGACGCCTACCAGACTGCTCGGGACCTCCTAGTCAGAAGATACGCCAACGTCCGGCGAATTGCGGACGAACATGTTAAGCAGCTTCTGAGCCTCCCGCTGCTTAGTGACCGGGCCAGACTACGTCCGGACCTGTTGGATCCAGTCTTGGTGGCCTGTAATATGTTGAGGCGGCTGGATGTACCAGTGGGCGAATGGGCCTTCTTGTTGCTCCGCATCGTGCTGTCCCGTCTACCTCCCGACCTTCGAATGCATTTTGAGGAGAGGTACGGCGGGGACGAGGCCTCCTATATTCCGCCCTTCTATGACCTGTTGCGGTTTTTGGAGGAGCAGTGCCGACAGATCGAGCACGCGGCGGGCACCGTCGACGACTTACGAGCCGTGCCCAGAGAGAGGCGAAATCCGCCGGGCAAGTCGTCGTCAACCCCCCCCTGCTCCTATTGTCGAGCATCTGATCACCGGGTAACGTCTTGCCCAAAATTATTAGGTAAGCCGAGTCCGGCTAGGCGAACTATCGCCAAGGAGCGCCGCTGGTGCTACTCCTGTTTGGAAGGGCACCTCCAGCGAGACTGTCCGCACCGGCGGCCCTGTCTGCATTGCCAGGGCAATCACCATGCCTTACTGTGCCTGGGTGCGAACGGCGTCTCCTCTCGGGGCGTTGCCAGGCCCTCGACCCCCACGGGCGGGGGCGCTCCGCCACGCCCTCTGACGGGCGACGCTCGGCGCCCGCCGGCTAGCCAACAGACCCCTAGGTTTGGAAGGGGTCCCTCCCCCGACCAGTCGGGGGGTAATTCCCCCAGGGGCGGGGGTGTCATCACCCCCCCTCAGCGTGCGAAGAGGAACTTCACGGCCACTCATCGGTCCGCTGGACCCTTCTCACTCCCGTTAGCTGAGTGGCCGCGACTGGTGTACCACTGTACCCCATTTGATGGAGGTGGCCCTAGCTAGCTGCCGCCTTAGCTCCCACCATGGCTGCCTCTACTGAGCCTTAAGCCGTCAACAGTCCACTTGTCAAGCTGTTCTGTTGCCGACGGCCTCAGAGAGGGCGTACAACCGAGTGGCGACCGTTAGCGGTTGCGCTCTGTTAGTATCGGGTTCACGCGGTGTGGCCTCCACTTGGTGGTGGGAAGATTAGGGCCCCCTGGAGAGTTGAATCACGCTCTCAAGGGGTATTGGATTTGTTTTGGTCGAGCACTTAGTTAAAAATTCTTTAAATTTAAATTAAAATGCTTTTGGGTTTTCCGCGAAATTCATATTGTAGCGGTTATGATTAAGAGAATTGAATTTAAAATACTCCTTTAAATGCTGCTGCATATGTTTTGTAAATACATTTGATCACTGCGTTTATTGTTGCACGGAAAATTGAGATTAAATTGTGTGCCCTTTTTTAATGCTTGTGATAGTGTTTAATCATTTTGCTTTGTGATAAGGAAGGTTGAAATTAGATAACCCTGTGGTTGCCGAAGGAAATAGGAGTCAATTCTCTTTTGGTTTAGATTTTGTTGGCACTGTCTAAGATATTTATTTGAAATAAGAAATAGGGCTGTCCCTTACGTTTATTGTTTTGTTTACTTTGCCAAGTTGACCTATGTGCATCGGTGATTACTTGTTTTAATTAATTCTGTAATTGAACATTGATGTTTTTGAAAAATTAGTTGAAATATGAGCATAGGATCACCTGCTAGGGACCATCTGTGCGTTTCGTTCAGCTCTCCACAGACGACATTCATGGGGAATTTGGGGGTGCTCTCTGCACTGAAGCTTGAAGGTCCCTCTGAGCCGCTTCGTGTCGCGTCGCTGTTTGCAGACCTGATCCGGTCGAGTTGCGGAACTAATCATAGGAGCGCAGATAGGTGTTTGAAGGAGGTCGTCTGACTTCTGTCTAGAAATAGGACTTATTTATGTGCTGCGATGACCAGGAAGGGCATCCAGTTCAACTCTCCGGCTAGCCCACGTTGGGGCTGTAATTTTGAGGCGTTGGTCAGGGTTGCAAGATCTGATTGGGTGCGTAGGGTGGCCTAGTTTGGTTGTAGATTCGATCTTGCAACTTGCCGTCGCGACCCTGTCCCGCTGACCGGTTTGCTCGCGGACCTAAATCCTTATGTCCGGGACGGGGGTTTGTTTACGCAAAAGCGTTGGTGTCAGGCATCGACGTTAGATGGCTCTCGGCTCGGCTGATACGGGATGACGTTCGTGCGTGTTGAACGTCCGAGCTTACTGAACGGTGGGAGTCGAGAGCGAAAGATTAGATGCCTTCTTCGCGTCGAAAGAGAAGGCAGTCCTTTTGTTTGGGAGCTCTTAGATCTAATTTTATGTTAGGCGCGTATAGTAAATATACCACTGGGAATGGTAGCGCGTGTTGAGAGTTTACCCGGGACTTTAGGTTTAACGCAGAATCTGTATAAGTGGATTCGACTGTATTAGTTACTAGTGCGGTAGTTAATATTCTAGAAATAACGGTGACCTTTGACCCGTACGTTCTGTGTTCATTTTCGCGAGTCAATCGTAACAAAGGAAGAAAGTGACTGCGGAAGGCGACCTTAGCTTGGAGAGGAGCTGAGGGCCGAACTGCTGCAGGGGGAACGGTCAAATAAGGTCAATAACACTACCAGCCACACCCAAATACACATCACTGACCTTTACTTTCTAGCACAATACATCCACACGAGACCTGACCGAATCCTGAGGGACCAGTCGCCTTGAATAGAGGTAAGTAAGCTCTGTTCAATAATTGTAACGCTCCCCCCGGATTGTTTAGTGTAATTAGACTTTTAACCCGTGGCGTGAGGACGCCCGACCAGCATCTGCCTGTAGCTTCTTCGTCTATGGGCCGCGAAGGATTCTACTCCTGGGATAGGCAGCTGCCGGCCGTAACAGATAGGTTTCGTACTCTAGTTCTGTACTCTGATATCCATCGTAACCCTACTGTGTAACCACTTCAGCAGTTTAATATACTGACAGTCCACTTGACACTGCTGAAAGGTCTGTAACACCACCCAAATTTAGACTGAATCAAAGGCTTTATTATAGTTCAGATACGCACGACAGTGGAAAATTGTACTCCTCGGTTTTCTGTACAATCTGCCAAAGGGTATGTATATAGTTTATGGTACTAAAGCCCTTTCGGATATCGGCTTGTTTGGGAGGCTGTCGTCGAGTCTGTGTGCGAGACGATTCGTAATGACTCTCGAAACAGTACGTAGACATGGTTCAGAAGGGAAATCGGTCTGTAATTCTTCAAGAGAGAGTTGCCATCTTTCTTGAAGAACAAGACCACCGCAATTCTGCTCCACGCCTCCGGAATATACCCACCGTGGAGGATGGAATCAAAGAGCTTCTGAAGGACTTCAAGTACCGGTTTTCACCCGCTTTCAGAAGTTCCGCTGTAATTTCATCCTCGCTCTGGACTTGCAGTTTTTAAGGTGCTGGAGAGCCATTTAAATCTCGCTCAGACTGACGTCCGGACAATATTGGAATTGAGTCGGACAAGACTTGCTCTAGGATCGTTACTCACACTTGGGTGTGGCTCCAACGATGATGTGTGCAGCTGCCAATAGAACTTCTCAATCGCACTCAAAATCTCAGGTGCTCTGGAAACGATGCTGCCACACCCGGTCTTCAGCTTTGACAGTTGGCTCTTTCTGGAAGACAAATCCCTGGCAAAAAAATTGGAGCCTTGGTTCCGCTAGCTTGCTTCTTCAATACGAGCTGTATTGAAGTTGTGTAAGTCCTGCTGCATGCTTTTGGAAATCTGTCTGTTCAGTTGCCTGTATGCTGTCAAACTTGTTGAAGACTGCAGCTTCATTTCCCGTCTAACAGACATGAGATTTAGAGTGATCGGAGAGTTTTAGTGTTTTTCTGCCACGGGTCTTACAGGATTTTCTCTGACCACCTGGACAGTTTCCACGAGTTTAGAAGAAAGAGTTCATCATAAATAGTCCATCTTTCTCCATAAAGTCGGCCTGCCGCTGGCTGCTGGCCGCTTGAGTTCCGTTGCCCTATTTTAAATTGCCTTATTATCAGTTCACCTTTTCTCTTGTGCCTAGTTTTGCGTTGAAGTCTCCAATTAACACCGTATAGTGGGTTTTGAAGGAATGCATGGCACTAGGTATATCCTCATACATTTCTTCCACCTCCTCATCGGGATATGCCGAGGTTATGTTATTTATGGCAGCCTAATTAAATATAAATTATTCTTTACGATATAAAGGATCATAAGAAGTCAAGAATTGAAAAGAAATTAATTCTATAAATTATAATTGTATTAGTCTCATCCTACGCATTTATTCTTACAGGTATAGATTATTTGAAAGATCGTAGGAGTGAATAAATATTTTTCTGAGACTTTCGTATTTCGAATGATAAATATTTTATGTTCTAATTTCTTTAATTAAAGAAGTGATAAAGTCTTTATTATATACTCATTAACTGTTGAATTTCTTTAAGGACATAAATGATAAAAGTATCTTTATAGACACATCTAATTTTCAATTTCTTACACATTTATTTCATTTAAAATTAACGAAGTTCCAAGGAATCTTAATGATTCTTTCTATTTTCAGTTTGTATAGATTTAATTTCAATCTGATATAAAAGAAAGTGAGTTCAAAAGGGATGGCGTTGACTTGAAAGGTAAAACTTTCATAAATAAATTGATTCGTTACGAATGAAACATTTTCTAAAATATCTAGGTAGCTAGGTAGGACTCCATCTCTGCCTAGGTGATCATCTGGGTTCTCACCACGCTGTTATCTAATTTTGCCGACAAGCATCATCATAACTATTGAGTTCCGGTTCCGAGGGTAAAGAGAGTCAATATAATAACGAGCTGAGAGGCATTCCGTTCTAGTCTACGACGTAAGAGAATGAAACCAGTGATGGACAATAGCATGTTCTTGATAACAATTTAAAATAATAAAAAATGCCAAGCGTGAATAATATGGCACATACTCCTCTGTAAGGAAATGTACTTCATGAAATGTCCTATGTTCTGCAGTGGAATTTTATTAGGCTGTAATGAATCCTATGATGAACAGGTACTGTGAGAAAAATAAATCACAATACCAAAACAAAATCACGTCAAGAAGTTGGCTCGTAAAAGATTTACATGTAAAATGTCGAAACTTAAGCCATAAGTAATTCGTCTTTTACGCCCAAGGACCCGGGCCTGAATTAGTCGTCCGAGATATGGTAAAAAACAAGCTATAACATGTTTACGGCAAACTCTACTTCCGTCAACCGACAATAACTCAAAACTTTTTTGTTATTTCCCCAACATTGGTGTTGGAATCGGCACATTTGCTAAAGTGTCCCCGAAACTTTCTCCATATGAAGTCTCCGTTCGCGAAGTTAACTTTTTATACCCGCCGCCTTTAGTGTTTTGTTCTGACAACGCCGAACTCTTTTGCCAATATTCGGTTCGTATTTCACTTGTTTTATTGTAGGTTTGACATTTCCAAAACACATTATTGTTGCGTGTTGTTTCCCTTATACCGTTTATATTGAGTTTTGATATTTTTTTTATAAAACACGTATAAATTAATTTTTTATTAATTAATAATGCTGTTAGTAAAGTACTAATTACTGGATTATTATTACGTTTTCTTATATTAACTGTATTGCCCTCTAAATTTTTTTATTTGTAATTAAAATGAATAACTCCATTATCATCCATAGTTATAATTTTAGCACACAGATGTTAAGTTGTTTTAATTATGATTTGAGGAATTACTTTATAAATATTGGGTTGAATCCTTTCAAATAGCAATCAGACCTTGTCATAAAATTTTGAAATAAGTCAGCATAACATTTGCACAATTAATAATCGTATCCAGTTCTTTTCAATAGGTTGTGTTTTTCCAATGTGAAATCACCTTTATTTTTGCAACGTTCCAATACCCTTATTCATTGCAAAGTAACCATTTACCAGAGGTTAACAGAATATTAATAGAACCCATCCAATTACATTGCCAGGTAATAGCGGAGTAAGAAAATCAACTACCCTTTTTTTTACATGGGGAAATGCCTACGCATACTTGCCCCGCGGGGGCAAGGACGGGTTATGTCGGATTCGCACCGACTAAAACTCCATGGTGTTCCACCTTCGCCGCATATTGACAGGGCTACGGGAATGATTTCGCACAAATTGGTGGCCCCACCAGCGCCGGCCGCCCCATGGCAGACCTCTCCTCCCCACTCTCCTTCTCAGGCAAGGCGCACCAGGAACACAAGGCACGCCCCCCTCCACGGCCTCCAACTCCACTTGTGTATCGGATCCCCCCCCCCCGAGTCCTATACGCACCTTATATCATTCTGTGAGAGGCAACAGAAGGAAACTGATGCAGGAGATGAGCTGCAGCATTACCGTGAAAACTCAAAATAATTAAAAACTGCAGCTGCCCTCCCATTTGCAAATAGTGACAACTGTGAAAATAATACATCTATAGGGCATTCTTCGGCGAAGGCAGTTCAGCAGTAAGCTTTCACAGATTATAATGATGATGATTAACCTATGCAAGTCTAGCTGGAATGCTAAAATAAAAAAATACTAAACACAGCAACATTAAGCTGCTATTTTACGCTGGTAATTGGTAAGAGCGCGATTCTTCCCCGGTGGAGCCGGAACATTCATGCAATAACCATAATATAACTGCAGCGTAAATCTGCCACGTTAAGAATGCTCAAATCGATTTATATTTCTGCCACTCCTCTTTCAACACCGGTTGCACAAAAAGAACCAAGTATTTAAAAGTTAGCTGAATTTACCGAAACTGTGTATTCTGGGTTAGAACCCAATCACTGACATCCATAGATTTCAATTTCAACGTTTTGACGTCTTGTTAGCACAGTGTCCCAACGTTCAGTTGTGGTGTTGTATGTGCCGAAGTTAAGTCCTGTATGGAGCAAGAATTTGGAACAAAGAAGTATTATGTTGGTATTCTATTAAAACTTGGAGACTTTCGCGCTGTAGCTATAATAAATCGACCACGTTTCTTCTTTTGTAAACTTCTTTTTCTTTTGTGAAAGTATTAGTTATAATTAATGTCGCTTCTAGTAACATTAATGTATTTTTGTTAAATAATTTTATTAAAAATTTAAAGTAAAATTTCAAAGTTACTTTTCCGGATACTTGGTGATTTATTTGTAAGAAAACGAAGCAAGGCGGGATGGATATGGGTGTTTGAAAATGTTCTACCCCTGAAACTTCAAACTTTGTAAAAGGTACGTACAATGCTAATGAAGTCAGCTTCGATTTTCAACTTTGTGTATTTACTGGCCAGAAACTCTGTTTACTCAATCAATATTTCGTAGATTACAGTATTCTCAATATGGAACTTCTTTGTACCCGTCCCTTTTAATTATTTTTTTTATACATCATTAATGCAATATACATTACATACATTAATACAAATAAATACAAAATAAAAACCCTGTCTGAACCAAAAGGGTTATAAAGATATATATATATATATATATATATATATATATATATATATATATATATATATATATATATATATATATATATATATATATATATATATATAAGAATACAAGATTTAATATAAAACAAACTAAGATTGAAATTAAAAAGTAGTAGTATTTATTTGTTTTAACTACAAAATTATACCCGGTAAGTTGTTGTTACTCGTATCGTCGGTTGACTGTCTCATTGTTTTAGTGGTCGTAAATGCGACTGTCAATCATGTATTTCTGGACTCGAATCCCGGGTTAAGACAGAGTTTTCTGTCAAAATATTCTAAGTAGCAGCCGCGAGTAAGAAAATTTTTTCACCCTCGGGCCTTACTAAGACTAACAGTAAGCACGTCAGGCTGTTGGTCCTGTACCTGATCTCTCTCCGGTCGTGACGGATATCGCCCATCGGACTACAATAGTGAGGGAGTAGAGAGTGCACTCCGTATCAGTTCCAAGACTTTCTTAAAAAATGCTTTAACTTATATGACGAACGCAAGAAATAGAGTGAATGGGGCTCTACACGCTATTATGAAGAGTCAGAATGTGTCAAATAATGCCTTATTACACGTAAGGCATTTTATAATGCTGTGTTAGTCCCTACTTTAATGTATGGTAGTGAAAGTTGGGTCTGGGAGAAGAAGCATGAGAGTAGAATAAATGCTGTGGAAATGCGGTCATTAAGGAGTATGCCAGGGCTGAATCTGAATGACAGGGTGAGAAATAGTGTGATTAGAGAAAAGTGTGGTTTGCAATATGATGTTGTGATCAGCATTAAGAAAGGAATGCTTCGGTGGTTCATTCATATAGAAAAAATGAACAAGCAAAGAGTGATAAAGCAAATTTATATTGCAGAAATGAATGTATGTAATGTATGTAGGTAAAGGACGCCCTAGACGAAGGTTTATCGACCAAATCGGCGATACATTGAAAATAGGCCAGTTTAGGAGTACCATTAACCGACGAGCGTATATGCGTAGGTATATGGATGTAAAGAAGGCGAAAGAGGTGTCAGGATCGCACCAAATGGAATTCCGTAGTCTCTGCCTACCCCTCTAGGTGACAGGCGTGAGTGTTTATGTATGTATGTATGTATGCAACTTATATGACCGAGCTAAGATCCGTTTACCTTCGTATAATACTTATGATTATGCATAGAACCTAACTTAGAATTATGCAAAAAATACTTAGCGTTCCTTCCGCACAGTTAGTCGAAATTTGACCAAAGGCGACGCTTAATTATTATTAACTTACAATTATTTAAATCACTTTAAGCGTTTTCGTTAACGCTAAATGAAATTGATATCTACGAAAATCTTAACTGCTCTTCTAGTAAGCAAGTAAATTTATAAGACTCTAATACTTCCAATACATTGCTTCAGTTTCTCTCAACAACATGTATTTAGACTAAACTTCGGGCATATACTTCTGACGAGAGGAGGCAATTCCATGTAGAGCTTAACTTTTAATGAAACGAAAAAGCTTACTTTAAAGAACTAAATACAGTTAAATTATTTGACATTCTGAAGTCGGGGCTTTAATTTCTTTATATACTACGTCTTAGCACCGAATAGAATAAAATAAAATAGAATCATTTTTATTAAATATAATTTAAAAGAATTTTAGCTTTACCACTGGCTCGTTAAAAACCTCTGTTCTGGAAAGAACCAGCAAGAAACCCAGTGGGACTTTATTAAAATCTTTTTTCAACATATTCACATTCAGCTGAATTATCTTCATCTGAGATAGCGTGAGAAATTGTATGATAAGGGAAATGTGTGGTTTGCAAGATGATCTTGTGGATCCATATGAAAGGAATGCTCCGGTGATTTGGTCATGTAGAGAGAATGAACAAGGAAATAGTGACAAAGCAAATTTATGTTGCAGAAGTGAACGGCAGAATCGGAAGGGACGCCCTATTCGAAGGTTTATCGACAAAATTGGAGATATATTGAAAATGGGCCAAATTAGGAGTACCCTTAACCGACGAGCGTGTATGCGTAGATATATGAATGTTAAGGAGGCGAGAGAGGTGTGTCAGGATTGTGCCAAATAAAAGCCCGTAATCTCTGCCTACCCCTCTGGGTAACAGGCGTGAGTGTTTATGTATTATGTAATGTTTTTCAACATAATATTTTATACAATTAGTACGAAAACCTTTAAAAGCGGCGTGGTGGCGGTTACATTATTCCCAGGGGTAAAATAACCAATCATGTACTCTCATGTCCGACTTCAGAATATAAAATTATTTAGATAATTTTAGTTATTATAAGTTTATTTTATATTTTTTATATTATTATATTAACACTAACATAGATGTTTTACTGAATGGTAGGGTTAATATACTGTCTACTAGTCCCTCTAGTTATTTTTTAATAGAAGACGAAGCAAACGAGCATACGGCTGACCTGATAGTCAGTGATAACTGACGCCCATGAACAACTTCAACACCAGGGGAATTGCAGATGCGTTGCCGACCTTTTAAAAAAGAGTAGTTTTCTTTCTTGAGGGCCCCTAAGTCGTTTCTATTTGGGACAACTCCCTAACTTTTTTGTCTTAAAACCCAAGTTCATCTATTGCTGTACATCTATTAGAAATTTCCGTTTCACTTACCGTCAGATGAAATGTTAATTCGTAAGACACTTTTTTGTTACAAAAACATAGTATATTGAAAGAAGAAAAAACAAGAAAATGTATCTACTAATAGATAGTTATTAAGTGGCGAAGCTTGCGAAGACACTTATTGATTTCACGATGTCTGTCCGTCTGTCCGTCTGTCTGTCCCACGATTATCTCGAGAACAGTTTCGAATTTTCAAATTCTGTTTTCAGCAATCGATTCCTGATCACCCAGGCATCTGAACCTCCTATTTTGAAGCTGATTGCTCAACGGCAAAAAAAATAAGCTGATTGCTTCGCCACTTTGCTATGCTGTTAGCTTGCTAGGTTTATTTTGGCTTATATTGAAGCAAATTTGTCTCGTATTTAGTAGGCGCTAAAGGAAATTTAATATCTACGAAGTCTTAACTCTTCTAATATTAAACACGTATCAGATTCTAATACACCCAATATAGTGCTCCAGTTTCTCACAACAATATGTATTAAAGAAACTTCGTGCATGCACTTCTCACGAGAGGTTGAACTATTCCATAGAACACTTACTTTCTCTTCATTAAATTATACAAGATACTGTTTACCGAAAAAATAAAGAAGTAAGCAGAGCTGTTATTTAAAACAAGCTTTTTTTTAAACGATTTATTAATTTTCAATTGGTTCCAATTGCCTGAAATTTGATATTATTTGAAATATGATATTATTTGAAATATTTGAAATTTGATATTATTTATTTATACTAGCGATTCACCGAGATTTCTGGACATCAACAATAGCGCCACCTACTGGGTCCAATTGTGAATCTAAGACATTCCCGAATCAACTTAATAACACACAAAATTTCATCAAAATCAGTCAGAAATTATATATATAGAGATGATATGTCTGTACTCGTAGTATGTAAATATGCAGGACATATCTATCAAAAAGTTTAAAATATTTATCAAGCAAAAATTGTTTAATATGTGTTATTACACTCCTAAAGTGTACAAGATTGATAAATAGCCCCTGGGAATGAGGTGATCGCTACCATGCTGTTTCTAAATGTTTTCATACTTGATTGTATAAAATATTACATTGTAAATTAATGGTTAAAAAAATGTCTTGTTGGGTTTCTTGCTGGTTCTTTCCAGGATAAAGGTTTTTTTCCGAACCAGTGGTAAAACTTAAATTACTCTTAATACGTATTCTTGTAATCTATGTTGAATAAAAATTCTATACTATTCTATGTTTTCGGAGAATTTCTGTATCTTCGTATGTGCGTGGGTAGGTATATAACAATGTCTGTATATACATATTATTATGGGTATACGCGGTAAATTTTCACATTGCATATTTTGATAAATAACGCACGCACGCACGCACGCACGCACGCACACACGCACGCACGCACGCACGCATGCAGGCACTCACGTATGCACGCACGCACGCACGTACGCACGCACGCACGCACGCACGCTCGCATACGCATACACGCACGCACGCACGTACGCACGCACGCACGCACGCACGCTCGCATACGCATACACACACGCACATGCACACGCACACGCATACGCACACGCACACGCACACGCACACATTTGGTAATTATTTTTTTATACACACGGCATGCCATTTTTTTATCCACATGGATTTTTTATACACACGGGCATATGATTTTTATCCAAATGGCGTATGATTATTTTTATACACACGGAATATGATTTTTTTATTCACACGGCGTGTGATTATTTTGAAACAGCGTGCACTTAAACGTCTGGCTATTATATCTAACATAAGTTTACGAAAAACGTGAAAGAACCGTGTCTATCGACTGCAATAGCCACTTACTATTAGGTGCACTGTGAGTTCGTTTGTCACTTTGATATCCATTAAAAAATCAGCGGACTTTGGAATGTAGCTGCTTGCCAACTAAAGGACCATGCCCATATTAGTATGGAGCTGAAAATCAACAATGCCATGCAATGCCCAAATTGCAGCTTTATGTCATATGATAACTTTTTAATAGTATTTATATGATATCTAGATTTAATGTCATATAAAGCACCGGTTCAAAAGATATTGGACATTAAACATGATAATTTCCTACTGGTTTTTTATACAGTGAAAGAATGAGTGACAGCCATTTTAGTTTTTTGGAATGTTTTGAATTGGAGCTAAGTCTTTTGAGCCATTACTTCATTAGGTTTTTGCTTTAATCATATTTGTTTATTTTAAGCCTAGATATACTTATACACTACCACAAAGTACTTTTTTTACTTTTGAGTGTCTGGAGACATCATTTAGATCTTTATTCATCTCGTTAATGATTCAAATGTAAAATAATAATCGATATTGGAATCGATTACTTAGATCAAATGATCAACAAAAAAACGTTTCCTTTTTCGAAAATTTTATTTGTAATGCCCATTATTTAGCCCCTAACTAAACAACGCCTAAGATTTTTATAATTTAAGAGACTGTCAATGGGTAAAACCTTTCTACATTATGGGACCTATTATGATTAGAATAGGTGAACAAACAAATAGTCCCATAAATGGCGTTGGTAAAAAACTAGTGGTCTGGCTTTTGATAACAAAAACCATGTATTTTTCATCTGATAACGTTTATTATAAAATCATATTTTTATTTGGGTTAGTTGTAAAGTAGTATATTATTATTCGATTATTTAGTAATAACTTTTATGACTAATATCAATCAAGTTGAGTTTTAGTTGGGCCAAAGGACGTGATTCCAGACCGTAATAAATAAAGCATGAATTAATGATTGAAGCGATGATAGGTACGTACTGCAATGTCAATTAGACCGTCTTATTTTTAAATTTTTTTATCCAGTGCTTCATATGATTTAAAATTAACAACATAATTCTATTTTTTATTTATTAGAGCAATCTTGTAATATACTTTATCTGGGCATTTCTGGGGCACAGATGGGCATTGTTTTTTATTGTAAACAATGACCGCTGTAATAGTTCGCGTTTATAGGATTCATTTATATCATACAAAATTAGCTTAAACTTGCACTCGTCGATTTTACTGTTATATTCTCATATAACAAAAAAATAGATGAGTGCAAATCATCTACTAAAAGAGAATAAAGTTAAGTTAATTTCAAATGTATCAGCAAAATCTTAACGAAAAACATGTGTAGTAAGTTGTTTTTTTCCTACACAATTTAAACTTGAGGTCTAATATTGTAGGCCTATGTTGTAATAAAACCAAAGTTCTAGAAAATAATTTATGGCATCGTAAAGCGAATGAATTCTAATAAACAGCTGACATTTACTCTGATTTACCGAATAGAGAAACAGTGAATCGGGTCCTGTTGTTTACGAAAATCGTAACTTTTTATTGTGAAAAGCCAATAAGTCAAAACTTTTTTACTTCGCGTTCGGCTCCCTAGAGCGGGTGAAGTCGCGTCAATTATTCGCGAGACATCTACTTTTTATTTCTTCGTTTTGTTTTTCGTTTTATGTAATTTTCTGTTTGCGTGCATTAAATTAAGACTGTCATACTGATAAGTGATAACAAATAAAGTACAAAAGGAAGATATTTTTAATTTTGTTACACTGTGAGTTACATAATTTTTTTAAGAAGGTTAACTGCGAGTATGATTGCTTTTTTGTTAGAAGTATTATTTCATTGTTTTTATCAGATTTTAATAAAAAGAGAAGGTGCTCAATTCGACCGTAGAATGTTTTTTATTATTCTTTTCTTTAAACCCTCACACGGATTTTGTCCTGTATCGTGGAAGTAGTTTACAAACAAAAATTGCACGAGCACAAACATCGAATACCCGGAATAATTATTTGTAGGCCATACAAATACTTGTTCCGTTCCAACGCTGCAATTCATTGTAAAGTCACTGCGCCACAGAGCTGTCACTGGAAGTGACTGTTTTTTATATGTTATGCAATATCTGCGTCAATTGTGAACTTATTTTGATAAATCTTTAGTTTTAAGTAGGTTATGCTTTAATCTCATTTAATACGGACAAAAATCCACTCATAGTGGTAGCAAAGTAGGTGATAAAGTTTTTGATGGCTTACACGGATTATATTTCTTAATCCACTCAAAAGGGTTAGAAATTAACTTGTAAATAAAGGTGAAAGCTGACTTCAAAGAACTACATTCAAAGAACCAATCGGTTTGATTCGTCTTTTGTAGTGACTGGAATAATTTGCTGGCGTCTACCTTTCCATACAACCACTGGCTAGTAATAATTAAAAACAAATCGTTTTGTCACTCTGAAGTCGGACCTTTATCTCTACGTATAATAAAACAAAGTCGTATACCGCCGTCTGTACCCTTAGCTCTTGAACTACGTAACGGATTTTGATGTGATTTTCATCAGTAGACAGAATGACTCAAGAGAAATGTATATATTTATATGTATCATCATTATTATCATCATTATTACAGCCCTTCACAAGTCCACTGCTGAACATAGGCCTCCCCCAAGGAGTGCCGGAAAGCTCGGTCCTGAGCTACCTGCATCCATCGACTTCCTGCATGTCTTACCAAGCCGTCACTCCATCTAGTGGGAGGACGGCCTACACTTCGTCCGCCGGTACGAGGCCGCCACTCGAGAACTTTTTTCCCCATCGGTTGTCGGTTCTTCGAGCTATATGATCTATATATTTATTTATATGTATAACACATGCATATCACATAATTCTCCTGACCGTGTGTACGTGACTGAACTCGTTGGAAACGACTGAACCGATTTTGATGAAATTTTGTGTATTTTTTTTTAGGATAAGGTGAAAAACGAGTACAAAGCCCACCTGCTGGTAAGTGGTTGCTGTGACCCATAGACATCTACAATTATCCTCAATAAAGAATCAAAATGCAGATGCGTCGTCACCCCTGAGGACTAAGGTGGAATGCCCCTTTTACAGTAAAATAGGTCTCCGGTTCTCTACACTCATCATACGAAACACAGCAGTATCCAGCTGCCATTTTACGCTGGTATTTTGTGAGAGCGTGGTCCTTCCCCGGTTGAGCCACACGTTCGTGCTACAACTATACTACTAATATAGCTGCAGCATGGCTCTACCACGTAAAATATGCGATTATGTTGATGAGAGAATGGTTTATATTAAAAATTGGGCCCGGTATGTAGCGTTGTTGTCGAGATCCAGAAATCGACCGTGCGAAGTCGGGGCGGATCAGTAGTTTCTTCTATAAACTATGTCTTAGCACAGACTTCAGAATACAAAATTATTATTTTGTTTTTATTTATTAAATGTTTTTCTGATTACTAATACTAACACAGTGGATTCACTCAATGATATGGTTAATTTTATGCCTACCAGTCCTTCTAGCTTGGTACAACCGCTAACTTCTTTTTGTCTTAAAACACTAATACGTCTATTGCTGTATTTCTGATAAATAATGCCGTTTCATTTGCCACCAGCTAGCTAGCTTAAAAAACACTCTTTAGTTATAAAAACATAAATCAAAAGAGTTAAAAGGTAAGAAAATATAAATGCTATTAGATGGTTTTTTGAACTGTATTTAAGCAAAATAAGGCTGCTGCCCATTTCCTAGTTTGTTTCCCTCTGCCCCTCTAATTTTAAACGCATTTAAAATAAACAATTCAAAATTAAATCGACAATCTACTGCAAAATAAATATTGTGATACCTTTCATCCAATATGGCAATTAACTTGTGTATTAGACTTACAACATGAATAAGTTAAATCCACCTGTGTGCGGATTGGTCCCATCAATTATTAACATCGGGTGGGTCTATCAGTCACGTCGTCACGGCTGTACATGGAACTAGGGTTGTTCTTGATTGTCGATGAATTATATAGGAATTCGGTAGTAGCATTGGCGTACCATTCGGCGAAGCAATTGGCGAAGCGTTTTGACTTTCAAAGAGTGCTTTGTAACAACCAAATTTTGAATAAAGATATTTTACTTTGACTTTGAAAATTTTACTTTATCTAAGTTCCTTATTTGTCTGTATGTGTTTGGTGTGTAAGATATAAATTAATTAATCTTACATAGCAAATCTAGATATGTAAATATTATGGCCCCAGATGGATTCATATGTATGTTGTGATTGCCTCGATGGTCAAGTCGTAAGCGCGATTGCTTATCAAAAGGTCCCGGGTTCCAATCCTGATCGAGTCAAAATCAGTTATTGGGTTTCTCTCATAAAATTCTGATTAGCATTCCGGACTCAGGTAGTTAGTGGAAAGAAAGCACGTAACGCCGTTGACTCTGCGCCTGTTCTCTTACTGGTCGTGTCGGAGTGCCATCATGACATAATTATGTGTGTTGATCCAGACTCATGACGGAGAGCAGCGTCAACGAGACCTACCGAGTGTGACGATCAAGGTAAATCCATTCTTGCAAAGGGAAGACCCATTGCTAGTTTGGACTGCTCAGAGCTGATGACGGAGAACAATTACCATCAGCAATAAAAATCTACGATGACACCAAATAGGCTATTTATTTATTTATTTAATCTTTATTGAATCTAATAAAGAGTGTATGAACAAAACGCGGACTTAATGCTGAAAACATCTACATCTTGATTTCTTATACATATTTACGCGAATACTACACATTTAAATAACACTAGTTTTTACGGATTTCATTGCGTTTGTTATTTTATTTTATACTGGTAGATCGAAACAAAAATTAGGAACTTACAAGTTCATACTGCGTATATCGGAACAAAAATTAATTATTGTAATCTGTAGGTAGTATGGTTAACTATAACATTGGAACTTCAAACACCTCAGTTCATCCGTAACCATGGATGCTGTAAGTGCTCGAAACGTCGGGAATATAAAATAAGTTAATTTAGAAAACAAGTTTTACTTAAAAGCATCTACATTTATCTTCAATTAAGAATCAAATTTCAGATTGTCACCTTTGGGGACTAAGATGAAATGCCTCGTTTCAAAAACAAAGTTTTTTTTATAGTATATGGTGACAAACGGGCACACAGTCCACCTGATGGTAAGTGGTTGCTGTGGCTCATAGACATCTACATTTATCCTCGTTTGCGAATCAAAATGCAGATGTGTTGCTACCCGTGAGGACTAAGATGGAATGCCTCGTTTCCAGTAAAGAGGGTCTCCGGTTCTCTACACTCACCATACGAAACACAGCAGTGTTAAGCTTTTTTTGCTATTTGACGCTGATATTCTGTGAGAGCGTGATTCTTCCCCGGTCGAGCTGACCCATTCGTGCTACAACTATACTACTAATATAGCTGCAGCATGGCTCTACCACGTATAAAAATTATAATATAAAATTATAAACCACAACGCCCTCACATGTCTATGGGTCAGTTACCAACATGTGGATTGTGTGCTCGCTTGTCATGCTTATTCTATTAAAAAAAATGTTCTAGTTCCGGAGAAAATTCTCAATGAAATCAATTGCGTCACATAACAGAAAGAAAGGTCAACGTCTGCTGAGCCCGATGGTATTATCTAATATAAACAAATGGTTATATACTGTTAGAAGCTGATGCTAAAACGGCATATCTCTAACAATGCCAATGTTGAATCAACGTTTGAATTATTAATGTTGGAGACATACCGGCGCCACCTTGCTGATTCAAATTACGTTTCTGTACGTGTGGTTGTTTCATATTCACAAGTGCAACTCGTCCATTGGCTGTATCTAATAAAGTTGCAGGATTAACTAAAACTGACACTAAATAATCCGTATCCACTTTCTGAGATATTAATCTTTTTCTTAAATAACCACCACGTCATAGAGCCCCACTGCAGCTATATTACGGTTGTAACACAAAAGGGTCGGCTCGACAGGAGAAGGACCACATAAAATAGTAACTTAATACTGCTGCCTATTGTATGGTGAGTGTAGTAGATTGGACACCCTTTTAATTGGAAACGAGGTATTCCATCTTAGTCCTAAGGGGAGGCAACGCATCTGAATGTTGATTCATAATCGAGGATAAATGTAGATGTCTATGGGCCACAGTATCCACTTACCATCAGGTATAAAAAATATATTTGTAAGATTAACATGTTATTAATAAAAACAATAACCCTTACAAAAAGGTAAAAGCCAACTTGAAAGAATTAAAGAGAATAAAATAATTTCATGTACTGAAGTTGGTGCTCAGACATAGTATATAGAAAAAATGAAGCCATGACCTTTCCTCACGTTGTAATTCACGGTCAAACACGTTTAAAGAGTACTTAAAATTGCAATATAAATTTAATTAGTGCCGGCAGACATGCAACCATGTTCACGTAATAAAAAAATAAAACAGAATACCAGTATATATATATATATATATATATATATATATATATATATATATAACATATATAGTAACTTAATGCTGATGTGTATCGTGACACTTTTTACTGAATACGAGACAATTCATTTAAATTTTCTTGGGCGACAACGCATCTGCATTTGGATTATTAATCGAGGATAGATGTAGATATCTATGTGTCACAGCATCCACTTACTATCAGATGAGTTGTATTTTTGCTTGCCACTCCATTTCTATATAAAAAAACTGAGAAACATAAGGCAAATGCATTACCCTGAGCTAGCATGGCACTTGTATTGAATATAATTGTAAGTAAATCTTGGCGTTCAGTACAAAGTGTGCTTTATATTGGTTGCGGCTCACAGAAGATTTGTAACCAGCTCGAAGTATAAATCCAGTGAACGCGCATTCAGCCCCGCCCCGCCACGCCCCTCGAGCTTAGAAGTATTTAACGTGGCATGGTTTAGTGGAATTTAGAGGGAAACTTTGTACTACTTTATCGCACCGAAACATATAAATTTGTTGGTGTTCCACATTAACACGGTTAGGGATTTCATTCCCAGTAAATACTGTTATCCCACGCTTTCTATACAAGTGACTCGCATATATTGTAACTGTTCTTAACTAAGATATCTGGTTGTTCTTTGTTCTGAGCTTTGAATTGATTTTAATGATTTTAACGTGTGTTTTGTTTATTGTTATTTTAAAAGTTTACTTGTAGTAGTCGACTTAATTCTTTTTTATTATCTGACTGACGTCAAGCAGTGATGAAAAGACTGGTGATAACCAATTGTACAATAGGTCTTGTAGTACCAAGAGTGTAATTGTAGGTCAGGTAATCGTGAGTTCGGCTATAAAAATGTGTAGTTAGTGGTTAAATAAGTACGTCGGATGATAGCAACGATAATACAATAGGTGCGATGATAGCACCAAAAGTTTACTAGGCCTGGTGAAAGCACCAATAGTGCAATAGGCCTGATGATAGTACAGATACATAGGTCTAGTGATAGTGCCAATGGTGCAATAGGTCTGGAACCGTAATCATCAATTAGAGTACCAATACATGCTGGATCAGGTGCATGTTTAATACATTAAATATACTACAGACGTGATGATAATGACGTTAATTA
>JAVANC010000028.1:46229665-46278928 GCA_033319125.1 Parnassius glacialis
TAAGAAGTAACTTTCCTTTCAGTTTTAAGCGCGTTCAGTTCCCATTTACAGTCAGCGTGTTATGCTATTACCGTAAATAAAGCGCAAGGTCAAAATTTACGCGTTGTAGGAGTGGACCTCAGTACTGACTGTTTTGCACATGGCCAACTCTATGTTGCTTTTTCCCGCGTTAGTAGTCCCGGTAACCTTTTTGTGTACACCCCGGCTAAGTCTACTTCTAAAGTCGTTTACACCGAAGCTCTATCATAAACTACTTAGAACTTTGATGATAATGATTTATTTTCTTACCACTTATTGATATTGTAATGATATAAATCGTTTAATATTCTCTTACCTAAACGACAAATTCTTTATGTAAAATCTATATACGCGAGCTACGCCGCGGGCACAGCTAGTTATAACTAAAGGAGACTGAAACACTTTTATACATTCTTGGGTCCAGATTGTAAGAAGATGAAAGTGTTGTCAATTAAAAGCTTATATATTATCAAAAAATCACTGATAATTCTGCGGACTTTAGCAATCTGAGAGCATAATTATAAGAGATTCAGCGAAAGTGAGGTTATGCAACAAGTTAGCAATAATTTATACTAAACAGCAGATTTTGAAGTGCTTTTGCTACTTTGGAAGGATCGTGAGCCTATTGTATTACAGCGACAAGTCATTATGTCACAACTCACACAGCGATCCATTGAGTCAATATCTAATTGATAAAATCCAGGCCGTTAAATACATAATAACGAGCCAAACTCAAAAGAGTAAACAAGATTATTGGTGTTCGGTATGTTAGCAAAGCTTGTACAAGTTAAGTAAGATCAGAAGTCCGTAGAAAGAAAGCAGTGGTCGAGCAATATAAATCAATAAAACAATAGGAAACACTTAGAACACACACGTACTAAACGATACAGACGAGTAGTCATAGATTTAGTCAGGCAGGAGCTGTTACTATCAGCACAGATTAAAAATACAGTTGACAAACACAAAAAATAAATCGAACTGTAAATGTAAATAAATTTTAAGATTTCTTTTTATTATGTTGATATTTTGTTTTAGAACTGTTGAGACTATGTTAATATATTGTAATGTATCTATTCAATTTGATTTAACAAATCGTCTGATGTAAGTTATTTTTATGTTTAATTGTTAAAACTCATTCACATTAATCGATTAAAGTAATCGATTTCCTCTTTTATTCGTGACATAAACTTATTTTCAAGATTTCTCGTCTTCCAGATTATGAATTGGGCAAATTTTTTAAACTTTGAAATAGAAAAATATAACGCTTTTTTTAAACTATATTTCAAATTATTATAATTGGACCCAAAAATCCTTATCTCCCTTGTCTGCTCGATAATATTCACTTAGTTAATGATGAGATGGTATGCGTGTACGTAGGTATAACATTCAAAGAAATGTTTGAATTTATATTATTTATAAAAAAATATATTAAAATTAACTATGGTAATATGATGGATATTTTTACTGTGTTTACTCTTAATTTTTATTATGCTTACTACTTTAATTTAAACGATTCAGTAACTTCTTTTCGTAGAATGTACATTGCTGCACATTGGAAGGACTAGATTCGTTCGTCAATAATAATATGCAGATAAAGCGTATAAAAATTAAATATGTGTTGATTATAAAATAACATCAAACTCTACCATAGGCTCAGAAATTCACAGGTTCGGGACAATTCTTATGATTTTTTTTAAACCTTATAAGTACTTTTTTCGGCTGGATGCTTTCACAATTAGTTTAAAAAGGCATAAAATCGTCTTTTTAATTTAGCACTTTCATTTAAATAACGAGGAATTGAAGAATGTAATATAAAATCTCGCCATTTGTTGTCAATCTTTTTCGTTTTATTTAATTCGAATTTTAATTTTACCGTTGAGTGGTCTGTAGACGTAATTGGACATTACAATTTTAATTTCAAATATTTTATTCCAAGCTAGCTCAATATACATTAAAGAGTTTTCTTATCCTACCGACTACCTTCCATTTTATTATGCAACACTAAATAAAAAAGGTAGGATGTGCAGCAACTACAGGAAAAAGAGTTTTTAAAAGAATTTGTTGCTCTTAGACTGCTACTACCAGCATGTGGTCAATCGATCCAAGTAGTCCTCCCCCAATTTATGAATTTTACCGTTACATTAGGCACCGGTATGTTAGGTAAGGGTTGTTTTCAACTTATTATTAAGTGGCGAAGCTTGCGAAGACACTTATTGATTTCACGATGTCTGTCCATCTGTCCGTCTGTCCGTCTGTCCCACGATTATCTCGAGAAAGGTTTCGAATTTTCAAATTCTGTTTTCAGCAATCGATTACTGATCACCCAGGCATCTGAACCTCCTATTTTGAAACTGATTGCTCAACGGCAACCGTTAGAAACCGCTACAAAGCTGATTGCTTCGCCACTTTGCTATGCTGTTAGCTTGCTAGGTTTATTATAAAAGACTTTGTTGCTGAGAGACCACATCGTCCATTTCCGACTACAATACTTAATCACTACAGTCGAATTACAAAATTAAAAATACAATTTATTATAGTAACAATGGTAATGTGACTACAAATAAACCTAGCAAGCTAACAGCATAGCAGTGGCGAAGCAATCAGCTTTGAAGCGGTTTCTAACGGTTGCCATTGAGCAATTAGTTTCAAACTATGAGGTTCAGATGCCTGGGTGATCAGTAATCGAATGCTAAAAACAGAATTTGAAAATTCGAAACCGTTCTCGAGATAATCGTGGGACAGACGGACAGACGGACAGATATCGTGAAATCAATAAGTCTCTCGCAAGCTTCGCCACCTAATAATCATACCTAAGGAATAAGCGGTAACAGTGGTTTTAACAGTGGTAGAGTCACGCGGCAGCTTTTGCTGTCGCACGGATTGTCCGGCTCGAACCTAGGTGGTACAACGACCTCACAGAATTGGTATTTTGTGAGGTCGTGGTACCACCCCGGTTTACCTCTGCATTTTCTGCGTGAAGTAGAGGTTCACCTCTGCTTTTCGCTTGGTGAGTACAGGTGGCTGGAGGCCCAATCCCCCCCCCCCCCCATCTACATCGTAGCGGAATTAAACAAAAGATTAGCCCAGGAGGGTACCAGCACCCCTAGAGAATCCCTCGCTGAGCATCCCTGACCAAGCTCCTCCACTCCTGAGCGTAGGTGCTCAGGATGCCACGCATATTCTGGGGCGAGGGGCAAAATTCCACTTGCAACTAATGCTGCTCGGGGCAAGCGGAGAATACAACCAAGTCGACCCCTGTTACGCTATCCGTGAATTTTTGAACATTTTCAACATCAGGGGACTTCATTTTAACCTTAACACTGTCCATTGCCATCTAGAGACGGCGCAGCCGGACTTACTCTTTTTAACTGAGATTCAGGTGTCCTCTCCGGCTGATACTTCATATCTCTCCTACCCGGGGTACAAATTAGAACACTCCTTTGTGGCCCGAGCTGGAGTTAGCGTATACGTCAAAGAAGACATCTGTTTTCGACGCCTCGGTAGTGTTGAAGGTACGGACCTGTCCATCCTATGACTGCGCGTAGCAGCGACGACCATCCCTGCGTCTACGGATGCCTCTATAGGTCCCATAGCGATAATGTTAAAACATACGGACTCATTGACCACGTCCAAATTGCTACAGATTCCTTGCTACAGCAGATCCCATCCGAAGAGATCGTGATTCTTGGCGATTTTAACGCCCACCACGCCGAATGATTCTGTGCACGTTTAACCAATCATGCGGAGAGATCTGTTTATGACTTTGCTTTGGCATATGATCTTACATAGCTGGTTACTTCGCCTACGCGGATTCCAGATGTGGGGAATCATGCACCTTCCCTGTCGGACCTTCTGCTGACCTCTTATCCAGATGGATCCGTCGACGCTCCTTCAGGCTCGTCGGACCATTGTCTTTTCCGAAGTGTGGTGCTACTCACACTAACATCGCTGTTGCATTCTGCATGCTGCCGCCGTGTTTGGCACTATAGGTCATTCGAAGGGTGCGCGGTCTTTTTTGCATTCTACCCTTGGGGGCGGGATTTGCTTCTCAGCGGAAGATCCTAGCATTTTTGCTGATTCTGATGCTGATGTGTATTTCAGGGTATGGACATTTTTATTCCATACCTCTGTGGTGTCCATCGGAGGCGAATCCCAGCCATGTTTTGGTAGCTCCTGTAAAATGGCATCACGCTATAAGCATGAGTGCTATCGGACCTGGGCTGAGGCATCAACATTTCGCGATGAAAATACAACGCTCTTAAAAAGAAGTATTATTTCGCCTCCAGGTCCTTCAAAAGTGTCATTGCCAAGGCAAGGTCTGAGCACATCGACAGAATTGGCTAGAAGCTAGTTCGCATTTCTTTGGGAACTCGTGCGTTCTGGTCTCTTGCCATGGCTGTCCAAGGGAATTTCAGTAAGTAATCTCTTCCATCTCTGCACAGATAGGACGACACACTGGCCAATGCCGCAAAGGAGAAAGCCCATCTGTTAAGATTTCTATTTGCATCAAATTTTGCTCTAAATGACGTGGGGAGTACACCATCAACCATCCCGCGATGTGAGTGTTCCGTGCCGGATGTGCGGATTACGTAGCGCTTGGTTTGCAAAGCACTCACCGGTTTTAAGACGTCTTTTCCGGTACTCCTACTCCCAAGGCGTAGTCCCGAATATGAATTTGGAATTCCGTTAGGAAGACAGCTTTGATCCACCCAATCCCTAAAAAAAGGCGACCGCTCAGACTCGTCGAACTACATGCCCATAGCCATCACGTCCTTGTTCTCCAAAATAATGGAATCCATTATAAATTGCCAGCTCATGAAGTACCTTGAGGATCACCAGCTGGTGAAAATATATAATAAAGTATATAGCTGGGTCCACCGACAAAAGCCGCCACTACGGTTTTCGTCGAAGTCGATCAGCTAGTGATCTTCTGGTCTACCTGACTCATAGATGGGCGGAGGCAGTAGAGCCCAGATGGGAGGCATTGGCCATCAGTTTGGACATAGCAAAGGCCTTCTATCGGGTCTGGCACAAAGCGTTTCTTTCGAAGCTTCCTTCCTATGGGCTTCCTGAGAAATTGTGCAAATGGATCACCAATTCCTTGCTGATCGCAGCATCAACGTAGACGGTACATAGTCTGATTTCAAGTCTATCAACGCTGGTGTTCCACAAGGCTGCACGCTATCACCAACGCTGTTTCTCCTGCATATCAATGATATGTTGCAAATTATTAACATTCATTTTTATGCAGACGACAGCACTGGTAATGCCTTATATGACGGCTGTGCCAATATTTCTCAGGAAAACGTCGCCGAGTACCGGGACAAACTTGTGTCTGAAGGCGAGACTTTGCTGAACAAAGAAATTGGGGGCGACTAAATCTAGTACAATTCAATCCCGAGAAGACACAACTAGGAGCGTTTGCCACTAAGAGAACCCCTTTGTCGTATCTCCTCCATTTCAAGGCACTCGACTTGCTGCCTCAGCTAGCATCGGAACCCTCAGCGTTGATATATCGAATAGTGTGCAGTTTCGTGGTCACTTGGAAGGGAAAGCCAAATTGGCCTCTAAAAAGCTTGGCGTGCTCAGCAGAGCGAGACAGTATTTCATGCCGGCACAAAGCTTGCAACTTTACAAAGCGCAAGTCCGGCCTCACATGAAATACGGTTCTCATCTCTAGGTCGGGGCACTTCAGTGCTAACTCCTTTTACTTGACCGCATCCAGCGCAGAGCGGTTCGAATCGTCAACGACCGAGTCTTTCTGATCGGCTCGATACACTGGCCCTGCGTAGGGATGTTGCATCCCTTTGCATTTTCTATCGAATCTACCACAAGGAGTGCTCTGTGGAATTGTTCGGATTAATTCCAGCCACCAAACTTCACGAACGCACATCGCGCCAAAATTTACGATACCATCCTGACTAAAAAAAAAAACGCATCCAGATGCTTGGCAGTCCACCACTGTGCGTTTTACTGAGAGTGTACTTCCTCGTACAACTTTTCTATGGAATTCTTTATTACCGGTATTTTCCGGACCGATACGACTTAGGTACCTTCAAGAAACAAGCTTACACATTTCTAAAAGGACAGCAACGCATCTACAATACCCCTGGTTTTGCGGTTTTTCATGGGCGGCGGTAGTCACTTACCATCAGGTGACCCGCATACTCGTTTGCCCCCTCTTCTATAAAAAAAGTGGAACTATAAACAATCACACCTATTTCCGATCTCTTTAGCCTCCCCCGAAATTGGATAAGCCGAATTACGGTTCGAGGTACCAATGTCAAAATTCCTATTACTACCAAACCTTTCTAATTGATTAATTCTGGACATATTCCATCAAAATGTGTTGGACATATTCAACTATTCCATATACGTCGCAGTTTGGTGTAATTTGTTGTTTCATTAAAAAGCAAACTTATTCGATGAAATATGTCCCCAACGTAATCTAAAAATGGATCTTATGTAAATTCTGTTTCATCATCATCATCATCATTACAGCCCTTCACAAGTCCACTGCTGAACATAGGCTTCCCCCAAGGAGTGCCACAAAGCACGGTCCTGAGCCACCTGCATCCATCGACTTCCTGGATGTCTTACCTGGTTGTCACTCCATCTAGTGTGGGGACGCTTCGTCCACCAGTACGAGGCCGCCACTCGAGAACCTTTTTTGCCCATCGGTTGTTGGTTCTTCGAGCTATATGGCCGGCGCATTGCCACTTCAGCTTACTTATCCGTTGGGCTATGTCGGTCACTCTGGTTCTACTGCGGATATCCTCATTTCTAAGTTTATCACGGAGAGAAACTCCGAGCATAGCCCTCTCCATAGCTCGCTGAGTGACGTTGAGCTTACTCATCCAGCCAGCAGTTAAGGACCACGTCTCAGTTCCATAAGTCATCACTGGCAACACGCACTGGTTGCACAGTATCGTTTTTAAGTTTTGAGGTATACCTGACAAGAAGATTTACTGTAATTTCCTGAACACTGCCCACCGAGTTGAATCCGTCGATTGACCTCTTGGTCTAAGTAAGGACCTAGTCGGACTATTTGTCCCAGGTAAACATACTCGTCAACAACTTCGAGCTTAGTGCTCCCAACAACTACCTGTATAGGTGTGACGTGGACATTAAACATTTGTTTTGTCCATGTTCATCTTAAGAGCTATTCCTTGGGAGACTTTATTGAGGCCATTGAGCACAGTGCTTAGCTTCTACAGCGATTCTGCCATAAGGACTATACCGTCGGCAAATCGAAGGTGAGTGATGTACTCGCCATTTATGTTTATACCGTATCCTTTCCAATCCAGAAGCTTGAAAACGTCTTTCCATGCAGCGGTGAAGAGTTTCGGGGATATAACGTCACTCTGTCTTACATCTCTCTGCAATTGGATAAGTTTCGTACTCTGGTTTTGTACTCGGATAGCCATCGTAGCCCTACTGTACAAGCACTTCAGCACTTCGATATACCGACAGTCAACTTGGCATCGCTGAAGGGAATGCAGCACCGCTCCAATTTCGATGGAATCAAAGGCTTTCTCATAGGCCACATACGCCAGACATAGTGACAAATTGTACTCCTCGGACTTCTGTACAAATAGCCGAAGGGTATGTATGTGGTCTATGGTGCTAAAGCCTTTTCGGAAACCGACTTGTTCGGGAGGCTGAAAGTCGTCAAGTCGAAGCGCGTGAGACGATTCGTAATGACTCTCGATAACAACACGCAGACGCGGCTCAGAAGGAAAATCGGTCTGTAGTTCTTCAAGAGTACTTCTGCTCCACGCCTTTGGTGTAATGCCACCATGGAGAACGGAATTAAAGAGCTTCTAATGGACTTCAACTACCGGTTTTCCACCCGCTTTCAGAAGCTCCGCTGAAATTCTATCCTAACCTGTGGCCTTACCGTTTTAGAGGTGCTGGAGAGCCATTCTAATCTCGCTCAGACTGAAATCCGGGATATCATCGAAATAGTGTCGGATAAGTCTCGCTCTTGGATCGTTACTCACACTTGCGTATGGCTCCAACGATGTTGTCTGCAGCTGTCCATAGAAACTCTAAATGTTATTAAAAATTTCAGGTGTCCCGGAAACAACGCTGCCACACTCGTTCTTCAGCTTCAAAAATTTGCTCTTTCTGGCAGACAGATCTCTAGCAAAGACTTTGGGGCCCTGGTTCCGCTCGATCGCTTCTTCAATACGAGCAGTATTAAAGTTGCGTTAGTCCCACTGAGTGCATTTGGAGATCTGTCTGTTAAGTTGCCTGTATGCTGTCAAATCTACTGAAGACTGCAGCTTCATATCCCGTCTAACAGCCATGAGGTTAAGAGTGTGATCGGAGAGTTTTTGTATTCTTCTGCGGCGGGTCTTGAAAAACTTAGCTTCGACCGCATGGACAATTTCCACGAGCTTGTCATTCATGTAGTCCACTGCATTGCACTCTTTTTGCCATTTGAATTTGTAGAAAAAGGTTTTGTTGCTCGAGCTGAAAGATTTTGGGACTTTGGTTTATAGCACGAGGGGTCAGAGCGTTGACTTCATTAGACTTGATCTCTCCAATTTACGTTTAAGTTCAGTGTGCCTCTCGCCATTCGGTGATCGCCGCCGGTTTTCACCCTCGCGATCACTGATACATCACTGAACAGTTGTCGTCTGGTCGTCATAATGAAGTCAATCTCATTTTTTATCGAACCGTCGGGGCTCAACCAGGTCCACTTCCTGTGGGGCCGCTTCTGGAAGAAAAAGTTCATCATAAAGAGTCCCTCTTTCTCCATGAAGTCGGCCAGCTGCTGGCCCCTTGGGTTCCGTTGCGCTATTCCGAATTTCCCTACTTACAGCTCACCGTTCTCTCTTGTGCCTAGTTTTGCGTTAAAGTCTCCCATTAACACCGTATAGTGGGTTTTGGAGGAATGCATCGCTCTAGAGATATCCTCATACATTTCTTCCACCTCCTCATAGGTGTATGCCGAGGTTTGTGCGTAAACCTGTATGACCTTCAGCGAATACCGCTTGGTTATTCTGAGTTGGTAGGATATTGGAGGTTGGTTGGTACGCAACCCTCATCGACACACTCACAATCTTTACAACGTTGTTAACGGGAGACTTGTGGACGATAAATCCGACGCCTCCTTGGTACAGATTGTCACCCTCCCGGTGATAGAACAAGTTGCCGGATTCGAGGATTACCGTGTCCTCCCCCTCTCTTCAGACTTCGGATAATCCTATAATATGGCAGCGTAACTTGTCTATCTCTTCTTCCACCTCCACAATCTTCTTGCAAGTCCTCAGGGTGCGTGCGTTGTATGTTGCCAGGTCGAGTCGTCGTAGCTGGCAACCGACCCTCCACCGGAGATTCTTAGCACCCCCTGCCCCGCCGTTACCTAGGGCGCCACCGTAGCCAGGAATAGCGGGGCTGCCGGGGATTAAAGGCCATCTCTTAGTATCTTTTTCCATGTGGGGGGTATATTGCCATAGTTCCCATGCTTGGCGAGCGGGTTGGCAACTGCAGTTTTTTATTGTGATATTGCTGTTACCAGGAAGATGCTGCTGCCCACCTCCTGACCGTTTCCCACTGTCGCCTTTTACGAAACCCACGGGAAGATATGGGTAGTAGAAATTCTTAACCGCCACTACACGGCGATAGATTCTGTTTAGTGAACTATTATCTATCCACAAATTAGGGGTTATTTGTGGCTGAATTGTTTCATGTTGGATACCCTTCTCGCGCGATCATATGTCGAAATGTTTTGCCATAATGCTTTGCACTGATCTTTAACATGTTTAATATGGTCAGAAAGGGGTAACACAGTTAACGGAATCCCGTCCACAACTGTCTGTTTTTCTAACAGGCCATTTTCTCTTATCTGTATATGAGATAACAACCATTGAATTAACCTTTTTATTTTGAGTGTGAAATTTTAAGATTAATTTTATAATAATATAGGCAAGCGGTTCACCTCTCACTTGAGAGTCACAACGAGACAAATACTGTTGGGAACGTTTAGAAAAGATATTGAAAAGATATGTGATAGAGCTTGAAATATAGCAATCAGTTTAATATGCAAAATCAAAATATCAGAGAACGGATCCAAAAAAAGCTGCATCACCTCTGATTTTGTCCTTAGAAAAATCCACCCGTGAAAACTTTGTACCAGTTTTCATATTCTTGTTCGATAAAAAGTGTACAGATATTCTTATTTTGCCAGTTGGTTTTTGAGTGTTTGGGACGATTAATTCATGGAATAGAGTTTTGTATATGCGCAAATTAATATTGCTGACCCAAGTTTTAAGTGAATACATTTCAAGTTTGTCAGTTCTATGTAAAGGTATTGATTCAAAAGAAATTTGAATATTAGTAAGCAATAGAATTTTCTCATTGTGCCAATGACGAGAATGTCTGAGTATAATTAAACTCCGTACAACATTGTAAGTAGTATAATTAGAAAGAGGTTCAGATTTTAGCCTTAACTTACTGCTGAGAAATTTTTTACGATATTAAAGTGGTAGGAGACACATTTCATTTTCAATAACATGAATTCAGGTTTTTTTTTTAAACAACCAATTACACATAAAGCTTGGTTTTGTAACCTGTCCCACTTCTGCAATTTTTTTTGAAAACTGTTATCATACAAGAAGTCAGACAGTCAACTCTGCTTCGAATAATAGAAATATACAATCGTCTGATATGTTTTTGATGAATTCCCCACCCCACCTGACAACATTTTTAACAGTGTTATATATTTACACAATTTTTGAGTTAACTCATTAATATGTTTTCCATATCTAAGAGAACAATCCAATCGCAAACCTCATGCTTGATTTCAATAACCAATGACAAATATTGATTATTAATTTAAAAATTTACAAAACCCTTTTTGAATACACAAAATTTACTTTTAGTTGTAGAGATAATTAAATCCAAGCTACTGAACAAACTATTAAAACACGGAAAAGCAATTTGGAGTTCTTTCATTGCAGAGTCTGTGATTTTTTTTGGTTAAATATAGAATGAAATCATCGGCATATTGAGAAATATCTACATGTTTAATGTTATTATAAATGTTAATAGAAGATGTGTTGAAAAGCAGAGTAGACAAAGAATCGCTCCTCGTCTTGTTGTTTTAACCATTTCATATCCATCAACTGTAATTCGTATTTGTCTATTATATAAGTGTGACCACAGGTATAGACAAATTTTGAGCTCACTCCTAATATATCTAAATTAACACTTTCACTGTCCGGTTCTCAGACACAATAGTAAGACAGTAGCAATGACCTATATGTAGTGCACGGGATAGCGAAAGGGTTAAGCAATAAGCACTTAACGTCAATGTTGTTATACGCATTATCTATGTCAATGAAACAGACAACTGTTATTAAATATTTCAAAAACCTGTCTGAATATGGGAAATCAAACGATTTAGATTATTAGAACATGACCGAACTATACGAAAACCTACTATGCTACCAAAATACATTTTTTTTCCAATAACCATTCTGGTTTTTTATTCAGTGTTGAATATTTTTTATAAAGGCAAATTATTAATTAAATTGCAAAATGCGGAATAAAGTGCGCGAGATAGAATCACTGCCATGTTTAGGAATAGTAATTATACTAATTAGACGCCATTGTGACGGAATGAATTCACAAATCAATGACAAGTTATATAATTTTACTAACAGGTTTTTGCCAACCAACAGAAGGTGCTTAATCATGGGAAATAATATTTGGTCATAACCTGGTACGGATGGTAAAACAGAATCAGTCTTTTTAATAGAATTTTCCAGTTCAGGGATAGTAATCGCCGATTCTAAATCAAAATTAATTATTAACAATATATTAATTGTGTTAAATAATGGTTGATACGGGCATGCATAGTCAGGGATAATATCATTGAGTAGTCTCTCCGCTTTGTCTCTACTTATACCATCATAAGAGTCTTAAGAACGATGTCCTTTCATCCATCTTATTTCACGCCACATGTCTGATGATTAAGTAGTTTCATTAACAGAGTTACAGAAATATTACCACAATTTACATTTGACAATCCGGATGACTCTTTATGTGTCATGGGTTTTTGCTTGCAGAATATTAAAATTTTCAGGGGATGCATTTTTTCTTACATTCGCTAATGCACGTCGGCGCTCCGCTATGGCTTTACATATTTAAGCATTCCAGTAAGATTTGGGAATAAATATATTAACAACATGTTTTGAAATATTTTTAAGCAAATTTCAACGAAATACTTTGTAAGAAAAGCCACTTGTTAGTTACGATTCAGGATTAAATCTAGGAATTGTTTATGTTTACTGCGTGTGTGTTAAATGTACATTTTTTTAATACTCGAGAAAGATATAACGGACGGTTCGGCTAGACCATGACAGGTCCTCACACAGAATTGCAGCGTGAGACAGTAGCATTACGTCACATAATTCATTTATTATTCGATGGAACTTTTCAACGTTTGTAACTATTATTTCTGTAAAAAAATGTAGGCCATATTAAATAGAAATTACAATAATCGCCAGCCTTGCAAGGTATTGCCCCGCATCGTCGGTCTGGGTAATATATTTATGCCGTCACGTATAGCACGAGTTGTACCCGGTTTATCAACGTGACAGCTTTAGCAACAAAACAATGACGAAATCATCATTGTAAGATTCCGAACCCATATTCCACAGATGTGTATCATTATTGTCAGCTATGCACACACGACCACTCGTGCTAACCGTTATTTATCCAGTTCGCGTTTTACTTCTCTTTTTTTCCTCTGTGGCCACAAACGTAGTTAAATAATTTGCTCCTAAATAATTTAGTAAAAATAAATATTGTAAATTATAATTTTTACCCCAAATTTCAGTTGTAATTGTTAATTACAAACAAATTACATTGTGTAAGAAATAAAAGTGGTAAATATCTATAAAAATAAGTTTTTAGTTTCTAAACTTAAAGTTACAGCAAGTAACGAACATTGTTTAAATTCTAAAGTTATTTGTACTTCTTGTTTTCCCTTTTAATTTTTACGATATATCTCTTAAGGTTGTTGTTTTATGCGGATTTACATTTTGAATTGTGTTCTTGATAATTTAATTTGAAATCTGTATTAAGAGTCTTGAAATTAGATATTTGCTTACTCTGCTTCCTTAATATTCCATCTTTGTTTTCTTTTACTATTTAAAATACATAATCAAATAAATTCTCGCAACTCCAAGACGCGCCAGATGGAGAACCAACTTCATTGTGCGCTTCAAGAATTCAAGGCGTCTGGAAAGCAATGTAAAGAAAGGGATGACAAACAATGAAAAGGAAATAATAAGTATAATTTCTAACTTATTTCTAACTCACAACTTAAATGTGATATGGTGAAGTCGCATAGAGAGTATACAAGTGTAATAAAGGAAAGGGATCAGCTTTAGGGGACAGTCGATGAGTTTGATCGATGCACCAAAGAATATGAGCCAGCCTTTAAATTAATTGCTGCATTGCAGTAACAGTTAACTGAGGATAATGAGCAAATTTCACAATTGAAACAATACATTGCTACCTTGCAAGTATTCCAAACTTAGATGTAAAGACCAATGAGCTCATAGAATGTAAATCTCATAAAACGTTGCAACCCTCTACAACAATAGATTTGACTAATGATTCTGCCACAACAAGAACAGCAGAAGGCAATTAAGAAAATATATAAATATAAATAAATATGTATATTAGGAAAATGTAAAAATTTGTTAAAACCATAATTTATACTAAAATTATATAAATGTATGTAAGGAAAAGCAAGAATAAATTAGTAAACTTTTATATTCAACTGAGGTAGAAAACATGAAAAAATTTTATAAGACTGAAATAGAGTGTTTTAATTCAGAAATTTAATCACTTTAAATCTCATTACAAATTATGCCATTCAATTTTATACGTAGTAGAGCCATGCTGCTAGCTGCATTACTACATACTATTAATAGTATAGTTGTGGCATGAATGGGTCGGCTCGACCGGGGAAGGACCACGCTCTCACAGAATACCAGCGTAAAATAGCAGTTTAATGCTGCTGTGTTTTGTATGGTGAGTGTAGAGAAACGGAGACCTTATTTACTGGAAAATAGCCATTCTATCTTAGTCCTAACGAATGAAAACGCATCTGCTTTTAACTCTCAAACAAATATAGATGTAGATATCTATGGGTCATAGCAACCACTTACCATCAGGTGGACTGTGTGCCCGTTTGTTATCCTTATTCTATAATATAAATGGTCAAATTAATATAAATTAGCAGAGAATGAGATAAAGAAACATATACTGGACATGGATAATCTGGTAAAGTCATCTAAATTTGACGAGGAATGTTTTCGCGAAGCTTCAATAGAGCCCTCATATATCTAAATTAGCAGGCAGACTAAGTTTTGCAGTATATGCTGTAAGAAAGTTTAGAAATCTCACCAATATTGAGACAGCTAGATTATATTATTTTAGTTACTTTCATAGCGTGATGTCTTATGGAATTTTGCTATGGGGTAGTGCGGATAACATTGATGCTATATTTGTTTTGCAAAATAGATCCGTACGGACGATTTATAACTTCAAACGTATAGAGTCCCTTAGAGAAAAATTTAAAGACATAAGATTAAGTAATTTATTTAAAATTTCTCACTTTAATTCAAAATTTCAATCATATTTGTCCAGGAATAAAAACTGTCAGTACGGAAGCACTATACCTGCTAGGTGCCCCGTTGTTTTTTGATGGTATTAAACCTGTTTTAAAAACAAAATTTGATCAGTTTTTAAACCACATTGATAAATTGTATAAATAAACCTTTGTATAGCTCTTACTATTTTAAAATATTGCCTTCTTGTACCTAGATTCACATATTTACTCCGCTCGGGTCCAGTCTGGAAATGTTCGGATATTTTAAAAGATATTGATAAAAATCTTAATAAAGTTATAGAAAAAGTTCCAAATTCACTTTAAATAAAACAGCCTGGACTCAAGCTACTTTACCTATAAAATTTGGTGGCATTGGTGTGACAAATCTTTCTAGCGTTGCATTGCCTGCTTTACTTGCTTCCGTGTATAGTGCAAATGACCTATGTAACATAATTTAAAATAATAAAATGGACCTGTGCTTTGCTAAGAAGGCAGGGCAGACATGGCAAACGCTCTATCCTGGTGAAAATGATCCACTGAAATTTAACCAACAAAAACAGTGGGATATTCCGTTATTAAGGGGCATGCAGAAAGATTTGTTTCATAATTTCCATAGTGACCAAGATAAGGCACGCCTTCTAGCTGTTTCGACTAAGGAATCTAGTCACTGGTAACACGCTTTATCATCAAGTAATCTTGGCACATTATTTGATAGGGAAAGCTTGCGCATTGCCGTAGGAATCCGACTAGAAGATTGATTCGATTGTCAACCCCAACAGTGCCTCTGTGGTAGCAGCGTCGACAAGTTTGGGTTCCACGGACTTTCATGTAAGAAAAGTGCTGGTAGGTTTTCACGATACAGTTCTTTGAACGATGTCATCCGAAGGGCTCTTGTCTCTATAAATGTTCCCTCGGTTTAAGAGTCTTGTGGAGTATTTAGAGACGATGGCAGGAGAACCGAGGCTATGACATTGGTCCCTTGTGAGAGAGGTAAAGCGCTAGTGTGGGGTGCTACTTGCGTATACACTCTGGTGGCCTCTCATTTCAGGGGTACATCATAGTCGGGGCGGCATCAGATGCAGCTGAACTGAGAAAGTGGCGCAAATATGAGTCTCTGAGAGATAACTACATATTTGTGCCATTTGCTGTAGAGACTATAGGTCCGTGGTGTCCACGTGCGGTAATGTTCCTAAAGGAACTCCATCGGCGGCTGGTCATTGCAGCTGGTAATAAGAGGGCTGGTTCTTTTCTCACTCAAAGGCTAAGTATAGTCATTCAGCGGGGAAACGCAGCCAGCGTTCTTGGCACGATACCGCGGGGAATAGGACTATATGATAATAATGTTTTAAAGTTTTAGTTTTTTATATTATGTCGTGAAGCGACAATTAAAAAATAAAGAGAACCTAACCTAAGAACAGCAAAACAACAAAAGTAGACCAAGAAAATAATACATTTTAAAATTTTAAAAAGGTATTTACAATTTTATAAAAAAAATGAAATATGAAGATGATGGATGAAGTGAGATTACAATTAGATTAAAAAAAATAGAAGAATAGGAGAATTAGTATTATAGTGGAGCCTAAAAGGTTGAAGTGACACGCTGCTCTTGTAGAAATAGGCACACGCGGAGCTTGAGTTTCTCAGCGGCGACAGCACACAGCGCCTGGACTGGGCACACGCAGCGTCTGGAGCCGGCGCACGTAGCGCCTGGGGTAGGTGCGCTCAGCACTTGGAGAAGTAGTCGCCGCGCCCAGAGGTAGCGCGGGCAGTAGGTGCACTCGGCGCCTGAAGCAAGCAGTCGTAGCGCGCCTGAAGGTAGCGCAGGCAGTAGGTGCACTCGGCGCCTGGAGCAAGCAGTCGTAGCGCGCCCGAAGGTAGCGCGGCAGTAGGTGCACTAAGCGCCTGGAGCAAGCAGTCGTAGCGCGCCCGAAGGTAGTGTGGCCTCGCGCTTGAAGCAGACTGCCGACGAAATCGGATGTAGATGGAGGCTTGCAGGATCCCGGGGCAATGCGGCCCCGGGATAAGGCCTTTAGTAGATGCTTCTCCTTTGAGAACTGAAGCGAGACTATGCTGTATTCTCCAAATGTTCGGCTTTTATACCTTTTTAGAGAGAACGAGAAATTATTCAAATTAAAACGAAATTTATTGTAAATGACCTACAGCCAAAGAGTATTTATGTAGAAAGAACATCATACCAGAGACGAATTTGAATAAAAGTTACCATAACAACGATATAAATAATAGTTGTCATATTTAACAATTTTTGGTTTTTGGACTATTATTAAGAAACTATTACATTTTAGTAAGAAATGAGATATTATTCATTTAGGAAAAACTAATGCACGGCAGCGTGCATGAAGCCTGAAATTGTAGAGTTACAGAGAATTCAATAAAAGACCGAAAAAGGTAAAACTCCATTGACAGCGATTTTAAAAGTGCTAAATAGTGTGAAAATACGAAGTTAAATGATATGTTATTGTGTAAAAACGTTACAGGATCCTATAGAAATATAAGTGTTGCAAAACATGAATGCAGAAAATCAAAAACAGAATGGAAAAATAGTATAAAGTGATGCAAAACATGAATGCAGAAAATCAAAAACAGAATGGAGAAATAGTGTACAATGAAATGTAAGTAGCATAACACTACAATAATTTTTATAGTTTTTTATATTGTATATTTATTAAATACAATATAAAAAAAAAGAATAATTAAAATACATTTGGAATAAAACAAATTATCTAAATAACGTTAGAGCTGTGTATCTGATTTGTTGTGTTTGTGTATTGTATATGAGTTTAAATAATTGTAATAATTGAATTTGAATGAAATATTTTTTTATTTAATTTATTTAAAATTGACATTTTAACTTAGATTTAATACTTAAATTTCGATGTGTATTTATGACGTGTAATATGGAGTCCGAAATAAATGATTTTTATTTTTTTAAGATTTAATAAGCATATTATTAACTTTGGCATCGCAATATGTTTATGGAAATTTAATGTATGTTCATAAAAAATAAATAGCTTTGATAAAAATAAAAATGTTCATACTTTAAACACAAGTAACAAACGTAAGCTTATAATACCAGTAACTAGACTCCACAAAATTAGTAATTCATTTATAGGGCAATGTATATGCTTTTACAACAAAATCCCAGAAAAGGTAAAATATTGTCAATAAACAAGTTTAAAAGTTTTATTAAAGAAAAACTATACAAAAAAGGGTTATTATAATATCAAGGAATACATGAATGAATATAACCCCTGGGAATGACGTGATCACCACCATGCTGGTTCTGTGAAAATTCATTTAAAAATTGTACAAACAAAATTATTGTAAAGTAAAATATGTTAAAAAAAGTCTCGCTGGGTTTCTTGTTGGTTCTTTCCAGGACAGAGGTATTTTCCGAACCAGTGGTAAATAAAAAAATACTTTCAATAAGTATTATGTCATAATCTATATTGAATAAAAATTATTCTATTATATTATTTTCTATTCTATTCTATTTCATTCGTCAGCATCCAGTTCATTAAGAGAGGTTTGGATGAGAAAGGAAAGATATAATAATAAGATGATAGGGTTAGACTCTCAGTAGACTGTTACGACACCCAAGTGACATAAATTTGATCACATAAATCTTCCTTGCAATGATAATTCCTGTTCGTGCAATGAAATGTTTAATGCTTGTAATGTTGTGTTTACGTAAAATGTTTGTAATTTCATGCTGTAAAAATCACATGTCAACAAATAGATCGAATTAAAAATACTTTATTAAAACCTTTCCTTCCATTTAGATATTAAGAAGTGTATGTGTTATGGTCGTAACTCAAAGCCAAGCCATTAACATTGTTTGAAGCGACACACACACACACACACACACAGAGTAGTAGTAGGAGGATACAGGAGAGTGTGTGCAGGTATTATAGTGCCTTCATTCTTCCTTACGAATTTTCACCATTGGACAACTGGATGGTCAGCGGGCCTTCTCCCTTATGTTCTGTTTGGTTCATATTTCGTAATGCGTAAATAACGTGAATAGATTTTTGATACGCTAAGATAGTGTTATTTATTATCTAGGGCTTCATCACTATCAGGTAGAATAATTAAGCAATCAAATGATCAATCAATTTTTAATAAGTAAATAACTAGGAAATTTGTCGAGCTTAAAACAATTGTCCTGTAAGCTATATTGTAGTTGTAGCAGGAATGGGTTGGCTCGACTTGATAAGGACCACTCTCTTACAGAATACCAGCCTAAAATAGCAGCTTAAAGCTGCTGTTTAGTATGCTGAATGCAGATAATCGGATAATCTGCATTCTTATTATTCACTGAGGCTAGATATAGATATCTATGGGCTACACAATCCACTTATCATCAGGTGGATTGTGTTGTCATTTGTTAACCTTATTCTATATAAAAAAGTAAAAATGTGTGTTTTTAGGACCAAAAGCCCAATTTATGTATAATAATATGTATGCATCGTGTTCGTGTAACTTCGTTTTTGTTCGAACGGTTCGGAACGCCGTACGAACAAGAAGTGCGTGAAGACTAGCGTCTAACTGCTCATCACTGATACTATCTCTGTTGGGCACGATGCCAGGTGGGACAGCGTGCCACGCTGTCTCACCTGGCATCATTACAGCCTTCCATAAGTCCACTGCTGAACATAGGCCTCCCCCAAGGAATGCCACAAAGCATGGTCCTGAGCCACCTGCATCCATCGACTTCCTGAATGTCTTACCAGGTTGTCACTCCATCTAGTGGGGGATCGCCCTACACTTTGCCTACCGGTACGAGGCTGCCACTTAAGAACCTTTTTTCCCCATCGGTTGTCGGTTCTTCGAGCTATATGGCCGGCCCACTGCCACTTCAGCTTACTAATCCGTTGGGCTATGTCGGTTACTCTGGTTCTACTGCGGATATACTCATTTTTAAGTTTATCACGCAGTGATACCCCGAGTATAGCCCTCTCCATAGCTCGCTGAGCGACCTTGAGCTTCATCATACGGCCAGCAGTGAAGGACCACGTCTCAGATCCGTAAATCATTACTGGCAACACGCACTAGTTGTACAATTTCGTTTTCAGGTTTTGAGGTATGTCTAACGAGAAGATGTTCATGTATTTAGCATCTAAGATTAACTTGTTTTTCTCATGATAAGTGAATTGTATTCTTTTGAGGAATAAATTTCTTAAACCACAGATGTGTCATAGTTTCCCGAATGCTGCCCAGCCGAGTTGAATCCGTCGATTGACCTCTCGGTCAAAGTTGAACTTATCTAGTCGGACTTTTTTTCCCAGGTAATAAATAGCACGGAGTAATCAATAATTTGAAAAAAGTTCAACCTTATGTAAGCGGATAATATGAGTTACTTATAAGTTACAATGATACATAGTAACTGCTTAATTACACTTCTCATTTCAAGAAAGAGAAATAAAAATCAAAATATACATTATAATTCTTATTTCGTGACTTTGATTTCTTAAGTATTGCTTTTAAACTGGAGACAACGAAATAAATGAAAGTGAGTATAAATAGTTACTAATTTAATTAATATTTTCACAACAATGAGCAACAATATTGTCTTCGATGTTTTTAAATTATTAAATTAAATTATTGAGTACTTCTTTCGACGTTTTTTTTCTACTAGGATCTTCACAATACAGCTTTATTGAATGATATTTAAAAAAAATTAATGGTAGTATAAATATCACAATTACGAACTGGATAGGCTATCGGAATTATGTATACACCTACATACATATAGAAAGAAATAACGCAACAAACAACAACAAATCTGTAAAATACAATGCCGTCACCTATAAAGTTACACTTCACCATAACCACTGACAACGCACGTGCGTATCGAATAATCCGTCAAAATCTGTATTTAAGGGATCTATGTTAATCAATGGTTTAATCATTACATCAAAAAAATATGGCTAGGTCATGAAGACATATTGTATTGTATTACGTATTTATTATATATTTATTAAATGGTATTTATTATATGGCCATCATGGTGACAACTTTAAAACTTAGGTTTTGCCCTTCATAAGATACATCTTAAACAAATTTGATATACTAAAGCGACAAAAAAATACTTCTTTAAAAGATGTGTGTTTTTTTCCGAGCAAAGTTGAAGCAAATTACTTCAAAAATGGATTAAAAACAGCTAATGAGCCGTTATGTGAAAAAAATAATAATATTAAAAATAATCTATTTTTAACCAGTTTAATGAAATTATAATTACAAAAACATTACTAGAATCTATTTTAAAAGAATCACTTGAATATTTTATTGCAATATAACCAAATAAAAACTCTTAAGATTCAATAAAAATATCACAGTTATATTGGAATATAAATGAAAGACGAGTTCGTGATTGTAAGTGCCCAAAAAGGGTCTTTTTATTGAACCATTTGTATTTTATGCCTCGACTACGATATCTTCATGAGTACTTGGAAATAATTTGCCTAAATTATGCGGTAAATATTATTATAAAAAGAAAGGGATTTCTGCCCACATTTTGTTGTGACAGACGATGTTTTTACTCTATTACCATAAATTTAAATGCTACTTTTTATAGAATAAGGGTGGCGAACGAGCACACAGTCCCCTGGTGGTAAGCGAATACTGTGGCCCACAGAAATCTGCATCTTTCCTAGATCAAGAGTCAAAATGTAGTTGCGTTTTCACCCTGGGAAAAAAAGATGGAATACCTCGTTTCTAGCCCTACACTCGCCATACAAAAAATATTTCGTATCTATGGCTACGCTGAAAGCACTACGCTCTCACAAAATACGCTTACGCTGGTATTCTGTGAGAGCGTAGTGCTTTCCCGTTATAAAATATGAGATCCTTACGAATTCATTATAACAGAAAAATCCTATGAAATATTAAACACATCTAAAAATAAATAAGCATAATCGCTAGCGCATTGTTATACTCTGTATTTTTTAGCCTTAGTGCTACACTGCCTATTAATAATATTGGCTTAGCCTTTAAAGTTTAGTGAGTATTGCAGTGGATTTTGGCAACGACAGTTTGTTTTCATCTTCAAACCTGTTCGGTTATCTACGGACCTACATTAAATTTCAATTTATTTATTTTATAATTAAATATAATATTTTAAAACATTGTTTTTTAAAAACGAATTAACCCGTGTCCGTATAACATTTTGACGGTAGCGGTGGGATACGGAAATTGCCAGTGTCAAGTGAAGTGGAACCACTCAGCAGACTCGCTCCGTATCGTGCGTCCCAGTGAATCTAAATATAGTACAAGTGCTATACTCATTGCTACGGCCTGAACGTCTATCCCATCATGGAGAGCCAATGTTTCCTGGAAAGGAATTCACATACTTATCAAGGAAGACCCGCGATTGCATCCTGAACCGCAATTATCTGTTCCATCTACAAAAGGCATACAGAAGAGAAAATCATCTAGAAGAATTGACCTGAAAACATCCGTTGTCATAAAATAAATATCGTTGGAGATTTCGATAATTCTATATTCTTCGAGTTCCGTGCTAGTGCGCTGCCGAAGGCGCGGTTATCAATCGGAATGTTGCCGCTCATCGAGTTTGCATCCGTTGTCCAAGCATTGCTACTCGTAGTACTATGAGTCCGTTGATCAATGTTTTGTCTAGAGTTTATAAGCCAGAGCTTTCCATATTTCTTTGTTCAATTGAATTTAAATGTTTTAATGTTTATAAATATTTTTATTAATTGTGATTATTTATATTATTGCGTGTTCTTTATTTAGGTTAATTTATATTGTATGTCCCTTAGTGGATGCCCCAGAGGTCGCTTCCTGCTATTATCTTAAATAATCTGTTTTACCTTGGGAGTTGCATTTCATGACGTTGATATTTTTCATCGCGCACCGCATAGTAAGGTGTTTGTCGCCGCCCACTCGCTGAAGCATGCGTGTCGCAAATCTGTCGCCAGCAAGACTGTGTGATACCGCAAGAACTATTCGTATTAATCAGCCAATCGTGCTGAAGATAACCGTAGCGCAGCTGTTGAAGTAAGGAGGTCACCGCGCCGCCCCGCATCCGAAGATCGCACGTGAGCTTATTTGGTCTTATGAACATGCAATTACCCGGTGGTCCTTCTAATCTATCTATTTAACTTGAATCAACCTCTATCTGGCGGCCTGAACTAACGTAGGAAATTGTTTAAAAGCCCCCATCGCGTGGGCGCCTCGTGGGCCACACCTCTCGCATAGACTAGGTTTTCCTGGTCACCACGCATACCGCTTACCACTACTGGTATTTTTCTCGAGCTGCAGATTCTTACAAAATTTTTGGTTCGAATCCCGCAATTAATCTAATTTAATAAATTAGCTTGCCCATTATATAGCCCTCCATTCTTTTTGGTCACTTCGAGCCGTATAAGTTTATTTCTAATCTAATAAATATTATTGGCTAAGTTTATAAGTCCTTATATTTAGATTTTAACCTAAAACCTTATTGCGTGTCAATTCCATACATGGTCACCTATAGCGGTTAGTAAATATCGAACTGTTTCATTCTATAATATTGAATTGAGTTGCTGTTTAAAACATAATTTTTATTCTAACTCAAATTTGCAATTTTATTACGAATAATTTAATATTAAAAATTTTGTACAGCCGACTTCAACATAAGCGACTTCAATATAGGATATTTAAGAATAAATCAATAACCATCCATTCATAGGGGACCACACGAGAACTATCAGCTTTCATATAAAAAAAGTTTCATCGAAATCGGTTCGCCCAGTACAAAGTTATGAGGTAACACACATAAAAAAAAAAACAAAAAAAACATACACTCGAATTGAGTACCGTCTCCTTTTTGGAAGTCGGCAGAAAAGTAACTAGATTATTCCATGTAATATTTTTAGCATTGGTACGTTGATGTTATCTTGTATTAACGGCACGCTTGTTCCATCTTATACCGCGGAGTCATAGTATAAAGAACGGGAAGTACGTTATCTTCATACAAACGCACTGCGCGCGGCTTGTATGTGTGCGCCATAGTATCTATGAGGCGCCGCACGCACACTTAAACACAATCTCGAAATGTTTCTCACTACGCCAGTCTGGGCTAACACCGCACGAGGTTCGCGCGTTACGACTTTTGGCACCGCTAAATGAATGAAAAATGTGTGATAATCGCAGGAGAACGTATTGCTGTGTGGTTGGGTGTCTTAATAATTCATCGATTCCAGAATTGTCTCTGTTCAGATTACCTATTGAAAAGGACAGGTCACTTATTATAGCATATAATTTTTACTTGACGATGAGATACCTACTTACTTATTTTTGTTGTATTAGTTGTCTATCAGACAGAGGAAGAATAGTAACTAAGTATCTATTTACGGTTATAAAATCGTAATTAATTATATTTGCAAAAGTTATTTATAAGGATGCGGATATATTACACATTAAAGTTTAATAACAAGTCGTTTCGTAGTAGTCGAAAGCGAAAAAAGTATTTTTCTGTAGCTAATTTGTAATTTTGTAATAAATGTGTGATTCAATATATGCTTGTATTAATTAAAAATAAATATTAATATGGTCCTTTATGTGTGCAAATACTATATTATGCCTATTAAAAATAAAAAGTAACTAGAATATACTAAGTAAATAATTTAAACACGAGCTCACACACCGCCCCGCCGGTTTAGTTTATCCCTTTTTTTATAAATAATACTGCTCTGAATCTTAATACATTTCTGTATTTGTTAGGAAAACCATTGTTGAACTTTATCGACTAATGATCACTGAATTAGTTATACAGAGATGTATTATTTTTGGCAAGGGCCGGGCTTTAAACTAATGATTTGGTGACAATGACAACCCTGAGACAGTAGGCAATTATATCGCGACTTGGGCCGGAGACAGCCTACTTGGTGTCTTTATACAATGGCGGAGTTATACGAACTTATATTTATGTATATTTGTATCTGTAATTTACAATGCATCATACGAGATTCGTAAACATTCTTTAAATTGATAGTAATTATTTCGTAATGAAAATCCCACTTCAACAGCCCATAACTGCATAAGCTAATGTTTTATATATCATGTACTAACTTTAATATTTTATATCATATTTACGCCGCATATTTAAAGAAGTAAACAGTGATACTAATAAATAAGTTTGTATAACACACCCGCCCTGTTAGACCTTATTGGAAAACAGAGACTAGTTATCTATGTTTATTATTTTGTTTATTTATTTTTTATTCCCGCATTATTATTGTTTTAGTTTTGTATATAACAGCATTATTAATGTAATATTATTGATTAAACCGCAATATTTATTTGATATTAAAAAAAAACCGCTATTTGTCGCTAATCGCACATCTTTAATAGTTGGAGAATAGGAAATATTTAATTTCAATTACCTATAAGGTCGCTGCATTTGAATCACGCCCTGGATAATTTTACGGAGTGAGGAGAGACTGTAATTCTGCAACCGCGATTTACTGTTGCAATTATTAATTATATTTTTTTTGGTTTATTAAATTTGTGTATTATCGTCACGCAGTCGCGCGCGTATTATTGGCATTTGATTAATTACGAGTATATTGTTTTATTCGTTTCACGTTAAATACGTTTATAGGTCGTGATGTTGAAATCAGATAAATCAATAATGTCAAAATTAGAGAAGCAATTGGAAAATAAAATTAAATTAAAGGAAGGCTAACGAGCAGAACTATATTCTCGCATACAATAGTTGTTTGAATTAATAGCAAATATTGATAAATCCACGGTTCGCAACACATTCTTAGCTCGAGCGCGAATTATAGACGAGACGAGACATGAATATCATACATTAGTGGACAATCTTAATTTATTACACATAGAAATTGATGAAAATTATGAAGTGAATTATCAATCCATCACCGCATTTCACAATTTGTACTGTATAATTAAGGATACTTTAATTACATTGGAGAAGGCTTTCTCCAACAGTTCTGACCCTAACCGCATAAACCGTATAAGCCCTATTAAGGTTCCGTGTATTGAGCTTTTCACATTTGATGGGAATATTCAAGACTTTCCATTTATTTATGAAACATTTAAAATAGTGATTCCCGATAACCCATCGCTTACTGATTCGGAACGCATTCATTATTTATTAAATAGTTTAACTGAAAAGGCTAAGTCCATTGCAGCTTGGTTTGTGCCAGCTGCCGAGAATCACAAGTCGGTATGGGATGCTCTTATCTCAAAATACCATGATAAACGCGCTTTAGCTGTAAGCTATTTAAACCAGTTATTATTCCTGAAGCCCTCTACTTCAGAGTCCGCAAATTTAGAACAGGTCATAGATAAATACGCTGCGCTTAAAGCTGGTTTTAAAGGTCTTAAAATCGAAGACTTAGCTGATTTTATTTTAGTGCACATTGGTTTTAAAATATTATATTCGGACACCGAAAAAATTATAAAAAGTCTATTAGCGATACAAATAAATTGCCGAATTATGATAATTTTATTTAATTTATCCCAGAGCAAATAAAAATTTAACATAGCACCTCGCGTATGTCTGACAACATTGTCAGCGCTTTTAACAATATTTCGTCACGAGCATCGCCTCGAACCCGAGCACCGCGGACATACCTATATATTGCAACCGCTTCCAACTGTTCATTATGTCAAAATGCACATACGCATCTTTATAACTTTAACCAGTTTTTAAACATGTATCCGCCGGAAAGATTTAATTATATAAAATCGAATAGAATTTATGGTAATTGTCTTAGTAGACAACATGTTACTTTAAATTGTAATTCTAAGACAACTTGTCGTACTTGCGGCCAGCGGCATCATACCTTGCTTCATTTTAAGCAGGTTACTAATCGCAAACCTAACAATGACTTTATTAATTCACCGAATAAACCTAGAGTTACGCCTTTCAAGTCTTCTGGTGAAGATCATCCAACGGATCGTCCAGCTGACACATCGGAACCTTCACAGAAGCGTATGTCGTTATATAAGCTCTCCTCAAAATCATCAGAGGCTTCTTTGAAGACCGAACTCTTGCCTACTGCCAAAGTGTTGGTAGCAGGCCACGGAGGAAAAGACGTGATAGTGAGATGTCTTATTGACCCGGGTTCACAAATCATTATGGAACCACACGCTGTTGTCGCAAGTTAGGACTACGTATAAATACTAATTCTACTTGTACAGATAAGGGTATAGGTGAAACCACACCATTAGTGAGAGGCTCTACTACTCTCAGTTTTTGTTCAAGGCTTAAGCAGTCGCAGCCTAAGTACAAAATACAAGCCTTGGTTTACGACCACATAACTGGTCTACTTCCGCTTACGCATATAGATGTCACAAAAATGCATCACTTAAATAATCTTTCTGTTAAAGAAGGCCTTATCATCGATCAACACATATCGGATAATTTACTAATATCCAATTGCAATTCTTTTGGTGTTGCAATTGTTCATGGGCGGTGGTTGATCCTTACCGTCAGTTGAACCGCATGCGCGTTTTCCCGTCTTCCATAATAAAAATTAAGTAAGTTGCCAGGGAAGAACTTGTTTTAAGAAATTAAATATAAATATCACCAATATTACATTTAAAAGCGTAAATTAAACTTAATTAAGGTATATTTTAGTTTATAAATATAAAATGAAAGCAGCTAAAGATTTCATTAATAACTCAGGAAAATAAAATTATGAAATAAACGAAACAGCAACCAAATATTATAAAGAACGGAATTATTTCTGATTAACCATTTAGAAGTTCCTTCGCGCATTAAAAATAGCCGAGGATTCGTACTACAATACAACAATATTTATATTAAGTGTCGTAGGAAATTAGGGGACGCGATTAGGTTTTTTTTTTATAGGAGAGGGGGCAAACGAGCATGCGGCTCACCTGATGGTAAGTGACTACCGCCGCCCATGAACAACTGCAACACCAGGGGAATCGCAGATGAGTTGCCGGCCTTTTAAAAAGGAGTACGCTCTTTTCTTGAAGGTCCCTAAGTCGTATCGGTCCGGAAAAATCGCTGGTGGTAATCGATTCCACAAGGAAGTTGTGCGATGGAGAAAAGTTCTTCTGAATCGCACAGTGGTGGACCGCCAATCATCTAGATGATATGGATGGTATCTCAAGTTCTGTCGCGATGTGCAATGGTGAAATTGAGCGGCTGGAATTAGTCCGAACAATTCCTCAGAGCACTCCCCGTGGTAGATACGATAAAATACGCAAAGAGATGCAACCTCTCTACGCAGTGCCAGTGAGTCAAGCCAATCGGAAAGAACTCGGTCGTCGACGATTCGAACCGCTCTGCGCTGGATGCGGTCAAGTGGAAGGAGCTGGCACTGGGGGGCCCCTGCCCAGTGATGGGAACAACCCACCACCTCCCATGGCCCCACCGACCCTCAGGTCATACGGGCCGAATCTCGGGAGATGCACGCGGTACTTGCACGTGGCTCTTTCCCGCGCGCACTTTCTTGACTCCCTACAAATATTTAATCTATTCCTTGTCCCTTGTTTAACGTCATTCTCCCCCTTCTGGGGCTGACGGCACACTGACGCCTACGTCGTCAGTCCTTTCTGCCAACACTCTATCTTGACCTCTCCTGCGGTCATGCCATCGGTGCGCAAACTCGCGCAACAGCCCGTAGTTCACCTCACCGCTGACGAGATCCGGGTAATAGACCGGCCCCTGAACCGAACGAACTAGTCCATCCATCATTTTCGCTCTAAGGTCGTCATACAGAGGACATTCCCATAGAACATGGTGAACGTCCTCCTCTATCGCACCACACTCACACATACTTGTATCACACAATCGCATTTCACTCAGTCTCTTCCGAAAGCATCCATGTCCGGTGAGAATCTGAGAGGTTTGATAGTCCGGTGAGATCCAGGAATACCTGAGTCTCAACGCCACCTCCGGGAAAAATCGATTGAGCTCGCGTCCTTTTGAGTCATTCATCCATCGATCCTGCCATACACCGATCACCTCAGTCCAAATTTCGCGTTTCCGCCTGCTCAACTCCTCTTTGGGCACGTCCATACGTGCCATACCCATCCTATCAGCACGGATGATCTCCAGGTCAGCAGGAAGGACACCAGCTAGCACCGGCAAGGCCGCCGTGCTAGTGGATCGGTACGCCTTGGTTAATAATATAAGGGCGGTTCGCTGCGATCTGAGTAGTGCACTGCGAACTGCGTACATGTTCGCACGCTCGTACCAGCATTCTGCCGCGTACGTGAGCGTGGATACATACACTCCTCTATAGATTATTTTTAGGCTCGGGTATCGGACACCCCATGATGATGTCGATACGCAAGTCATCTTGCCAAATCCCTTGGTCGCTCTTTCAGAGATATCGGACGCATGTTGCACAAACGATAGTCCCGAATCCAAAACCACGTCTAATACCTTAGCATTGGTACAGAGATGGGAACAGTATTCCATGTGAGGCCGAACCTGCGCCTTGTAAAGTTGCAAGCGGTGTGCCCGCATGAAATACTGTCCCGCTCTGCTGAGCACGCCAAGCTTTTTAGAGGCCAATTTGGCCTTCTCTTCCAAGTGACCACGAAACTGCACGTCACTCGATATGTCGACACCGAGGATTCCGATACTGGCTGAGGCAACAAGGGGAGTGCCTTGAAACTGAGGAGATACGACAAAGGGAATCTTTTTAGCGGTAAACGCGCAAACTTGTGTCTTCTGGGGATTGAACTGGACTAGATTTAGTCGCCCCCAGTCTGAGACTTTGTTCAACAAAGTCTCGACTTCAGACACAAGTTTGTTCCGGTACTCGGCGACGTTTTCCCGAGAAATATTGGCACGGCCGGTGTATAAAGCATCACCAGTGCTGTCATCTGCATAGCAATGAATGTTACTGGTTTGCAACATATCATTGATATGCAGAAGAAACAGCGTTGGTGATAGCACGCAGCCTTGTGGAACACCAGCGTTAATGGGCTTGTAATCGGAGCATGCACCGTCTACTACGACCTTGATGCTCCGATCTGCAAGAAAGCTGGTGATCCAATTGCACAATTTCTCGGGAAGCCCATAGGGAGGCAGCTTGTAGCTTGTAGGCCCATAGGAAGGCAGCAAGCAGAAGGTATACGAATATCATCTAATTTGAAATACTGCCTCAGGAAAAAATCGTTTTTCAGGGAGCTGAATCAGTGCGCGAACTTTCAGTTTCTTTTTAACTTCATTTCTGTAAATATAAACGGCAGTTTTTTAATTTCTTGGAAATTCTCTCAGATACATACAATGTTTGAAAATATGTATGTAACAACTTAATATTAAACTGAAAGAACATGGCCACATAAGGTGGAAATGGTTAGTGAAATTTACAAGCACTTCTTGTCAATATATCAGCATTGCGTTTTTAATTCTGGTCATGGAGGGCATGAAATGGAAAAAATAAATGTGTCTAGTCCTTTCTATAACTCAAATGTGATAACACTTCTATTTTGTCTCTGTTAAGAATAAAATTTGTGGGACAATAAAATTATCTGTACAGTCGATCGCTTCTAACAGTTTCCGATGTATACATCACGATCGAAGTTAACCAGGAGGGCATCATAACCGAGGTAAATGTTTTTTTTATATATTTATACACAACGTGATAATGAAATATTTGAATTCCCAAATTTCTTTTGGCAATTCTTTTAGAAATTTAGTTGAAACATCTATAGTTTAATTGTTTTCGCTTATAATATTTTCTTAACTACGACTATTTTCTAGAAATTTGTAGATAAGTCATAATATAACCAATAACCATTACATTAGTTAAAAGTATTATCCAGATGCTTATTACCTAAATACATGCATATAATCACGCCTCTTTCCCGTAGGGGTAGGCAGAGACCACTTCTTTCCACTTGCTACGATCCTTACATACTTGTTTCGCTTCGTCCAATTTCATTATTCCCTTCATACATCCTCTTCGGTTTAGGGTACTCTTGACCTGGCCTTTTTTCAAGAAGTCCCTGATTTGATTTAGAAACGTCCTCCTAGGTCTACCCCTTCCAACACTTTCATTCACACTCGCCTTATACACCTTTTTTGTCTAACGTTCTTCATTCATTCTTTCGTATGACCAAACCACCTCAGCATACCTTTCTCAGTTTTTATCATTACTTCTTCTTTCAGACCACAACGTTTCCTTATCTCACTATTTCTTATCCTGTCACTCAGTTTAACTCCTATCATACTTCTTAACGATCTCATCTCAACTGCATTTATTCTGCTTTCATGTTTCTTCTGCCATACCCAACTTTCACTTTCGTACATGGGTGTCGGAACCAATACCAAACTCATGCATAGCCAAACGAGCCTTGTTAGACACCTTCCGACTGCTCATAAAGGTGTGCAAAGCTCCGTTCACCATGTTTCCTGCATTCACTTTTCTTTCGATATCACTCTCACACTTTCCATCTCTCGTAAAATTTGAACCCAGATACACAAACTCCTTCACCTGTTCAATTTCTTCATCTCCAATCACGATATTGCAGTCTGTCACTGCCTCATCTCTTTCAAACATCATTACTTTCGTCTCCTTTACATTCATCTTCATTCTCTTTCTAACAAAAGCTCCCCTCATAGCAATTACCATCTCCTGCAACCCTCGGCCGAAGACGCAAGTAGTACTTAGTTATCAGCATAGAGAAAACTTATGACGAGTAACTCGTTCATTCTCAACCCACTTTCATTTTCTTTTAAATCTGTCAAGCAATTGTCCATGAACAGATTAAACAGCCACGGTGACGCTACACATCCCTGTCTAACACCTTTTTTGATATTAAACCATTCAGTGTATGCCCCGTCTATCCTTGCACATGGACTAGAACCCCTATAAAGAGATTGCAATGCTCGTTTGAGGATACTGCTCACACCGGTCACGGACAGTGCTGACCACAATTCATTCCTCATCACTCTTTCATAGGCCTTTTCTATAAAAGGCCTAGAAAAGATTACCTAAATCAACATGAAAAAGACGAACTTATATATATATATATATATATATATATATATATATATATATATATATATATATATATATATATATATACTACTCTGTGTAAAAAGTATCGGGAATATGTCAATAAAAAGACCCGCGTAAAAGAGGTCGTTCTAATTTTTTTACTGCATGTTGGTAGCACTGTACTGATTTAGCGCGCAAAGTGTGAGCGGGATCTGTCATTTAATTTGTTTTAAACTACACTTTTTGTTGGTCATAGTTTTGAGTTCTCGGCGATTTTTACAATGGAAAATATTGTTGAACAAAGAGTGTGCCTTAAATTTTGTGTTTCGAATGATATTTCATGTGGTGAATCACTAAAAATGTTGCGAAATACCTACGGCGAATCGTGTATATCGAAAACAAGGGCTTATGAATGGTATAAGGCTTTTAAAGAAGGCCGAGAAGTAGTAGTAGACTTGCCTCGTTCTGGTAGACCGAGTCCGAGTAAGTATTGAAGTCAGTTGTACGAATTTGTATTATTTTATCACTTGTAAAAATAAGTAACACTGCAATAAAATGTACAACATATTTTAATTGCTTTGATTTAATGTATTTGTAACACATTATATGCAAATTTTAGCATTCTGCCTTTCTCCTCTATATAAACTGTAACTATGCCAAATCTCACACACCTCCGTGGGTGCAATGTGATTAAAAAGGGGTACAAAGTTTTCGCTTTACGTATTAATATATATATACCTACCTTATTTATGTTACAAAGTGTTATCATATTAAAAAAAAAAAACAAGACAGTTGCCGAGTGTTTTCCACTCGCAACCATTTCCACCAGAGTTACACAATTGCACTGCTGCTTGTCGTACCATTATGTAAAACGATTGTCAAAGTTAGCCTATATTTTATGAAATAATTTCGAATTTGAATATAAGCATATAACGAGTATAAGACGGGCCTACTTAAAACGATTAAAGTACCCTGGAGTATTTATGAATCTCATTGAGTACCACCTATATCTATATATTTTACGAAAAAAGCCGCATCTGCGCCTTCAAAATGAGATGTTCGTAAGTTGTTACAACAGCAATATTTCACGTCAAAAAGCTTTTAAGTCACAAACACACTCGTCTGTTGTGGTGCGAAATACGAACGAAAGTCTAAATTGCGGCAGAAGTAAGGAAATGTTGAGATGAATGCTCCTACAAATAAAACCAATATATCCTCTTCCCGTATTTTCATTTAGGAAAAGTTATTTCATACTAACGTCTTTATAAAGTATAGTAACATTTTACAAAAAATTCATTTCATTTTTCGGGTAGAAAGTTAGTTTAGTAATAAACATATCAATAACAAAGTTTTATATTATATTGTTATAGTTGGAGTAATTGAGTTATAAAGGACGAAATGTAGGAGTTATAGATTCGTAGATGTGTACTTGAATTTTATTTTGCTCTTTCTTTTACGGTTTATTAGATGGGGGTGTGGTGTCGTGACATTAGAAAATAAACTAAAGCACGCAAAACCCGTGAATATTGATAGATTTAGACAACAATTAATTGGATTAGTGTCTAGACTCTAGATTAATCTTAAATCTAGTTATTATTTTCAATGTGTAATGTGCAACGATGCATCAGCCTTAAAAAAAATTTAATGGGAAAAAGTGAGCAGCTGGCTCCGATAGTCAATATTTTTTTTACAAATTGCGGGAGTTGAAAACTCCCAAACTTTAAAAAATAATAGTTAGTATTTATTTTCTCCCACATGTTATGATCAGTACATCACAATAAACTTAGTAACAGTGAACTATACAACTAAATGACAGCTATAAATATTAGCTAAACAAGATGTAGGTGGGAGACTGGTGCCCAAACTAGGTTTCCCTGTGCTATGTGATCACCAGGCCCCTCCCTCAACAGAAGTGATATTGCTGTAAAAGAATAATAAATGCAGCTACGTGTAATAAAATTACATTAATATATACTTGGTCACTTTGAAGAAACTGTGTAAAAATTACTAATTAGGTATATACAAAGAAGAAAAACATGCTTTAAATATTAGCAAAGGTAAGCAGGTGTATTAAGTGTTAATAATGTGGAGTGCGCGTGCGTGCGTGCGTGCGTATGTGCGAGCGTGCGTTCGTGCGTGCGTGCGTGCGTGCGCGTGCGCCTGCGTGTGTGTGTGTGTGTGCGTGCGTGCGTGTGTGTGTGTGTAAAGTCCGTATTGTAATTATTTTTTACATAATTTCTTCGAATCGATTTGATAGACTGTTATACAGATAGAATACTTATAAGATGGAAATTATTATTTTTTTAGTTTTATTAAGTCAACTTTTAAGTTTTTCTTTATTCCGTATTTTTCACCGGAATCAAATACGAAATTCGGCATGAACTACATTATTATTTAATAAAGTAATTTAATTTAAGAACCTTTATATTGTATGACGTTTGTTATTGGAATTTAGAATAAAGAAAAAAAATGTGCAAGGATCAAATTATCAAAATATTTATGGCCTGTAATTTTAAGGTTGCTTATGTGTGTATAAAAGTATAAATTAAGGGTATTTAAGCATTTTCAATGTTATAAATAAAATGCTAAAAAAACATAGTTTTACCATAATAAAGGATCAGAATGAATTTCGGGAGTTTGATAGAAGACCCAACCCAGTTTTTGTCATTGTTATAAAAATAAATTCGTCTTTATTTATTTATGTTTTTGGTGTTCGTGCCTAACTTTTTTATTTTCTTTTTCATTTGCTATAATGGGCAATATGGAACACATTAAAAATCATTAATCATTTTCCTGAAGTGATTTCTGTTTTCTTCTTTACTTATCGACCTGTAAAAGTCCACAGCTAGACCTGAGCCTTTCATGTAGTAGGGAGGATTTGCTTTTATCGTCATGCTAAGCAAACGCATGAACGATAGCAATGCCAGACTTCCCTAACTTGTACGCTGCTACCCGTGGTCGGCTTGGGTATTTCATGTCTGACGTAAGCGAGATGCCATAAGATTTTTCTGACATTTCCCCGCTTCTTACTACACCCATATGACTGAATGGGGTGATTGATGTACTTAAGCCGCAGCCACACGGCACCAAATTTATTAATTTAGTTTATTAAATGATAGTCTTTTTTGTATAGCGATCGCATAAAATAAATCACCAAACTCAACACATTAGCAAATACCTTTTAAATATTTCTTGAGCCTGATATTACTGGAGAAAAAATGCTAATGGTTTTCTTTTCAGAACACTCATTTTCGTAAATTTATGTAAATCGTTTGTACTTTTTAATAAAAGTTAAGTGTTATGGTACTCAACTTTTATTAAAACCAAAATATGAACAACTTATAACTGCTTTTTCTTTACTTGATTACATTTCACTCATTTATTCTATTCCCTGTTAAAAAAAAAAACACAATTTGTCATCAAATAGGAAATAGATAGTCTTAAGATAGAGCCGACTTTAAAAAGTATCCTTCTTTTTGTAAATTCGCTAAATAATGGGAATAAAACTCGAAGTGATTTTTTATTTTAAATGCATACTAGATGGAAATAAACGAATATTGAATTCAGATACACTGAAGAGTCTGTAGACAATTATTGTGCATTGACCATAATTATTATCTTCTAATCCAATTTTAACTAGACAAATCCTATCTTAAGTCATTATTGTGAACGTTTAAATTTTTGTTTCCCGAACGCTGCCCAGCCAAAATGGATCCGTCGATTGACCTCTCGGCCGAAGTTGGACTTACATAGTCGGGCGATTTTCTACAGATGAACATACTCGTCAACAACTTCGAGCCACTTTCCCAGGTTCCCAAACATTATGATTTCTATACCGAACATTTTGACATTTAGCTTTGTATCAGTTTTATCATAGATATTCTTATACTGTAATTTTTTTTTGATGGAATGAAAAGTTATTGACAACCTTTGGATATAAAAGGTTGTCATGAATTGGAAATTTAAATCCAATTTACTAAATAATAATTGAGCAGTTGTATATGGTGAACCTAATATTGGGATATTTCTATATTCCAACAACACGTACTCTTTTTCAATGCCCTGCTCTTTACACTTTCTTAACATATATTTTACAACCCCTACCATTATTTCAATAAACTCATTAGATCTATACTAGGACTAGATGTGATAATAAAAAAACCACAATCCTTTGCAAAAGAATAAAACTCTTTTTACTCTTTTGCAAAGGAGGAAGGAATTAAATGGCATATTGTCTGCTCCCACAATTTGTGGTATAACATGTATAGCAAAACCATTTTACAAATCTTTATAACTGTCGATGCAGACATTGATCGGACTTTTACTAATTACTAATCAGCTATAATCAAATAATTGTTGTTTGCATAATGTATAAGGTAACAAATTAACATCACTACCAATATCCAATTTAAACCTACAAATAACACTTCCTTCTAACAGTAACTCTCGAAACCAATTAATTGTATTACAAACTTTTGTAATTACTGAATTACAATAGAACTCCTCTCTTTCAGTATCTTGTTCCGATGTAACAGATTTTACAGTTTTCGATCTACACACAGAAGCAAAATGATTCAACCAATTAAATTTAAAACATTCCTTATTTAGTGCTGGACAAATTACACTAGAGTTGCCATGACGACACCCACACCAATTGAAAAGGTCAGATGCTGAAGTCGTTAACAAAATGGATGACCTATTTTTGTAGAACCCTTTTTCATTGCCGTATGGAATTACATTAATACTTACCTCTTTATCTTGAACTTCCATTGCTTGCTTATTTGTTACTTCGGCTAATCGGAAACGGCTAATTACCTTATCTGTTGGAATATCACCTTCCACAACTTTTTTCTTTTGGTTCTCTAAATCATTGCATCCATTAGGATGCAATGGAAGGAAGATAAGGCGATACGGGATAGATCGGTATTAACCGATCTATCCCGTATCGCCTTATCTTCAGCTGAAAATGCACAATTCTTCATTTACCTCTTCACATCTGTCAAGAAGGAGTCGAATCTTTCGCCTTCTTCTTGTTAACGTGTATAAAATAAATATCTTGCATGTAAAATATTCTTTATTGATTCAAAATAGTCTGATATTATTTTATGGCCAACTCTACTAGGATCGTCAGAATCATCATCACAGTCCTTCACAAGTCCAATGTTCAACATAGAACTTCCCCAATAAATGCTACTAAACACAGTCCTAAGGAGGCAGCGATCGACTTTCTGCTCGTCACTCTATCTAGTGGGAGGTCATTCCAAATACCGGTACGAGGTTGCCCCTCGAGAACCTTTCTTCCCCATCGGTTGTCTCTGGTAAAAAATCTTAAACATGGCTTAAAAACTAAGATTAGTACCCGATATTTTATTATTGTTTGTAGAACTACGATGTGATAATTCAAAATTATTGAATAGAAGTTACTTTTGAATAATTTAGTAGACGATATGTTATCTTCTTTCTAAAGAATATATATGACAAGCGAGCACATATTCCACCTGATGGTAAGTGAATACTGCCGCCTATAGACATATACATCTACCTTCAATTAAGAATGTAAATGTAGATGCGTTGTCACTCCTTTTTTTTTTTGCGGATGGAAAATCATCAAATGACGCCTTTCGCTCTGGGTGGAGCGGAAGGGAGTGTCAGACTTTTACTGACTAAAAACCATCCGTGTTCCTTCAGTGCCCTTACGTTCCGGAGCCGCGGTATCTCTTTCGAACAGCCCGCAGCCCCGACAGGCGTCGGCTCTTGCGGGCCCCTTCACGCTGCTGACAGCTCTTTGAGGCGCGCGTGGAACCTGGGCCTGTCGTCGTTAGACGGACGGACGGCGAGCTACCCATTGCTCGCCGTCTACAGGCCGGTGGCCGGGGGGCCACGACGTAGCCCCCGACGCCCGGGGCGTCTCCCGCGGCGGGCCGGGAAGGAAAGCTGCTTGCTCTCTCCTTCTCCCGCTCCGCCACCTCCTTCGCTAGCATCACTGCTTCGCAGAAGGTGGTGACGCATCCCATTCCGTCTCGCTCCGGACCATGGCTTCGACCAGGGCCAGACGCGAGAGATTGCCGCCGCCTATCGCCGCTACGAGGACACGGTGGTGCTCCGCCCAAGCAGGGCACACCTCCACGGTGTGTTCCACCGTGTCCTCCGGTCGATCCGCGCAGTGGGAGCACCCGGGCGTTTCCTCCCGCCCGATTCGGTGCAGGAACCTCCCGAACACACCGTGTCCGGTGAGGACCTGCGTCAGGCGGAAGGTGAGGACGCCGTGGCGTCTCTCAAGCCACTCCTCAAAGAGGGGTCTTATCGCCGCTATAGTGGCGTGCCCAGCACGGGGTTGCGACAGTCGCTCTCTCCATGTCGCCATGAGATCATGACGGAAGTCTGTCCGCTGCACGACAACTTGCCGCGGCAGCGGGGTTTCCCCTCGGCATAGTGCCTCCCGCGCGCCAATCGTGCAGGCGCGCGAGGACTATCGCCTTTAGATCCCATGGCGGCAATCCGGCAAGGAGGCACGCCGCCTCGCGGGAGATCGTGCGGTAGCCCCGAACCATTTTCCACGGCAACTACCCTTTGGGGCGCGTTCAGGTGGTGGACGGCAAACCGCGCAGAACCACGCGCCCACACCGGGCCCCCGTAAAGGGCCATGGACCGCACAATCCCCGCGTAGAGCCTCCGGCAGGAGGCGTTTGGCCCCCCCCAGGTTCGGCAGGAGCCGCCTGAAGGCAGCCCTGGTCCGTTCCAGTTTGGGAGTCAAACGTCGGAAGTGCTCAACGAAGTTCCATCGGCCGTCGAGGACGAGTCCTAGGTACTTCAACGTCGACTCGACGCCGATGGGATGGTATCCATCGGCGTCTCCTACCATCGCTGAGGATCCCGGTGGTGGCCTGTTTCTAAGGACCATGGAAGTGCATGGCCTCGGACTTGTGCAGAGCTACCTCAAGACCCAGCTGCCAGATCCTCTCAACAACTATCGCAACCCCGCGTATCATAGTTTCCGCCGCCGCCTCGTACGACCCCCCCCTGTGCCAGTACCAGCGTGTCGTCAGCGTAGCAAACTACGCTGACGCCGGTAGGGAGGTCGGCGCGCAGCACCCAGTCGTAACCGATGTTCCACAAGGGGCGGCGCCAGAACTTAACCCTGTGGGACACCGCACGACATCTCTCGCCGGTTGCACTTACCTTTGGCGACCGGGGTAGATGACGGCCCTGTCTGTCAGATAGTCCTCGACTATACGACGGAGATAGGCTGGCACCCCGGTGATACCGGAGTGCCTCCCTAATGCAGCTCCAGGGCATGGAGTTGAAGGCGTTGGCGATGTCGAGAGACACCGCCAAAACAACCCCCCCCCTGGCCACTGCATCCCCCGTCGTGAAGGTTCTCACGCGCATGATGGCGTCCACCGTAGAGCGCCTCTTGCGGAAACCAAACTGGGTGTTCAGCAAGATCCGGCCCGTCCCCGCAAGGTGCTCGGCGAGGCGGTTTGCAATGACTCTTTCAAAGAGCTTGCCCACCTCGTCGAGCAGCACCACGGGCCGGTATGCGGACGGAGAGTCCGCAGGGGCACCCCCGTTTCCGAATGAGGACCAGCTTCCCCGTCTTCCAACGAAGGCGGGAATTGGCCTTCTCTCCAAGCATGCGACGATAAAAGCAAATCCTCCCTACTACATGAAAGGCTCAGGTCTAGCTGTGGACTTTTACAGGTCGATAAGTAAAGAAGAAAACAGAAATCACTTCAGGAAAATGATTAATGATTTTTAATGTGTTCCATATTGCCCATTATAGCAAATGAAAAAGAAAATAAAAAGTTAGGCACGAACACCAAAAACATAAATAAATAAAGACGAATTTATTTTTATAACAATGACAAAAAACTGGGTTGGGTCTTCTATCAAACTCCCGAAATTCATTCTGATCCTTTATTATGGTAAAACTATGTTTTTTTAGCATTTTATTTATAACATTGAAAATGCTTAAATACCCTTAATTTATACTTTTATACACACATAAGCAACCTTAAAATTACAGGCCATAAATATTTTGATAATTTGATCCTTGCACATTTTTTTTCTTTATTCTAAATTCCAATAACAAACGTCATACAATATAAAGGCTCTTAAATTAAATTACTTTTATTAAATAATAATGTAGTTCATGCCGAATTTCGTATTTGATTCCGGTGAAAAATACGGAATAAAGAAAAACTTAAAAGTTGACTTAATAAAACTAAAAAAATAATAATTTCCATCTTATAAGTATTCTATCTGTATAACAGTCTATCAAATCGATTCGAAGAAATTATTGTAAAAAATAATTACAATACGGACTTTACACACACACACACGCACGCACGCACACACACACACACACGCAGGCGCACGCGCACGCACGCACCGCACGCACGAACGCACGCTCGCACATACGCACGCACGCACGCACGCGCACTTCCACATTATTAACCACGTCGCCGTCTTGTTTGCCCCTAGGGGGGGGGGGCGCAGATGATGCCCTCCGGAACCGGTGCTGGTAGGCAGCCAGCTCCTGCCGTACCAGGTTCAGAACCTGGTTCTCCACTGGCACGGGCCGGCTTGGGCGCTGCGTCTGGGGCGCCGCGCGAGAGGCAGGCTCATGTAGACTGGCCAGGTCTGCGCGGAGCTTCTCATTCTCCTTCTGGAGAGTCTCTATGGCGGACGTCAGGCGGGCCACGTCTGCCCGCAGGCTTCGCCACCTCGTCCGCATTAGGCCCGGCCCCAACAAAGTTGGCCTCCGCAACCGCCATGATGGAGGCGGAGGCCGCGGGAATGGCCTTGAATTTTGAGGAGGGCTTTTGCTTGTTGGCCACGACCTTGATCGCGGCCTCCACCTCCTTTACGAATCTGGCCTTACGCTCCACCTCGGAGCCGCCAGTCGCATCCGTCTCTTCGCCTGATACCCGAGCCGTATCGTCCGGGTGGCGCCCCTCCTCGGCAAGCTTTGCCGCTCGTTCGGCCCTCTGATTGCCAGAGAGCTCCCTCCCCTTGCCTCTCAGCCCGCCCCGCCTGTTGGTGGGGATTTTCCGGGCCGAAACCTCCTCTTCACCGGATGCCGACCCCTGGTCGCCATCCCCGCCTGACCGCTTGCGGAAGAACTTGCTGGTCTCCGCGGTCCCAGGCCCCACGTGTCGGGAGCTCTCTGAGCCTCCCACGCTGCTCGATTCGGCGGTCGGACTCTGTCCCCGCATCGTTCCTCCTCTCCTCTACGTTGCCCGTTGCCGGCGGTTTTGTTTTTTTTGTGTTTGGTTTTCCATTTTTTGTACCCACGAGTATGGGGGAATTAAAGGTCTACCTTGGCAGAGACCCCTTATCAAGGTAAGCAGATTTAGTGGATTTATTACTCGCCAGGGGGTCTGCAGGTACCCTGGCGAGGAGCGCACTAGCAACTGATTTGTTCATAGAACCCCGTCAGCCATCCATCCCCTCGCTTGAGATTCGGGGTAACTTTTTATAGAGGTTTTCTCCCTCGCGGTCCGGGCGGTTAAACCAAGACCCTCGGTCCCCTATCAAAGCCGCAAGACTTGATCCACGACACTTCGATACTGGGATTACGAGACCGGCGGTGACAGCAAAGGATAATTCTTCACTGTCTGCCCGGAGGCAGGGTAAGTGCACACCGAGCCCGCCCTCACTCCTCTGCTATGCCCTCTGCTGATCAGAGGTCACGCAGTGGAACGCACCGTTGGTCCGGGACGGACCCCACCCATATCAGAATAACTAGCCGCGGCAGTAACATTCCCCAAGGAGTAAGAATTTCTTCTCATTTCTCGAGGAAGATTACTGCCGCGCCCAGGGTGCACCGGCCCAGTAGCTGCTCTTCCCTCCAGACGTATCGAGAGGGACCCGCAACTACCAGGCACACGTGGAGGACTTCTGACTTCACACCCCATGCGTTGTCACACCTGAGGATTAAAATGGAATGCATCTTTACCAGTAAAAAGGGTCTAGAGTTCATGAGAGTGGCAGGGAAAAAGCGGCTAGTATTTGCCATGTGAACGGAAAGGGGGAGCTCTCCCACCGGGCAAGATGTGCAGCCCGAGATGCTTCCAATGCTACTTGTGTACAGAGCTGTTTTATATATACCAAGTGCTTCGGAACTTTTATAGAACGATTCACGCTTCTGTGCGTTTCGCTTGTCGCCCGACGACAGCGCGGTCTATGGTGCAGTCTAGTTGTCTACAAATGTGCAAGCGCCAAGCATTGCCTTGTAGTCTGTGGTGAGTCGAGAAGAAGGGTAGTAATCTGCGAGAGTGTCGTGAATTAGAGGCGAGCAGTAAGGCTCAGAGCCGCGCCGAAGACTGTAGCGCAGAGAGTAACTTCAAAACCAGGAAATATTATTCCAGTGCTTGCGATGAACCTTGTAAGGTTAGGTGGCTTGTGATGTGGATTTAAAGACTGCAGAAGACGTATCTCAGTAGTGAATAGTGGGGGTTCTTGAGGATATGACGAAAGATATTGACGAAGGCGGATAACGATATGACGGCACTGTCGTCACGCCACATAGTAAAAGGAATATCAGGAACGTGCATAATTATGTAGCCAGAACATATTATGAGATCATACTATATGTGGTATAATTTTTTAGTCATTATTAGCCTAAAGCACAAAGTGCTACAGCAACACGATTGTAAAAAAACGAAGACAAATGCGTTGATATTAACGCAACACTCAGAAAGATAGATTAGAATAAACTTTTATCTAGTTTAAAAATATGGTTAGAGGTAATTCACAGAAAATGACATCACAATCTTGATTTGCGATAAAAATAATAATATATGAATAATATTAAAATAAGATGTTACAAAGCTTACTAAAGCCTCTTTAAGTTCTACACTGATCATTTGTTTGATTTGACGGCTCCCTGGCGTTGTGGCGCTTTAGCACTGCAACTCATTGCGGCCTTTAGGCTGCGGGTTCAAATCCCACACGGAATAAAAATTTTATGGCCTATAAATAATTGTTATGAGTCCGGATTTTAGTGCTTGTGAAATTATGTATGTCAAATGCCGCCACGATACAGAAGAAAATCCTAGTGCGAAGGTAATTTTTGAAAAAAAAGAAAGAAAATATGGATACAAATTATGTGTTAATTATATTTTTCATCGCATAATCGTCATTTCGACGTTAATTAAAATATTTATGATATGATAATTACTCACTGCTCTGTACGTAAATAAAATAGGAAAAATTAAATATATTTTGGTGTATTTACCTGGTTCATTTCATCTACACAAAATATTTTCCCCGAGAGAAATCTCTGTTCTGAGGAGAAACTTAATTTCCCAATGTAAGGTTCATATAAGTGGTATCATGATTTAATCAGCACGCCGAAGAATATTTATCACAACGCTTATTAAATAAATAAAACATTTAAATGTTGTTTTCCTGTGAATCTTTAAAATATTTTCATTTTAGATAAGGTGGAATTGGCTCTTCTCCATAAAAAAAGTGTGAAATAATTGGGACAAAACATTTAAGTTATTTTGACGCCAGTAGAATAATGACTAGTATAGCCTATTTTAGATTTAAGAATATAGCAATGTTCTTTAATGCTTATTACAGTACTAAGACAAGCATATCTTCATCATCATTACAACCCTTCACATGTCCGGTGCTGAAGACGGTCCTACGCCATATCCATCCATCGATATACGGCATCTCTTACCAGGTAGTCACTCCACTTAGTGAAGGCCACCCTACACTTCGCTTAGCTGAGAGAGGCTACCAAACACAAACCTTTTTTCCCCACCAGTTGTTGGTTCTTCGAGCTATATGCCATTACTGACCTTTTGAGCTTTGTCAGCTACTTTGGTTTTACTTCAGCTATCTTCCTTTCAAAGTCTATCACGCTGGCGTTTAACGTGATGGAGCCACGCTGCTGTTATATCAGTGCCAATAAGTTTACTCCGACCACGGGTAGGACCTGACTCTCATAGAATACCAGCATAAAATTATCCACTTAATGTTTCTGTTTTTTGTATGGTAAGTGTAGACAACTGGAAACCACTTTTACTGGGACCGAGACATACAATTTTAGTCATCAACGGTAACAACTCTTCTACCTTTTGATCCATGATCGAGTATAGATGTTGATTTAAGGCCACAACATCCACTTATCATCAGGTGAACTATGTGCTAGTTTGTAGTGAAAAACAAGTAAACAGTTATTCTATTAAAAATACAGAAACTCTGTGCATTGCCGTCTTCAAAGCAAAACCTAATTTTAATTTATTTCTTGATTTCGACAAAAAAATTCTGAGTACGCATATTATATATAAATATTAAACTCTGAAGTTTAGCGATTAAATAATAGACGATAATTGAAGTTTTTTTTTCATTATTTTTTAGTATTATTTATAATTGATGAAAATGGTCTTCAAGTTCCTTTCGATAAAACTACGGTATACAATCTTATATCACAGACTCCGTTCTATAAACATGAATGACACTCGAAATGTTTGAAACCTACATTTACAAGTACTCTTGACTAGAGACACACGTCAAGAAATTTTTCATCTTACGATATTTGTAATAAATAACGTTACATTTCGGAAAAAAACATGTCACATTTCGAAAAGCTTTTTTAACCATGATAAATTACGGATAATGTTTCATAAACTATTGTTTGTTTGTCTTTTCTTTCATGCAGATGCATGCTTTTCATACAGAAAATCGATGAAAGCAGGTGGCTCAGAACTGTGCTTTGTGGCATTCCTTGGGGAGGCCAATGTTCAGCAGTGGACTTGTGAAGGGCTGTAATGATGATAATTGTGCCCTACAGGCACAACTGTGTGCTGGGTTGGTGAAGAAAAAAAACACTAAGAGATTTTGTTTCTTGTATATTCGATGTTTCTTCTGAGGTAGCTAGCCGCCGACTGTGTCGAACGACGAAAATCGCCCTCTTTTATGGGTCAATAGATACAGTGTAAGTAACGTGAGGTGCGAGAGAGCAAGTCACGATGCTGAGTGACCACCCATACTGAGTAACAATTGTTTTTTAAACTCTTACATTTCTATGTTATTACATTAAAACTAATTTTAATATCAATTTTACAAAATAAAACTCTAAACTATAACGATTATTCCATTTTGTATCGCCTATCACTATTTTTTCACTTGTCCCTCACAATAATGTTGATGATGATGTTTCTCTTTAGATTGTATTGGTATAGCACATCGACATGACCTTTTAAATGGGTTTATCTAAAATATTAGCAAACAGGATAATTATTTTGTAAAAACCTGTAAACGGCAATAAATCTTGTTTTAAAAATGTAATATGTGCAACGTGTAGTATGACCATCACCAGCTCGTCAAAGTTTATTTTTTGGATATTGGTCTGTCCCTTATTAGGGTTTGCCTTAATCGTTTCCTTTTTTAGAATAAGAGTGAAAAGCAAGCACACAGTCCACCTGAGTGTAAGTAGATGGTATGACCCGTAGACATCTACATTTATCCCAAATTAAGAATCAAAATGCAGATGTGTTGTCACCCCTGACGACTAAGATGGAATGTCTCGTTTCCAGCAAAGAGGGTCTACGGTTCTCTACATTCATCATACGAAACAGCAGCATTACACTGCAATTTTATGCTGGTATTCTGTGAGAGCGTGGTCCTACTTCGGTTGAGCCGACCAGACAGTAACAGAAGTTTTGCACATTTACAGTGATTTCCGTCGCCGGTCAGTTTGTTTCACGCCTGTAATAAACAAGTTGTCCTACCGCCATCTTTCTGGCATGTCTTACAGAGAATCGATACTCTTACGCCATCACCACACGGTCGGCAACGTATATCAAACACAATTCCACAAAATGAAAATGGCCGTTACGTTACCCTCTCTTACTCCACTTTTACTTTCTTAGCCCATTACATACCAACTTCTCTATGTATGATATTATACCCCGAACAATTTGTCCGTTTGTTTTTGTATTTCATTACGTTATACTCAATATACGCGTGGCCGTCGTGCACTATTTAGGTACCCTGAAATTGGTGCAAGTAACATCTCTAGAAGGTCAATTAAATTTAATCGTGGACAGATGTCTGTGGTCCAGAGCATTCACTTACCAATAGGCGTATTGTGTACTCATTTGTCACCCTTATTCTATAAAAAACCGGTCAAGTGCGAGTCGCACTCGCGCAATGAGGGTTCCGAACAAATCCGTAGGTATATAAGTTTAAAATTATTAAAAATATTTTTATTATGTGATGTAACTAAAAGTGTATATTTTTTGCAATTTTTCCTTTATTTTTGCTATGAAACGTTGCTTCGCACCAAATTTCATCATCTTGAGTTCACGGGAGTTCACTTGAGTTCCCTGTAGGTTTTGATTCCCTTGCGAATGTCGAAAATTTGCTGCATAAACGGCTGTATCTTTTGATTGCGTTGGCTTAGAAGTTTGATTTTTTCACCGCTCCAAGGGACAGTAGACTTGAGTATTTGATATGAATTTCAGCTTGACGTGCTCCTGAGAAAAAGGGTCTTGACAGACATACAGACAGACAGACGGACAACAAAGTGATCCTATAAGGGTTCCGTTTTTTCCTTATGAGGTACGAAACTCTAAAAAGACATCAGTTATCAATTATATTCAAACGTCTTGCCTTAGCTACTAAGATTATTCATATATTCACATAGATAAAGCTTATAAATCATTATGCTTCTTCTTTTTTCTCCATTCTTAAAACCGCCAGTTGGACATGAAACTCGCCTGTACTATGGAAGATTTGTTTTAATATTCACGGTTAGCCAGGCAGATGAATTCGTCACCGATTTGAGTATTTTACGTCTGGTGTAAATGAGACGGTTATATTTCCTAAGGATTTTTTAGGCATTTTCTTACAATTTTGGTGATACGAGTATGTTCTCTTATTAATAACATATTATGTAACTACTACATGTATTTTCAGGTCCTAATTAAATTTACTTTTATTCCATAAACTTTGTCGACTGCTAGCGCCAATAAACTGATACTTATATTTTATTTCAATAGAATAACAAAACGTAACATTTTGCATACACTTGAAATATATTTTAAAAAGCAATTAACGCATATTTATAACCCAGTCAGTCAATATTAAAGCAGTTAACATAGTTTTTAATTAATTACTTTCGTTGGTGAGTATAACTTTAAAAAAATGTAATGCTGAAAAAGTTTTAATTAAATCCTTAACTATGTGATTGAAGGTAACACATATATAAAACTAGCAACCCACCCCGGCTTAGCCTGTATTTAGATCTCTTTATGTAGTGTTATTTAGATTTGAACGTGTATTTAATTATGGATCAATTTATTATACCAATTTTTCATTATTTTCAAAAATAAATCTCCAAGATTTCGGTTAAAATATAACCTAAATCACTCCAAGCATTGATTACTATGGTTTTGTGAAGTTTTATTACAAACGGTTCAGCCATTCTGAAGTTTAGCCCGGTCATACAAACAGACAGACATTCTTTTAGGTTTCCGTACCTTAGAGTAACCAACGGGACCGTATCACTAAGCCTCTGTTATCATTCCGCCCGTCCATACATCCATCCGTCCGTCCGTCCGTCAATCCGTCCATCTGTATCTGTAATATTATATATATATATATATATATATACATATATATATATATATATATATATATATATATATATATATATAATATTGTTTGCCGTTTTAACTTTCTTCTATTTATGTGTTCTACCAGTAATAAATATTGAATATCTGACAAATAATTAAATATTAAGCGCCAGTAGACTAATGGCGGGGGCATAGACCGCGAACTCAAAAGGTCGTCCGGGTTTGAATCCGCCACTACTGTCGTGAACCATTCCTAACACAAGCATTTTAAGCTTACCAGAAGTGGTTAAAGGGAATATTAGTAATGTTTAGTAGCATTACTAGGATGTTATTTAAAAAAAAAAGAAAAAAATATAATTTACAGATTAGAACCATGTTAGTTCAAAGCTTTGGTGTTCATAGTAAATGAGGAACTAGAGTTCGAACATACCGGATCGTTACTTTTAGTACTGTTATTGTGTTCTCTGCAAATAAGCAAAACATAGTGAGGAAACCTTTATATTTGAGACACTAAAATAAATTACAAGAGAATGTAACTTTAACTTTAACAAGTCAAAGTTTTTACGTTACTTCTATGTTGATAGTTATATATTTTAATACTGCAAACAATTTTAATTTCATTAAGGTATGTTTACGAGATGTGGTATCAGTTAAAGATAATGTATTACCTCATATCATGCCGTGGACATTGTACGAAACGACTAAGGGAAGTGTCCATAATTTAAAATTTAAAATTTTGTACAGCCGACTTCAATATAAGCGCTTTCAATATAGGTTATTAAAGAATAACTCAATAACCTTTGGTCTGACCATGATCATTTCAATTCATATGGGACCACACGAGAACTATCAGCTTTCATATAAAAAAAGAATCATCGAAATCGGTTCACCCAGTACAAAGTTATGAGGTAACACACATAAAAAAAAACATACACTCGAATTGAGTACCGTCTCCTTTTTGGAAGTCGGCAGAAAACTGTTAGGTTTGCTTATTGCAAACACAAGCGACGTTTGTTTCGTCAATAAAACACTTAAGTACCTAATATGGTGTTAAATTTATTATTGTTATATCGTATATGGTCATACATTTCGTCATTATTAATTAAATATAATAGCTCTTATTTGCGCTAAAAATCTCAATATCAAAATCAGGAGCAATTTCTGCTGCGATGCCTTATTGACGAAAGTGTATCTTTCCTAATGTAGTGCTGTTCGGAGTAACGGTGGTGGTAACTGCGTACGCAATAGAGGGAGGTGATGCTCTTCACAGTACACATGACATATTACTATATTTTTCAAAGCGTTTCTTAGCTTTTTAATTTTAACATCTTACTTATACTATACCGCAGTTTTAAATCCCGCACAAAACATGTATTTTTTTTTGTATAGCCCACAAATAATTGCTCCGGGCCTTGATGTATGTATTTGTACAATTTATGGATGTAAACTGCCTCTACGATACAGGAGAAAATAATAGAGTGTAGGTATCATCACTTAAAAGAATGTATTAAATATAATTAAAAATTAAAAATGTGTACAACTGACTTCAATATAAATTATTAAGAATAGCTCAAAAACTATTGCCCAGACCTTGATCAAATTTATATGAGACCACATGTAAAGCACCCGCTTTCAAATAAAAATGAATCATCGAAATCGGTTTACCCAGTAAAAAGTTATGAGGTAACATACATAAAAAAACATACAGTCGAATTGAGTACCGGCTCCTTGTTGAAGTCGGTAGAAAACTGGCCAAACATGAAGGATTCCGTACTATTGTATAAGATTAAATACTATGTATGTAAAAAATAACTAAAATACAACAAAAATAAAAATAAAATATAAAGTAATTTTTAATTTATTTTTATTTTTATTATTTGTTTGTTAGACATATACACATTTAGTGAAAATTTCTACTGTCTTCCTATTACGGATCATGAGATTCAGCTCGCTGATAGACAGATGGACGGATTGACGGACGGACGGACGGATGGATGTATGGACGGGCGGAATGATAACAGAG
>JAVANC010000029.1:0-125462 GCA_033319125.1 Parnassius glacialis
AACCCGATGAGGTCCTAATGGCTTTCAACAATGATATCATCCAAGATAGCATGAGTTTAGTGGTTGTAATATCTACATCACAGCGCCATGAAAGTCCACGGCTCAACTAAGGCCTCTCCCACAGATTGCCTCATACGGAGAATTTTGTCATAGTTGCCACACTTAATACGGGGGTTGGCAGCCGCATTTTTTGTTATTATTTTGAGTTTTTTTATAAGATAGGGTGACAAACGAGCACACAGGCCACCTGATGGCAAGTGATTGCTGTGTCCCATAGACATTTACATTTATCCTCCTTTACGAATCAAAAAGCAGATACGTTGTCACCCGTGAGGACTAAGTTGGAATGCCTCTTTTCCAGTAAAATGGGTCTCCGGTTCTCTAAACTCACCATATACGAAACACAGCAGTGTTAAACTGCTGTTTACGCTGGTATTCTGTGAGATCGTGATCATTCCCCGGTCGAGCCGACCCATTCGTGCCACAACTATACTACTAATATAGCTGCAGCATGGCTCTACCACGTATAGAAGAACTTGTTTTCTTTTTATTAGAAAGATGCTGCTGTCCATCATAAATGATTGGTTGTATATAAGTAACAATAATTTTTTTTTGTAAATGTAATGAAAATTTTAGGTTTTAGTTTATTTTTTTCTGTTATAAATATTGTATAACAGTATATTTTTTATACAAGCAAGAATGACAAAGGAGCACACAGTCCACCTTACTAATTCGTTGGTCTAGTAGTTATAAAAGCGGCTGTTGTTTATAAAGAAGTCTCAATCCCGTGAAGGTTGGGTAAAAATCGGTTATTGAGATTTTGTGTCAAGGAGGTCACAGTAGCACCCGGAGTCAGGAATATGGCGATGTTCGCCCTCGTTCCTCAAAAAGCACGTAAAGCCGTTGGGCTCTCTTTGGTCATTGGATGGGATTGCTGTTCCATCGGACAATGTGCTTGCGCACACTCGTACACTATAATCTTGTCCTGCATAAATGGCTAGTCTCCGATGAAACTCTGGTGAACATTACGTTACAAATTTATATATTTTTCAATAAAATAACAGTTAATTTATTTGACCTTTAAAATTGAAAAACTAAATAACAATCATTGGGGACTGTCGAAGCGAAAACTTTAAACTATGACATAAGAATGTTCTTTTGCATACCTTAAGCGGAAGCGCAAGGTGTGTTCTACTATCGCCTAAAAATTAAGATTCCAACATTTTATCGAATAAAATCGTATCTAACAATCATATTATACATATAAATGATATAAAAGCACATTGTTAGAAAGATAAATGATTGTTGAACTTATTAATATTTTTTTTAAATCGATTAATTGCTATTTTTAAATAAAAAAAAGGGTTTTAGTGGCTTATGGTGTGGATTTATCATGTCCCTGTGGCTTGTAAACACAATAACTTTTGAAAATATTAATTGTTTAACTCAATCTATTTTTTAATCTCTTCATCTATCATGTGGGAAGCCACTGAATGTAAATGGCAGTGTAGTTTTGTTTTGTTTACCTATAATTAATTTTTTTCGGCTCCAAAATGGCGAAATTTTCGTTGATTTGTTAGCCTCGTATACAAAAATATTTCTCTAAATGGTTGTTGTTGTTGTTTTTATTATTCGCTCGAGAGAGCAGGCAAAGGAACTATGCCATACAGCCTTGTCTTCATGTATAATTTTCCTTCATATTTCACTGCTTCACAATATGTTGATGCGTCACATTGTGCAGCCTTGGGAGATTTTGACGGTAACTTGAGCCAGCAGGCAGCTAACAGTTGGCGATGGTATCTAAAGGCGCCTATTCAAACAAACAGCTTATCTTGAGATTCCATCACCATCAGAGCACTTGTTTCACAGTTTCCATTAATAGTTCACATGCGCAGACACTTAATACACAAAATCGCACTACTTTTACATATCAAAGTCCACTTCAAACCATTATTTAAACAATAATACAGGAGCAGCAAGCCGCCGCCGGTCGAGTTCCCGCCAAAACTCTTTCTCTAAATGGGAAGCTACAGCCACAGAGTAGTAATGAGTAGTTTAGTTTGGCTCACAGAGTACATTATATATAGGGAATAATGTAAAATAAATAAATTATACTAAAAATTTAATTACAAATTTGTTTTGTAACAAAATAGTAAGTTAGCAAGGTTCGATTGTATTTTAAACTATTCATTAATTTGTTTGATTCTTAATTGGCCAAGCATGGCTAAATTTAAAAAAGCGACATCTACTGCAACATGGACAAACTGTCATGACATAATAATACCTCTAAGAAAAATTATAGTATGGACTGTATGCCACTGGTTTGGTAGTGTTTCTATATAGTTTGTGCTGGTTTTTTGTTTTTTTTTCTGTGGTTTGGCTTCAGTCGCCTTCGTGAGTGGACATTGTTTCGGTTGTTTGCAGCGGCTCAAAAAGATCGCTGTGCAAATACACAATATTCGAATAACCAAATTTCTTAAATACTTAATTATAATAATAATAAGACATTTTTTTATTACAATATTTAAAAGCACAGAATAAATAATAGTAGTACGTACTAAAAGCAAGTAGTATAATTTTTTTTGTCATGGGTGACATTTTCATGGTTTTCGAGTGTTAAAGCCGATAGTGCTGTCGAAATGTAAATCCAAGATGGCGGCCGAAGTAGGTACCAATTTTTTCATCATGGGTGTCATTTTCATGGTTTTCGAGGGTGTTGAAGCTGATAGTGCTGTCGAAATGTAAATACAAGATGGCGGCTGAATTAGGTACCAATTTTTTCATCATGGGTGTCATTTTCATGGTTTCCGAGGGTGTTGAAGCCGATAGTGTTGTCGAAATGTAAATCCAAGATGGCGGCTGCAAAATTTTTTCAATTTTTTCATCTTGGGTGTCATTTTCATGGTTTTCGAGGGTGTTGAAGCCGATAGTGCTGTCGAAATGTAAATCCAAGATGGCGGCTGCAATAGATATAAATTTTTTCATCTTGGGTGTCATTTTCATGGTTTTCGATATAGTTGAAGCCGATAGTGCTGTCTAAATGTAAATCCAAGATGGCGGCTGCAATAGGTATCAATTTTTTCATCATGGGTGTCATTTTCATGGTTTTCGAGACAATTGAAGCCGATAGGGTTGTCGAAATGTAAATCTAAGGTGGCGGCTGCAATGGGTATTAATTTTTTCATTATGGGTGTCATTTTCATGAGTTTCGAGGATGTTGAAGCCGATAGTGCTGTCGAAATGTAAATCCAAGATGGCAGCTGAAGTAGGTACCAATTTTTTCATCTTGGGTGTCATTTTCATGGTTTTCGAGAGTGTTGAAGCCGATAGTGCTGTCGAAATGTAAATCCAAGATGGCGGCTGAAGTAGGTACCAATTTTTTCATCTTGGGTGTCATTTTCATGGTTTTCGAGAGAGTTGAAGCCGATAGTGGTGTCGAAATGTAAATCCAAGATGGCGGCTGCAATAGGTATCAATTTTTTCATCATGGGTGTCAATTTCATAGTTTTCGAGAGAGTTGAAGCCGATAGGGTTGTCGAAATGTAAATCCAAGATGGCGGCTGAAGTAGGTGCCAATTTTTTCATCTTGGGTGTCATTTTCATTGTTTTCGAGAGAGTTGAAGCCCGATAGTGCTGTCGAAATGTAAATCCAAGATGGCGGCTGCAATAGGTATCAATTTTTTCATCACGGGTGTCATTTTCATGGTTTTCGAGGATGTTGAAGCCGATAGTGCTGTCGAAATGTATTTAAACTACTTTAAAAATTCCGTATAATCATGTTATACGTAATTTTTTTAATGCGCTTAAGGTATGCCCAATTGGATTTACCAATATTTTTTTTTAAATTGCTACTCGTAATTACATGTGGAATAGAAAATTAAAATGTCATAACTTGTTAATTAAAATCATTAACATTAGTCTAGTTTTCACTATTATCGGCACTTTTACGCACAACACAAATATATACATTTTTATTTGGTTTATTTATTTATAAAAGCATATAGGGTGCGCAAATCCAGTACAAATTATAAATACAACTTAATTGACATAATAAATACATCTCTACATGGTATAAAAAGTCGCTTCTTGCCGTTTTGTCTTCTTGTGTCAGATTTTGATACGGTTTACACCAATAGATAGAATTATTCAAGAAAAGGTTTATATATATAACAAATTTGTATTATATTTTACATAATCATTCTGTCTGTGTGTATGTTACCGATCTCCTAAACGGCTGGACCGATTTTGTTGAAATTTCGTGTGTGTGATTAAGTTGATTAAATAATGGTTTAGGTTCAGAATGGGACGCAAACTCATATTACTTTACCCATCTTAAAAGCGTCCAACCTGCATATAACAGAATAGCAGTGTTAAACAACAGCGTAGCAGCGTAAAAAAATGCAGACACGAAATAGCAGTATATTGATTATACTGCTGTTTCGTACCGGCGTTAACGAGGAATTCCAATTTTACCACGTTTTTATTAGCTCGCTTTCGTGTATGTCTGTTCGTATAGAATTTCGTAATTAATTTTAACTAACTTCCCTATGAGCTAGGGACTTGCATTTTTGAACGTAGCTCGCAACCGAATGAAAATGTATGAATATGAAAATTTGGTATATTAAAAAAGTCACTTGTTGTTTCTCGAAGCAAGTAAACACTCTTTGTATAAAAACCTATTGGAAACAATGAAACCACTATAAAACGCAACATAATAAAATGTTATCGACAACATTTTTTTTATAGGATCGGGAGACAAACGAGCACACAGTCCACCTGGTGGTAAGTGGTTGCTGTGGCCCAAAGACATCTACATTTTTCCTCGTTTGCGAATTAAAATGCAGATGCGTTGTCACCCGTGAGGACTAAGATGGAACGCCTCGTTTCTAGTAAACAAGGTGTCCGGTTCTCTACACTCACCATACGAAACACAGCAGTGTTTAGCTGCTATTTTACGCTGGTATTCTGTGAGAGCGTGATCCTTCCCCGGTCGAGTGGACCAATTCGTGCTACAACTATACTACTAATATAGCTGCAGCATGGCTACCACGTATAATACCATAGTGTGATGCGCCGTAAGTCTCTCGCAGTGAATTACTGTGGCAGTAAATCAGTTTTAGTTCCAACGAGAAGCGTTTAAATGATAAGCGTTGACAACTTTCTCCTTCCCTTAACTGGATACTGCTTCTATTAGCTATTGCTGGATTTAGACCTCTTAGATAACGCACCAACAGTTATTCATTAATAATTAAAAAAAACCTGTAGGTCAATTTTTAACAGATAAGTGTTTGTATTTTATTTCCTTTTGCGTACGACTGTTTCTTGCCAAAATAAATTAAGAAATTCATTAGAGCTCCACCTCTGATTACACGCCTCCTCTTTAGAGAGGATATATAGTTTTTTAATGAGAATAAGGATGACAAACGAGCACACAGTCCACCTGATGGTAAGTAGATACTGCGGCCCATAGACATCTATTTATACTCAATTAAGAATCAAAATGCAGATATATTTACATCCCTGAGGTCATTGATTGTCTCGTTTTCTGTAAAAATAGTCTCCGATTCTCTACACTCACTACACTTTATGCTGGTATTGGTATTGTATATATATGCCTTATATTTCCCCGTCAGAGAATGAACGCTTGGCAATATTTTTTTTATTTTTTTTAGTGTCACACAAAACCACATGTACCTAAATGCAATAAATAAATAAATAAATAAATTATTTTGAGTTTTTATCAAGAAGACCCATTTGTAACATACTCCTCTCGTGGGTGTCATAAGAGGCGGCAGATGGAAACAAACCAAGGGATGGGGTCTATAGATACTCTAATAATTAAAAAAATCTTCAAAAATCCTACCAAGCGTGGTAACTATGCCGAAAATGCTACCTATTGTAAACTTTGTGGGAGGCCTTTGAAGAGCACTTTTAAAAGACTGTAACTGTAATGGTATCATTAAGAAGATGCTGCAACCGTTACCGGTTCCGGTTTCAGTTTCCTTCTATCGCCTCGCAATACTCACGGGTTGAGATGGGTTAGAAGATCCTCTTACGCCATCACTGCAAGGCCTCTACATAGTTATTAAGTAGATGGTAGGACTTTTTTTCTGCCTGGGAGTCCGTCTGAGTATGTACCACTCTCTTTCGTGGTAGAGCCACGCGGCAGCTTTTGCTGTCGCACGGATGGGCCGGCTCGAACCGGGGTGGTACCACGACCTCACAAAAAACCAGCGTGAAGTAGAGGTTTACCTCTGCGTTTCGCTTGGTGAGTGCAGGTGGCCGGGGGCCCTTTTTACTGGAAATGAGGCATTCCATCTTAGTCCTCACGGGTGACAACGCATCTGCATTTTGATTCGCAAACGAGCGATGTCTATGGGTCACAGCAACCACTTACCATCAGGTGGACTGTGTACTCGTTAGTCCCCTATCCTATAAAAAAAACCTGTTTCCGCCTGGAAAGGTGTGAGTTCTCAGAGATGGCAAGGCATCTGTACGTAGCCTTCTTTGTTTGAAGTTAGCTTTGGGTGTCCATGGACTGACTGCACTTGTCACCTACCATCAGGTATATTGTTGGTTAATTTGTAACTTCAGATTTATTAAAAAAATGCCGTGATAGCTTATACTCTTCAGGCAGAAGTACAGCATTGTAAGCGCTGCTATTTGGCAGTGGAAATAGTTAGCTACCTAAACGGATTTTAGGCAGAATATAAATCTAACCATCTAGTCAAAATTGGCTGTTCCATTTAAAATTGAAAACTAATTAGTCGCTGAATTGTTTCGTGCACAAGCAATCAAGTTGGTAATGACAGTCTACATGCTCACAAATGTCGGTATTTGGAACAATTCGGTAGACCTTTTAAATGACCGCATTGTTACATAATACTAAAGTGATATGTAAAGCGTCGCACTCACGTCCCGTAATTTCCAGTGTTGTTTGAAATCGGAATTGATAGCATGATAATGAACATTTATTTTATTTGAAAAGATTTAAACATTAAAAATCAATAAATAGAAAATATTATATTGTAAAAAAAAAAGTAAAGTTGCATCCTATGTACGTCCCAGTGCTGGGCACAGGCCTCCTCTCATTTCTGAGAGGGTTTTAGGGCAAGGAATTGTCCACCAAGCTGCCCTAATGCGTGTTGGCGAACTTCGCATGTTTTTGAAATATATATTTTTTTCTTATTTCTCATACATGCATGCATCACAATGTTTTCCTTCACCGCCAAACACGTGGTAAATCAACACTTAAAATTGCATTTCATTGGTGCCGGCGGGTATCGAACCCGGGTTGCTCGAATACTGTGAAGCTTACAGACAGCGCTAACCATCTGAGCTACCACAGCTCTATTATATTGTGCCATTGTTTATTTACCTAACTTATAGCATTTAAAAAAAAAAGAAATTTACTGAATAATACAACAGCATTAAGCTTAGTCCGAGGGCTGGGCTCGGGCCTATACCCATTACAATAAATTACCACTTAAATATTGTAATTAGCTTCATTATGCGTAATAGTTGCTAAATCTATTCGAGCTCAAGGGAATTCTTCAAACCACGTAATAAACACGTAAATTCGTAAGTATGGTGCGTTTTTGTATTAAATGTGAATGTGAACTATTAGTAGAAACAAAGAAGCAACGCTGCTTCTTCTGCATATCAATGATATGTTGCAAGCCGGTAGCATTCATTGCTATGCGGATGACAGCACTGGTAATGCTCTATACACCGGCCGTGCCAATATTTCACCAACGCACATCGCGGAAAAATTCCCGATACCATCCACACCATCTAGATGGATGCTTGGCAGTCCACCACTGTAGGTTTCATTAGGATTTTTATTCCGCTTACGACCTCTCTGTGTAATAGCTTACCACCGGCGTTTTTTCCAGACCGATACGACTTAGGGACTTTCAAGAAAAGAGCATACTCCTTTCTAAAAGGCCGACAATACACGTGCAATTTCCTCGGTATTGTAGTTGTTCATGAGCGCCGGTAGTCACTTACCGTCAGGTGAACACTATGCTCGTTTGCCTCTCCTATAAAAAATTTAAGTGCTCCGATGGTGATGCGAACCTTAATTATATAACTTAATTATTGCGTCCGCTAAGGCACCTTGAGGCACTATCTTCATCGACTGTCTGGTACCTCGAATTGACGTCAAAATCTCTTTACAATTTCAATTTTTTTTAACAATGAGACGAGAACTTTTAAACAAATTAATTTAAAGGATAAATTCATAATGCTTGTCACTTGCAAAAGTATAACCGTACGAGTCCATTACAAATTAGAAAAAGAAACCGCCTTAATTTTTCGGCTATAGCAGTACTCACAATCACTTAATATTATACGGAAAGATTTTTTTTTATAGGATAAGGGTGACAAACGAGCACACAGTCCACTTGATGGTAAGTGGTTGCTGCGGCCCATAGACATCTACATCTATCCTCTATTACAAATCAAAATGTAGATGCGTTGTCACCCGTGAGGACTAGGATAGAATGCCTCATTTCCAGCAAACAGGGCCTCCGGCCACCTGCACTCACCGCCACCTGCACTCATATACATTTAAAATGAAAGACGAATTATACAAATGTAACAATTGTTATGAGCGTGTGAACAATAGACTGATAATAATAATGTCCTCCAGACCAAGTTTTAGTCACAGTGACTAGCCTCAACGGAGAACCATCTGCGCAGAAAAGGATTATGTGCCCGAGAACATGCGCAAGCATAGCTGCACTCTTTACACCCTCACTCTTGTAGTCCGATGAGGCAGTAATGCGAGACGAACGGAGAGAGACAAGACGCAGAACCTACGACTTTAAGGTGAAATATCGCCAGGTTCCTGACTCAGGCCTGCTACTGAGAATTTCATGACAGAAAAACTCAATAACAGATGTATTTGGGCTGACCCGGGATTCGAACCTGGGGCTTGATTACCAGCTATTGCGTTTACGACCAGTAGACCATCGAGACGGTCAGTAATAGACTACAAATAACATAAATATGTATTTTATTCGTGAAAATTAACACATACGTTTGTAAATTTCAAATTATTGTAATAGTGTGTATGTATGTAATAAGCAAAGTAGTTTTCGTTTTCGTCATCACCTTAAAGTACCTGCTTACACCGCCATCTAAAGAAAGACACGTAAACTTTCGGGCATTTCTCAAACTGGCCTCTTACGACACCAACGGGGCCAAATGTTTATTAATTATGGAAAAGTGGTCTGTGCTTGTGTTCTTTGTAGTTCTATTCGCCTACAAACTGTCATTTATAAATAGTCATCAATTGGACGTAGTTATACAAAAACGTTCCAACCCACAAGTCATTCAAAAATAAGTTCTTCTTCTTTACTTTTTTTTCTTAAAAAAAAACGTTACCCCCACACTAGGATTTTCTCCTGTGTCGTGGAGGCAGTTTACAAACATAAATTGCAAAAGGACAAACATCCAGACCCGGAACAATTATTTGTAGGCCATACAAATACTTGTTCCGTGCGGGATTCGAACCCGCGGCCCCTAGCGCAACAACTGATTGCTAAGCCACTGCGCCAAGGAGCCGTCATATATTTATTTATCGTATATTATTTGGCTTCTCTTTAAATAATTCTGCCAATGTTAAGTCATTCATGGGAGTGACAATCAGGAATGAGTTAGATAAAGAGATCGACTTATTTTGACATCTAGATCTGTATATTTAACTCATGTTTGAATGACATGTGGGTTGGAATGTTTTTGTATAACTTCTTCCAATTATTCGTAACACTGATTGGCGAGAATTAGGTTTTAATTGGTTTAAATACTAGTCGAAAACAATATTAGTGTGAAAACGGAGAAAAACGACTGCAGCCTCATGCATCATACTTGTAAAGAGGTGTTTCTTAGCTTTTATGGATATAATATATATTTTTAAAAGAAGACTAGCTGGCCAGGCAGACATTGTTCTGCCCTTTCCGAAGACCCTTCCTATATATTTTTTAATTCGCAATAAAAAAATATTGAGGGTCACTTATCGGGATAAAAAATATCCTATCTCTCAAGTTGGATTAAACTCCATACAGTTTCAAAAATTCAATTGAAATCAGTTCTGTAGTTTAGGAGTTCATCGCGGACAAACAATGTGACACATAATTTTTATATATAAAGATAAGGTAAACGAGCATGCTGTTCACCTGGTGGTAAGTGCGTATCGTGGTAGACACACGCTGCAGCTATATTATGGTTACAGCACGAATGGGTCGGCTCGAACGAGGAAAGGGAAACGCTGGAAACGAGTCATTCCGTCTTAGAACATCTACTAGGGCTGACTATTCCATCTACTAGGGGTGACAATGCATCTGCATTTTGATTCTTAATTGAGGTTCAAAGAAGATATCTATGGTTCACAATATCCTCTTACAATTTGGTGGACTGTGTGCTCGTTTGTTACCTTTTATTATATATAAAAAATATTATTGCTAGAATAACTATAAGAGCCATTTATAACCTAAAATATAAAGAACCTCTGAGATTTAAAGAAATAAATTGTAAAAGCGTCTGGGACTTTGTTGTAGCGTTTACATTTCCTCAAGAATGTTTTACTGACTATATAGAATCAAAAACTGTTATAAGGTTATAGCTGGTGTTCGTTAATTTACCTATGTAGGAAATTTGCACATTCTCGTTATATGTTTATGTTACATAATAGTATTTTGTGATAAGACCGAAGAATACGAATATTTAGTAGACTGTAAATTTTATATTTGACTGTGTATTGGGAGTGTAAGAATATCCAGTACATCATATCTTTTCTTGGACGTCAAAAAAGGCCCAGAGGCAAACGAAGCAGTACATGGGCAGCAGCGTCTTCTTAACAACAACTAAAAAAATGTGGTAGCCGACCCGCCAAGAGTAATAACTGTGGAAATATATATAATGCAATCAATAGGGGAGGCCTGTGTTAAGTAGCGGAATTGCGATATGCTGTAACGGTAACGATAAATTTTATAAGTTATTTTTTTACGTTGTAGAGTTACACTAGTCGTGGCATGAAGGGGTCAGGGAATGGACGCGAATGGAGTGGACAGGATGGACAAGATCGCAAAGAACACCACCAAGAAGTAATAGCATAATGCTGCTGTGTTTCGAATGGTGTGACGGAAACCGGAGATCCGTTTTAGTAGTAACGAAATATTGCATATTAGTTTTTAGATTAGTCTGTGGTGACAACACATCTGCATTTTGATTTACCATAGTAAGATGAAGGTATGAACCACAGCAACATAATTTAACTTACCATCAGATCATGTATCAGTACTGCAACTAACATTTGTTACACTCAGTTTCATAAAAAAAGTCTGACTGAGGAGTTTATGCTTATTGTTTTGTTGTCTGAGTTATTGTACTATAACAGCCGTAACGTTTGTGGAAGATCAGACAAAGGGATTGACTTCTCGTGTCGACCGCTACGTGTCGGGCTTTAATATTCTCTGTTTCGTCGCATCGTCTATTTCAAAAGGCATTTTTGTCGTTATATGTTACTTATATTACTATATTAGTTGCGCGTCAGACACTCCGAGCTTTAATTTCAGAATAATCTCTTTATGTTTGTTTCGTACCGTATCACATTGTACATTCTATTCCACTTTCTCTTTAACATAATCTGGTTTTTATATTTTTACTCAGCATTCATTAACATCATTTAATGTACGTACACAAAAATAAAGGCAGTTATATAAAGATAAGTGATATTCATTCGGTAAATACTAGGAACAGACACAAGCTTGTACCAGTTACTCGACTCCATCAAGTCAGTAATTTATTCTTGGGTCGATGTATAAGCTTTTACAACAAAATCCCAGAAAATATACAAAATTTCACCTGCTCAAAGTTCAAAAACTTTATTAAACAAAGTTTGTGTAAAAGGGGTTATTATAGTATTAAGGAATTTATAGATGATAATAAGCCCTGGGAATGAATTGATCGCTACCAAGCTGTTTCTAATTGTTTTGTGATTAATTGTCACTATATGATTATGAGCTGTTATTTAAAAAAAAAGTCCCACTGGGTTTCTTGCTGGATCTCCCAAGACAGAATCAGTTTTCGAACCAGTGGTATTTAAACAAAAGGGTGATTTTCAATAAGTATTATTTATAATCTATATTGAATAAAAATAGTTTCTGTTTCATCATTATAGACCCTCATAAGTCCACTGCTGAACATAGGCGTCTTTCAAGGAATGCCAGAAACACGTTCCTGAGCCACCTGTGTATTCCGGCATATCTTTTTTTTATATGATAGGGTGACAAACGAGCACACAGTCCACCTGATGGTAAGTGGTTGCTGCGGCCCATAGACATCTACATCTATCCTCTATTACAAATCAAAATGCAGATGCGTTGTCACCCGTGAGGACTAAGATGGAATGCCTCATTTCCAGTAAAAAAGGCCTCCGGCCACCTGCACTCACCAAGCGAAACACAGAGGTAAACGAGAGAGGTAAACCTCTACTTCACGCTGGTTTTCTGTGAGGTCGTGGTACCACCCCGGTTAAATCTTCTAAGGACGTCACTCCATCTAGTGGAGGGGGCACCCATGGTATTGATGATGAGGAAATATTTAAGGTAAATTTAGATGAACTGCGGGTTATTGACTTTAATTTTGCCGTCAAAGTTTAAAGCGTGCAACTTTTCTCGGTTCTACGGTGTGCTGCCGACTGAATAAATGTGAAAATTAATTAGTTAAGCGCCGCGATACGCAGTGATGAATGGACGCTTTGAATTAACGTTTCCATTTCTAAGAAAGAGTAACATGTATAATATTATGAGCATAACTTTAAACCTTGCGTTCGAATTCTATCTTAATAAATAATATAATTAGAATGAAACATCCTCTGTCGTATTACGCCAGTTGGCAGAAAATAATTGCTACGATAAAGTGGCTTTGTGCTCCGCGCTCTTCGTTGTTACCCAACTTGATGCATTACGTTAAGGAGAATGGTTGTGAAAGGCTACTTGAGTAAAGAGACTGTGAAGCAATGTCTTTAGTGGAAAAAATTATATCCGTACATCCGTACTTAGCTACAGTTTTAACTTGAGTTTCAGAATAAAGATCTGTACGACGGAGCCCTTCGTAATTTAATCAAAAGTCGTACATATAACCTTCATTAATTTTGTATCCTACAGTTTCAAAAGATTAAGGTTATTGAGGCGATTGTAATAGGAAGTTTTTTTTTGGTTTTTTTTATATGATAAGGGTGACAAACGAGCACACAGTCCACCTGATGTAAGTAAGTAAGTGTGTTGTGTAAGTGTAAGTGGTTGCTGCGGCCCAGAGACATCTACATCTATCCTCTATTACAAATCAAAATGCAGATGCGTTGTCACCCGTGAGGACTAAGATGGAATGCCTCATTTCCAGTAAAAAGGGCCTCCGGCCACCTGCACTCACCAAGCGAAACGTAGAGGTAAACCTCTACTTCACGCTGGTTTTCTGTGAGGTCGTGGTACCACCGCGGTTCGAGCCGGCCCATCCGTGTGGCAGCAAAAGCTGCTGCGTGGCTCTACCACTGTTACATATTAATTAATTAAAATAATTATATAAATTACATAGCTACATACATAATTTGATACACTTAGATGCTTCACTTCACTAAGAGGCTAATAATAAACGACAAAATCGTTCAATAAACTCAAAACAGAGATACAGAAAGTGAGAAAAGTCTCTATTGTCTCTGAGAAAATTGGTTAGTTTTGGTTATCAATTTATTTTAAATTAGCGACCGCCCCACGCGAAGCCGGTTATTGATTAATACGGCGTCCTACATATTTAAGATAATCATCAAAGGCCAATGAAATTATTTATGTTTCTATCTCTCTAGATCTTTATGTATTTTTGTAGCTCTCTTTTTTTTTCTTTTTTTTTATAGGATAAGGGTGACAAACGAGCACACAGTCCACCTGATGGTAAGTGGTTGCTGTGACCCATAGACATCTACATCTATCCTCGTTTGCGAATCAAAATGCAGATGCGTTGTCACCCGTGAGGACTAAGATGGAATGCCTCGTTTCCAGTAAAAAGGGCCTCCGGCCACCTGCACTCACCAAGCAAAACGCAGAGGTAAACCTCTACTTCACGCTGGTATTCTGTGAGGTCGTGGTACCACCCCGGTTCGAGCCGACCCATCCGTGCGACAGCAAAAGCTGCCGCGTGGCTCTGCCACTGTTGAAACTCTCTTTAACTTTTTTCTCTTTTTATAGAATAAGGTTGACAATCGAGCACACAGTCCACCTGATTGTAAGTGCTTACTGTGGCCCATAGGCATCTACATCTATCCACGTTTGCGAATCAAAATATAGATGCGTTGTCAGCCGTCACGATTAATATGGAATGCTTCTTTTCCAGTCAAAGGGGTCTCCGGTTGTCTACACACACCATATGAAACACAGCAGCATTTGGCTTATATTTTACAATGGTATTCTGTGAGAGCGTAGTACTTCCCCGTTCGAGCCGACGCATTCGTGCTTAAAATATACAATTAATATAGTTGCAGTATGGTTATATCACGTAAAAAGTTATCTCTATTTGTTCGTAAAGTTTCATAATAATGTGAACAAATGATAACGAAACTTTAGGAACATATAGTGAGCAATACCAGGAGTGATTTAGGCAATAGTTCGTCTGAGAAACTTGGATATTATTTATTATAATCGAAAATTTGCAACAGATAGACAGACGAAAAATTTAAGAACAGTTAGGAAGAATGTGTTAATGGATGCAGATAACCCCCTCAACTCAATAAAAGGCAATTATTTTGTAATTACAGACAGACAATTTAATTTTATTATATTCCTATTGGTCGGATAGTTTCAGTTTATTCTAAATTATGTTAGTCGGCCAAATATTTTTCGATAAATATCGTCAGTTTTGTGAATTTACAACCGTAATAAATGAACGATCGAGCGCAATAGGAACATATAAGATCAAATTATCATTATTATTATCATCATTTCAACTCTTCATAAATCTACTACCGAACATAGGCCTATCCAAGAAATGCCACAAAGTACCGTCTCAAACCACCCGCATCCACCCACTTCCAGTTTCTCTAAATTTAGATTCAAAAGTCATAAATTGAAACTGTTCAAATAAAGAAGCTTTAAGCAGCTCTTAACTAAATGAAAACAATACAATCGATTGTACTTAATGGAGTGAACATAAGCATATCTCTACGCAATAGCGAATACAGCCTTTTCTTTTTTTTAATAAAATGCATCAACCTGTGTAACACCAGCAGAGGAACATAAAGAAGTTTAACTGTCCCAATTATTCTCCACTGCCCGAAACATTACAAATTTGTAGATCAGTCTGTTTGTGTAACTGAATAATCAAGTTTTATTTTTAAATTTAATATGAAGGAATACCTGCGAATGTAATTCATATAAAATTTTTATAGTGATATATAGTTTAAAAAATATTTTCTAGGGTTTCTTGCTAGTTCGTCCTAGGACAAAGGTATTTTCCAAACCAGTGGAAAATAATACAAAATTAATTTCTAATGTATTCTATAAATACATGTACAAACTTAATGTGAAATTTAATTTCTTAAAAAATAATCATAAGAGTTTCTTGCTGGTTCTTCTCGAAGGTAATTTCTGAACCAGTGGTAAATAAAAAAGGACATTCAATGGGTATTAGGTATATCATAATTTATATCGAATAAATAGTATTTTACTCTCTTCTATTCTATATTGCGATATCCATCGATCCTGCAATATAGAATATGCAGTTTTCAAATCAGTAAAGTTTTGAAATCCCTCCGCGACAATACAGCAGTGTTTCTACGAGTAGTATAATATGTATTAATGTTTTTACAAAAATAAAAAAATAAATATCTATTTCATTAACAATATTGTCTTGAATAAATTGAATAAAACTACTTTTACTGATTTTATCGCGTTTAATTAACTTAATTTGAATACCCAAACTTTCGTGTGCTTTTCAGCACCCATATTCACGGGGGACTGAAGTGATTGACACCCCGATGTCAGAGTAAACACGCAGTACCTTCAGCTTTTTAATTGTTACTTTTGGTCCGATCTACACAGATTGAAATTACTGTCTTGAACTCTTGCAGTGGTATGCTTGTATTTAGTTTTAGTTTTATTAATTAAAGGATCTTAAGCAGATAGTAGTACCCAGAGTCTTCTATTGAAACTAAGATGTTTTTTAATTTCAATAGCATCAGGTATCATCCTTGGCAGGAATCGATGTTTTTTCGCGAGGATTTGTAGTCTATTAAATCTGATGTAATGGCGGGGGCCGTCTAGGGTATGATCACAAACTGCAGCCTTTCTGGAGCGTTGTAGTTTCATGTTAGCTATATGTTCTGAAACACCAACGCTCAAAAGCTGGAAAAACCCAAAATGTCGTGATCAAAATTGCATAAATTAAACGCGATAAAATCCATAACAGTAGTTATATTGAATGTGTAGTGTTCGCTTAAATATAAGAAATATTATCTGTTCAACTTTTAGCCAACGCAATTGAATGACATATCTCTTAGAAAATCAAACCAGCCAAACTGATAAACCAGCATCCAAGATCACATAAAAAAAGAACTCGTTCACAAAACACGTTTATTTTGGATCGTGGCTTGAATAACCAATATGACCCAGAACAACACACGCAAATTCTCAAGTAACAGCGCAGAGTAGCTGACTCGGATCTAATCATAAAGTAACGTACTTTGAGAAAAAGTGTCCTTCGGAATCGTCGTTGGGTCGACACTGAAAATGTTAAAACTCGAGGCACGTAGAGGTTGATACAAGAAGTCAATGCCTCCGTATGTTTTCAGACTTAAAATACGTGAACTAGACTATAACATATATTTTACTGTCGTTCACAATTGTTACTGGTGTAACATTAACCAACCTAAATGATGTATTATTTTAAAGTTCGGTTTTGATCAGCGTAATCACGCTTGTAATGACGTAACGAATAGTACATTGTGTCTCTGTAATTTATGTTATACCTATCTGTCGTAGGGAGGTTGCGTAAGGAGAATCCAGCACTCTATTTCTTTAAAGACGGTTATGTGAAATCACAAAAATCTTATGATTTCCGATAAATATTCATTATCATTCATCATCATTACAGCCTTTCACAAGTCCATTGTTGAAGGCCTCCCCTAAGGAATGCCAGAAAGCACGGTCCTGAGCCACCTGTATCCATTGACTTCCTGCATGTTTTACCAGGTTGTCACTCCATCTAGTGAGGAGCCGTCGTCATATACTTCGCCGATGTTAGTAGTGTTAATATACGAGTGATGATGACCCGACCGATGATAGGAGGCGTCGAAGATTTAATTTTGTTGTCTTTTCGCCTCTAATCGCATAACTCCTAAGATCATAGACTTTGATGTTGTAGGTAGTTTTATGAATAATAAAAATAAAGTAAAAATAAAATACATATATATCTCAATAATATTTTCCATAAACTAGTGATGAAACAACCGCAGAGAGTAATTTAATAAACTCGTACTCGTGTTGGGGTGTTTCGCTCTTACCCTGGTGCTTAATATTTATCGAGATTTTAAAATGTAGTAGTACACATATTTATGTATTACATAAAACTAAACTTTTTTTTATAGGATAAAGGTGAAAAACGAGCACACAATCCACCTGATGGTAAGTGGTTGCTGCGGCCCATAGACATCTATATCTATCCTCTGTTACAGATCAAAATGCAGATGCGTTTTCACCCGTGAGGACTAGGATGGAATGCCTCATTTCCAGTTAAAAGGGCCTCCGGCCACTTGCACTCACCAAACGAAACGCAGAGGTAAACCTCTACTTCACGCTGGTATTCTGTGAGGTCGTGGTACCACCCCGGTACGAGCCGGCCCATCCGTGCGACAGCAAGAGCTGCCGTGTTGCTCTACCACTGTTAAACTAAAACTAAATCTTCATATGTTAATTTATATTTGTTTCTGTAAGCGCTATGTAGTCTGTCTGTGTGTGTGTGTGTGTGTGTGTGTGTGTGTGTGTGTGTGTGTGTGTGTGTGTGAGTGTGTGTGTGTGTGTGTGTGTGTGAGTGTGTGTGTGTGTGTGTGTGTGTGTGTGTGTGTGTGTGTGTGTGTGTGTGTGTGTGTGTTTACAAAATTTTAAGTTTTTATTACATTATTATTTTCAGCATATAACGTGAATAAAACTCATTTTCTAGAAATTTGAGATGCATCGTTTTGATTCTAAAGGAGAGTTTTGATTTACAAATGTATTGTAACTTAACTGAATGGAAGTTGTAAATTATTCAACAGTGTAATTGTTCACGCATCACCATTTAACTCTCGGCTTTTATTACAACAAACATTAAACGACGCTGTATGATATGAAGCTTTCCATACAAGTAACTGTACTTTACTTAATTCATACAATTTCCTCAAAGACAGCTTTACTTAGAAAAAGCGTTTTCGGTTTATTATCTAAAATCTACAATAAAGTTCCATTTTTGTTTCGTGAAATGGAAAATATTGAAAATTTTCAAAAAGAATTTAAAACATTTTTAATTCAGAAATGCTACTACTCAATTGATGAATATTTAAGTGACGCATCAGTAGGCATATTATAATGGCATTGCATAAAATATAATTTTTTGACATTCGATGATACTATAAATTATTATAAATATCCTATTCTAATTAATAATAACATCATTGTTGAATATTCTAATATAATTATAATGTTAATAATATAATGAAAAAATTTAAATAATTAAATTTCAAATCACGTTGAAAAAGTGAGCACATAAATAATGGCGTCCTTTACTTAGTCACATTAAACAAAATCGGTGTAAGGATGTCGAAAACAACTGTAAGCAATTATTTATATATAACAATTAAGCATATATTGAATGAGCCGTGTTAGCTCAGATGGTTAGCGCTCGCTGTAAGCTTCACAGTACTCGAGCAACGCGATCCCCGCCGGCACCAATGAAATTGTTAATTGCAATTTTAAGTGCTGATATACCACGTGCTCGGCGGTAAAGGAAAACATCATGAGGAAACCTGCATGTCTGAGAAATAAGAAAAAAATATTTCGAAGACATGTGAAGTTCGTCAACATGCATTAGGGCACAGCGGTGGACAATTCCTTGCCCTAAAACCTTCTCAGAAATGAGAGGAGGCCTGTTGCCACTGCTGTAGTGGGCCTTCCTTTACTTTTATATATTGAATGACGCTAATTTTAATGTTAATGTCTTTCGAAACATACATCTTTCCCTTATAAATATAAAAAGGATTTCCGCTTTTGTATCATTGGATTTCCGGTAAGATTTTATTGTACCTAATAGTTTCGGATTTGACTCTTTAAAGGAAATTTAAAATAGCCGTCACGACACAAGCTGTTCTGCGCCCCCTTTTCATCTGCGCCCCCTCTTCCCCTTCGCCCCCTTTTCCCTAAAGAGGGTCCCTTCCGATTCGACAGAAAGGCCACATAAGCCAATGCTAGTCTCACAAGTGGTGTTTAGTGGGTAGGCACTTAGGTTTCGCAGTGAGCCCACATAACCACGGCAGCCCGGAGGGTAGCCCTTTTCATTGCTTTTGCTGTTCATCATTCCACTTGCGCTGACGCCCCCGTGCGGTCGTGCGCTAGCAGAGTCCGCTAGCTAACCGAGCACCTGTCCCCGTACGGGAACTCCTCAGTCATTTCAGTCGAGGAATAAAACGTCATTCCCGTCCCAGCCCGTCGTAGCTAGCGTCGCCGCCCCCGTGCGGTTGTGTTAGGTACCCGTGTTCCCCCCTCCCCCCGAACGGGTTCCCGCCTTGTCGTGGCGGGGGGGGGGGGGCTTAGTAGCCGTGGCTTGGTTACCTGCGGTGAACAAAGAGAAACCCCTTGGCTGGCCCGTGGTGTAGGGCTGGCCCGAGGTAGCTACTCAGAGTGGGCTTGGCGAGCCCACTTTGGATGTGTGTCGGTGCGCTGCGGTGAGAGGGGTGTCCATCCCCCCTACCGCTGCAGCCGAGGTGAATTCGCGGAGGAAGAGGAGTGTTGGTATGGCGATGCGCCACTACTCGCCCTATTCTCCGCGACTCTGACGAGGCCGTACCGTTGATGCGGTGGTGGTAGGGCCGCGGGGGGAGAGGAATGTCGGTAATGCGAGGCGCCGCTCTCCCTACCCTCCGCGGCCGAAAATTGGTTGGCGGCGGAGCCAGAGAACAGAGAGTCCCATGCCCTCCGCGTATCGGATTCGGGGGGATCCGATACGCATGTGGAGTTGGAGGCTGTGGAGGGGGGCGTGTCCTGTGTTCCTGGTGCGCCATGCTTGAGAGGGAGAATGGGGAGGAGAAGTCCTCCCCGGAGAAGGAGCTGCCACGGGGCAGCTGGCGCTGGTGGGGCTACGGTAATGTGCGAAAGCGTTCCCGTGGCCCTGCCAATATGCGGTGAAGGTGTAACACCATGGGGTTTTAGTCGGTGCGAGTCCGACATAACCCGTCCTTGCCCCCGCGAGGCGGGTGTGCGTAGGCATTTCCCCATGTAAAAAAAAGGTAGCCGCGCTCACCGTTCCCGTACGGTGAGTGCCCTTCCGCCTCAGCTAGCGCCACCGCTCTGTGCAGTTGTGTTAGCTGTCCATGCTCACCGTCCCCGTATGGTGAGTATCCTCCCGTCTCCACTAGTGCTGCCGCCCCCGTGTGGTTGTGTTACGTGCCCGCTCTCACCGTCCCCGTACAGTGAGTGCCCTCCCGCCTCAGCTAGCGCCTCCGCCCCCGCGTGATTGTGTTAGCTGTCTGCGCTCGTCATCTCTGTATGGTGAGTGCGCCCTCCCGTCTCCGCTAGCGCCGCCGCCCCCGTGCGGTTTTGTTAGTCGACCGTGCTCGCCGTCCCCGTACGATAAGTGCATTCTCATTCATGCGACTCCCACATCGTCACTCCTCTGGCACCACCGCCCCCGTGCGGCTGTGTTAGTTAACCCACGCTCCCATTCCCGTACGGTTGTGCCCCGCGCCCCCCTTCCCTTAGGGGGGTCGCTTTTGATGCTGCAAGGAGGCCATTCAGGCCAAAGCCAGTCCCACAGTTGGTGTTTAGTGAGTAGGCACTTCATTGTTAGTCCCACATAGCATAGATTGGCAATCGCACTAAACAATCTAATTTAATATAATATGTATAACTTGAGAGATACATTGTGTTTTCATGCGATGGTCAAGTCAATCTATTTATTTAAAATATAAAGATTTTTAATATTGATATGGTTACTATAAGAAGTTAGGTTTGCTAATTACGTAATAACTTAAGTCTGGTTTGCCAACAAGTGTGGAAGGGAGAATGAGCCTGCTCATATTGCAGAATTGTTTAGGGCTCATTTTTAAAGTCAACTCACCACTGGGCCCCTCGGTTCCTACTTTTAGCAAGTTTTTGTGTCAGGGAGAAAATTATCTAGTGCATGTTACAGCAGAACAAGTGCGAAATGTACTTAAAAATATGACTGGTGGCAAGTCTCCTGGACATGATGGTATTAGCGTTGAGCATCTTAAGCGTGCTGGTGTTCACTTTCCGAGGATTTTGGCGCTGTTTTTCACAATGTGTATCAGACATTCCTATTTACCGCAAGAAATGTTAAAAACAATTGTGGTACCCATTGTGAAGAATAGAACTGGTGACGTTCTCGGACATGAAAAATTATCGCCTAATCTCATTGGCAACGATGGTTGCTAAGGTACTGGACAGTGTGCTTAATATTACCTTGAAAAAATAGCTAAGCTACATGACGCACAGTTTGGTTTTCGGTCTGGGCTATCTACTGAGACTGCAATTGTAAGTTTAAAGCACACTGTTCAATACTATACTAATCGCGGGACACAGGTGTATGGCTGTTTTCTAGACCTGTCAACGGCGTTTGACTTAGTTTCTTATAACATATTATGGGCAAAGCTGGAGGACAGGGGACTACCGATTGAATTACTAAATATATTTAAGTTCTGATATGCCAACCAGACAAATTGTGTAAATGGGCCGACTCTCTCTCGGAAGAATATGTGTTGGAGAGTGGGGTAAGACAGGGAGGCTTGACGTCCCCCACACTCTTCAACATATATATTTATGACCTCATCGTCAGGTTGAGCAGTATGCGTGTCGGATGCCGTATTGACAGAGTAAACACCAACAATATAAATTACGCTGATGACAGTGTATTGCTCTGTCCAACTGCAGGGGGTCTTAACGATATGCTAAGGGTTTGTGAAAAATATACTGCGGAGCATGGACTCATATACAATGTAAAAAAGGCAGAATGCATGGTGTATAAGGCCGCTGGTAAATTTCCCGATAAAGTCAATAACATTACCCTGAACGGCGTGAACATACAATGTGTATTAAATATCTGGGACATGTAATTACTGACGACCTTAAAGATTACGCTGATATAGAAAGGGAACGTAGGGCTCTCAGTAAGAGGCAATATGTTGGCTCGCAGATTCTATCATTGTAGCTAATACGTAAAGGTGACCCTTTTTAAAGCGTATTGCCAAAATATGTACACGGGAAATCTGTGGACCAGCTATACCAAGAAGTCGCTGGACACCCTACGAGCCCAATATAATAATGTATTCAGGATGTTGGTGGGATTGCCTCGTTTCTGTAGTGCGTCAGCAATATTTGCAGAATACCAAGTTGACGACTTTGTAGCTATTATTCGCAAAAAAACCACATCGCTGATATTTAGAGCGCGTGGCAATGCCAATAGCATTCTGCAAACCCTGGCAGATAGGTACACGTCTCCGCTTTGGCCTGCTTTGTGGGGGGGGGGGGGGGGGGATTTTTTTTTTTTTTTGGTTTAATAATTTTTAATCTGGAGGTAGCCGTGGTTAACTATGACATTGGGACGTCATACACCTCAGTCCCCTCCGTGACCATGAGTGCTGTAAAGTGCTTGAAACGTCGGGAATGTAAAAAAGTTAATATACGCGATAAAATCCGTAAAATTAGTTTTATTTAAATGTGTAGTGTTCGCGTAATATAAGAAATCATTGATGTTCTCAATTACTAACCTAATATAAGTCATACTAACAATTTATGGATCTTTGATATCTGAAATAAAGAATTATTATTATATTATAGAAAGACCCTTAAGTAGGAACTGAATAAATTAACGAACTTGGTATTTATTACATGGATCTCACAACTTTTTACGGTAGAAGAACTTAGTTGCGAGACTTGTTTTTTTACAAGTTATGTTCTTGATGGCAGTGTACAATAAACATTTTGCTTTCTAGTCTTCTGTTAATTTTTCAGTGATAAAAGCTTGGGACGAGACCGACGATCTCTTAAGTCTACGAAAAAGAGACCTCGCCCGAGCTCATCACCAATGTCGTCTAGCAGTGGGACCGAGCGAAAGTCGAGGTCAAAATATCGATCCTACTGCAGCACCACTTGAACCAAGCGATTACGATGCAGCGGGAGTAGTGGTTCCATATGTTTGCTGAATAAGCGCAATGCCTCCAAGTGTATGCAGCGTGACCGAAGTGCATCCATACGTGCGCGGTGCGAGCGCAAGTACTTCGAGAATTCGATCCGTTCAAGAGTAATCAAACCGTTGATACCTGGATTCTTAAGATGAATGAATGTGCGGCTATTTATGGTTGGTCAGAACGCCAGGTAATTCGTTATATTCTTCCGAAATTAGTTTCTTTTATTACAAAAATAGTATCAAGGTTTGCCAAGTTTAATGTTTTCTTGGTATGAATGGTAGGATAAACTAAGGTCAATGTTTCCAAGAAATCAAAATTATGGCCAACTGTTGACAGAAATGCTTGCGTGTAGGGATCGATTTGGTAAGTTTTTAGCATAGTATTTTTATAAAAAGATTTTTTACTAAACTAATGCTTAATTATAATAAATTAAAAAAAAAAAACAATATTAATAATATTTGGTGAAAATGCTAAAGACTATTTTAAATGATATTGAGGATAGGCTTGTTAGAACAAGAACCGAAGCGGCTCTATTTACGGAACCAGATAATTCTATCAGAGGAATAAAGCATTATTGCACGCCTCACGACGTGAAGAAGTGTTCTACTCTAGATATGTATGTGGCCATACCTCAATTTCGCTATATAAAATTGTTCTTATACTTTTAGCTAAACATCAAATTTATATTATTATTAACGTTATAATAACTACAGACATTGAGTTATTAGGTTAGTTTATTTTCAAATTAATTCAATTACATTTACATAACGAAAAAAATATTATTGCAGTTATACGACTATATGTACTACCGCCCGTACCCGTGCGTCGGTGATTCTTCTCGCTTATTAGAAGTGTAAGCAATAGATTGAGATAAACAGTATTGAATATATAAAATATAAGATATATAGTATTAAATCCTATTGATTTTGTTCAGATCAGAGATCCTATTGATACGACGCCGATAATTTTTTTTTCATTAAAAATTTCATTTAATTTTGATTAAAAAGAGAGACTCATGTAACGTGTACTTTTGGATTTTCCAAATTATTTTCACACTTTTAGCTACCTAAAAAGACTAATTTCTAAGAGAGAAACCTCACATTTAAACGGTTCAATGAATATTTAGACTCGTTCGGTGTCAAGCACGTGCTGAATGCTGTTGCCACTCAAATAGAAACGGACAAATAGTACGGTATAACCGCACAGTATTAGCTTTTTTAACAGCGTCAAATTTTGACAAACCTGAACATTTATGGGACGAATGTGAAAGTGGCATTATATGGAAATTAAATAACAACAAATTAGACAATTGATAAACTCCCGCAGAAGCTTCTTTGGTGCAGATTAATGTCTTAAATGATTTCGTTAATGAAAATGCACAAAATACTAATAATATTGTTGCGCGCCACTATTAATTCCTTGTACATGGCAAAACTAGTTACCACTAGCGCCCTCTAGTGTCGAGTAGCAGAACTAGGAGAGTCAAGATCCTTCTAGAAATTTCGGGACTGATATGTACTCGAACATACTAGATGTTTCTACAGTAGAAGGTTCTGAAAACTATCTGAGGCCCTTTATAAGGCCACGACCGGGGCAGTATTAAATTGGCGATACAAGCGGATACTTCGAAGCAAATAACTGCAAACTAAAGTGATCAGTAGTACAATTGTGTTTTGCCTTTGTCTTGCCTGTTGAGAACATGAAGGGGTCTCATGCAGGTTAATATTGAAGACATGAAGGGGATTTAGTATTCTTTACTTATTTCTTGCCTGTTGAGAACATGAAGGGGTCTCATGCAGGTGAATATTGAAGACATGAAAGGGCTTCAGTAGTCGTTACTTATTTCTTGCCTGTTTAGAATATGAATGGGGTCTGATGCAGGTGAATATTCTTATTCACTTGCATCACACACGATTCTTAAGATGAATGAATGTGCGGCTATTTATGGTTGGTCAGAACGCCAGGTAATTCATTATATTCTTCCGAAATTAGTTTCTTTTATTACAAAAATAGTATCAAGGTTTGCCAAGTTTAATGTTTTCTTGGTATGAATGGTAGGATAAACTAAGGTCAATGTTTCCAAGAAATCAAAATTATGGCCAACTGTTGACAGAATGCTTGCGTGTAGGGATCGATTTGGTAAGTTTTTAGCATAGTATTTTTATAAAAAGATTTTTTACTAAACTAATGCTTAATTATAATAAATTAAAAAAAAAAACAAATATTAATAATATTTGGTGAAAATGCTAAAGACTATTTTAAATGATATTGAGGATAGGCTTGTTAGAACAAGAACCGAAGCGGCTCTATTTACGGAACCAGATAATTCTATCAGAGGAATAAAAGCATTATTGCACGCCTCACGACGTGAAGAAGTGTTCTACTCTAGATATGTATGTGGCCATACCTCAATTTCGCTATATAAAATTGTTCTTATACTTTTAGCTAAACATCAAATTTATATTATTATAACGTTATAATAACTACAGACATTGAGTTATTAGGTTAGTTTATTTTCAAATTAATTCAATTACATTTACATAACGAAAAAAATATTATTGCAGTTATACGACTATATGTACTACCGCCCGTACCCGTGCGTCGGTGATTCTTCTCGCTTATTAGAAGTGTAAGCAATAGATTGAGATAAACAGTATTGAATATATAAAATATAAGATATATAGTATTAAATCCTATTGATTTGTTCAGATCAGAGATCCTATTGATACGACGCCGATAATTTTTTTTTTTCATTAAAAATTTCATTTAATTTTGATTAAAAAGAGAGACTCATGTAACGTGTACTTTTGGATTTTCCAAATTATTTTCACACTTTTAGCTACCTAAAAAGACTAATTTCTAAGAGAGAAACCTCACATTTAAACGGTTCAATGAATATTTAGACTCGTTCGGTGTCAAGCACGTGCTGAATGCTGTTGCCACTCAAATAGAAACGGACAAATAGTACGGTATAACCGCACAGTATTAGCTTTTTTAACAGCGTCAAATTTTGACAAACCTGAACATTTATGGGACGAATGTGAAAGTGGCATTATATGGAAATTAAATAACAACAAATTAGACAATTGATAAACTCCCGCAGAAGCTTCTTTGGTGCAGATTAATGTCTTAAATGATTTCGTTAATGAAAATGCACAAAATACTAATAATATTGTTGCGCGCCACTATTAATTCCTTGTACATGGCAAAACTAGTTACCACTAGCGCCCTCTAGTGTCGAGTAGCAGAACTAGGAGAGTCAAGATCCTTCTAGAAATTTCGGGACTGATATGTACTCGAACATACTAGATGTTTCTACAGTAGAAGGTTCTGAAAACTATCTGAGGCCCTTTATAAGGCCACGACCGGGGCAGTATTAAATTGGCGATACAAGCGGATACTTCGAAGCAAAATAACTGCAAACTAAAGTGATCAGTAGTACAATTGTGTTTTGCCTTTGTCTTGCCTGTTGAGAACATGAAGGGGTCTCATGCAGGTTAATATTGAAGACATGAAGGGGATTTAGTATTCTTTACTTATTTCTTGCCTGTTGAGAACATGAAGGGGTCTCATGCAGGTGAATATTGAAGACATGAAAGGGCTTCAGTAGTCGTTACTTATTTCTTGCCTGTTTAGAATATGAATGGGGTCTGATGCAGGTGAATATTGAAGACATGAATGGGGCTTCAATATCGTTTGCGATGTAATGTCATTAAATTAAAAAAAATTGTAATCTTACAAGTAATATTAGCTTAAAACGATAATAAATTTTCTATTTCCCTTTCACGGGACGTGAAAATATCAGAAAAGGCCGATTGTTAGCAAATATTTATAAATAACAATTAAGCATATCTTTAATTATATTATCTTTAATAAATATATTATCTTTAATAAATATAAATAGGATTTCCGCTTTATCGTTGGTGTGGAATGCAGCGCGCAAAGCGGCGATGGGGACCGCCACCCGTCACGCACAGCCCGACACGGCGGAAGGTGGAGGACAGAGTGCAGAGTTGGCACATGGAATGTTAGAGGAGGCATGAGAGATAAGACGAATGAGTTGATCGAAATAATGAAAGAAAGAGAATTTGATGTCGTGTGTATGTCGGAGACCAAACGGAAGGGCAGTGGTACTGAGGAGCTCCCTGGCGGGGCGGTAGCTCTATGGTCCGGAGTCCCGGAGAGCGAGAGCGCCCGCCAGGGAGTGGGGGTGCTGCTGTCGTTTCGGTTGGTCGATGTTATGACTGAATATAAGGTTGTGAACTCAAGACTTCTATGGGTTCGCTTTAAATTGGGACTGACGAAGTTATTCCTTTTGGCTGTTTATGCGCCGGTAGCTTCGTCGTCCAGGGCTGAGCTGGAGGAGTTTTGGGAGAATGTAAGATAAGTTCTAGATTTGGCTAGGGGAAACGAAAGAATTGTTGTATGTGGTGATTTGAATGGATGGGTTGGTACCGCTCGACCAGGGTACGAGTCGGTGCTTGGAAAGTTTGGGGATAAAAAGGTTAATGATGCTGGCAAGCTTATACTGGCGGTATGCAAGGAAAAGGGTCTTCTTGTGACAAACACTATGTTTAATCACAGGAAAATCCATATGTATACTAGAGAAAGAAAGAATGAGAGAAGTATGATCGATTTGTTCCTGGTGGATGACCGACTGCGAAAACAGGTGATGGATACGCGAGTGTTCAGGGGTGCTAACCTGGGAACGGATCACTATCTAGTGATTACTAGATTTAGGGGTCTGTTCGCGGGTTGGCGCTACCGGACGGCAGTAACAGAACCACAGTCGGTCTGTCGCATCCGAAGCTGGAAGCTTCAGGAAGCGGATACTAGGGACAAATATCATGCGAAGGTAGCCGAAAAGCTTGACAACATCGATGGCAGAAAAGAATGTGTTGAAAGAACATGGCAGAACCTTAGGGAAGGAATGGTAAGTGCAGCGGAAGAAGTGTGTGGAACGATTAAAAGAGGCAGTAGTAAAAGAAGAGATGCATGGTGGAATGATGAAGTGAAAGAAGCTGTAAAGAAGAAGAAGAAAGCATGGTTAGACTACTTGGCCTCTAGTAATGATAAGGATATGAGAGAGAAGATGAAAGAAAGATATAAGCTGCAAAAAGTTTACACGAAAGCATTGATTGAGGAAGTGCGTGAAAGGTGTAGAATGGAAGCGGACGAAAGGTTGTCGCACAACTTTAAGGAGAACTCCAAACTCTTCTGGAAAGAGGTTGGAAGGACCCGAAGTGGTGCGATGGCCTTAAGAATGAACAAAGTGCTTTCGAGAACTAATGACGTCCTCTCAGACAAATCGGACGTCATGCAGCGATGGAGCGAATTTTATAGAGAAATGTATGCGTGTGATGATCTTAGGGAGGGATCCGGGGATGACGCCGAGACTGGTACGCCAGACCCGGACCTCGATGACACTGAGGTCATCAGTATGAAAGAGATTGAACGTGAGATTCGAAGTTTGAAATGTGGTAAGGCTGCGGGACTAGACAGAGTTACTGCTGAAATGGTCAAGTATGGTGGGCCTCGCGTGTGGGACAGCTTTCATCTGCTGTGCAATTTGTGCTGGCGGACGGGGGATGTCCCGGATAATTGGCGATCCGCAGTCATTGTACCTTTATATAAAGGTAAAGGTTCACATTTTGACTGCGGGTGCTATCGGGCGATCAGCTTGACCAGTTTAGCAAGTAAAGTTTACTCGAAGGTTTTGACACGTAGGATGCAAGAGAAATCGGAAAGATTTCTATGGGAGGCACAATGCGGATTTAGACCTGAAAGAGGATGCACGGATCAAATGTTTTCTCTCCGCATGATCACGGAAAAGCTTCTGGCTGCTAACCAGAAGATTTTCTGTGCTTTTGTGGATCTTGAGAAAGCATTTGATAAGGTTGTAAGGAAGAAAATGTGGGAACTGTTGCCGGGGTATGGTGTGGATGGTCGATTGCTAAGGGCTGTGCAGTCACTTTACTGTGACTGTAAAGCCTGTTTGCGGGTAGGGCATGACCTGTCACCCATGTTTAGCGTCCAAACGGGCGTAAAACAGGGTTGTGTCATGTCTTCCTGGCTGTTCATACTGTATCTCGACAGCTGTTTACAGAAGCTGAAAGATAGCTGTTTGGGTGTGAAATTGGGTGACATTAAAGTAAATTGTCTGCTGTATGCTGATGATGCAGTGCTTATTGCACCATCAGAGGCAGAACTGCAGGCATTAGTCACGTGTATGAAAGAGGAATGTGAAATTAAAGGTCTCCGCTTGAATGCTAATAAAACTAAGGTTCTGGTATTTGAAAGGGACGAAGAGAGAACGAAGTGTGAAATATGGGTAAATCAGGAATGTCTAGAACAGGTAAATGAAATTGTATACTTGGGGAGTGCTTTTAGCCGGGATGGAAGATGTGATTTAGATGTGGATAGGCGTGTCGCTGCCGGGAACAAAGTCAATGGTGCCCTGACTACGTTAGTCAAAAGGCAAGACGTAGTGAAGAGTGCACGCCTTGCAATACATAACGCAGTGTTGGTACCGACTTTGTTATATGGCAGCGAAACCTGGGTATGCCAGAAGAAGCATAAAAGCAAGTTGTATGCAGTGGAGATGCGATCTCTTCGTAAAATGTGCGGCGTTACCATGGCCGACCGGAAGCGAAACGAAGAGATTCGCAATATGGCAGGTTTGAAAGATGACCTTATCACAAAAATTGATAAGGGCGTGCTTCGATGGTTTGGGCACGTTGAGAGAATGAGTGAAGACCGAATGGTGAAGAAAATATATAGCGCGAAAGTTAATATTAAAAGGTGTCGAGGTAGACCGAGAATAACTTTCGAAGACCATGTAAGCAAACTGCTCGAAGAGGGGAGGGTCAAGAGTACTCGGATACCTAGACGTGCATGTATGAAGAAGATAATGAATCTGAAAGAAGCGAAAGAGGTATGTAAGGATCGTGACACTTGGCGATCTGTTCTCTCTGGCTACCCCGTCAGGGATTGTGCGTGACGATATGTAAGTAAGTAAGTTTTGGATTTGACTCTTTAAAGGAAATATTAAAATGGCCTTCACGACCCAAAATGTTCGTTCGGTTATAAAGTGTTAACAGTATAAGAGACTTTAGTGTTTGTGGAAAGAGTAGTGCAAGTTAAAATAAAAGTGATATGATGTAATCTAAATTGTATTATTTGTTAACAATTGTATTATTTGCTAACACAATGTTCACGGTTTACAAAACAAACAACGAGACTTCTCGTCCGCTCGCAGTCGACTAAAGGAGTTACGGAGAATTGACCATAACTGAGTGTGCAACGTATTAAGGCCGTCTGGTAGTATACATCTTTCGTAAGTCTTTAACAAAATCCCTATATTTTTTTGTGAATTGAAAATATGAAATCAACTATATAGGTCAATATTCGAGAGCAAGTCCCGCTTTAGAAGGAAACAGATGGTCCGAAACAAATTAAACTACGGAAACGTTGTAATCCCCGCATATGAAACGCCATTCAGGCATGCATGAGTGAGTAAATGGGACTCGGGGTAAAGCGAATAATTGAAACTACCTGCGTACGATATTCCGCCGGAGATGCCTTTAGGAATGAGCTAAATGGATCCTTTGAATTGAAAATATGGACAGATTTTCTATATTGAAATTCGAAATACCGAAGCATTTAAAACAATATTAGTCTTCGGTTGAGGATTATTCTTTGTTTCTGAATATACGCCTTTTATATTGATGTCAATTATTATATTATATTCATACATGAATGATGGCGAGTGGGTTTTTATTTAATTTTTTATTTATTTTTTACTTATTATAAGCCAGCGTGTGATTGGGTGCTTTCGAATATTTTATTACTAATAATAGTTTTTTTCATACTAGATACAGAAATGCTGTTTTTCAACAAAAGCTTCATATTTTCCAACCAGACGCCAGAGTACCCATTCAGCAAGGAAACGCAATGTTCATTGCACTATAGCCTTACTAGTTAGATTATATATTAATTTTAGCATTGACCTTTTAATTTTTGTAAATATTGGAAATAATATTATGTAAATAAAATGTCATGATGAAGCAGAAGGCATTGTACATGAAGTAACAATATATTTCTAAATAATAAAAGTTAGAAAAGCCATGATGTACCTTAACTGTGTGCCGGATATTATGTAAGATAGATATTACCTTATCATAATTTTGAATTCATTGCTAGATAAAGTGTTTTTTGAACCTATCAAATAATGAGGCATATCGTGGAAATGGAATGGAAGACTTGACAACTTGGCTCAAAGGACCAAAATATATGTAAATATATACATAATATTATGTGTTTATTTGCAAAATGAACTTTTATTATTTTAAATATACATTTACTGATAAAATATAAAATTAAAACAAGTTACTAGGAAATTTACTTGGACCTAAAACAAATAGAACCACAGAGAATCAATATGTAGTGTTGCAAACACTCACTCGGCAAAGTAGGTAGATTGGTAAACACAGATTTGATCATATTTTGGTAAAGTTTGTGCACTTTAGCAGACTAAGAGATTTAGATTCGAGAGTATCAAATGCCTAGACCGCCATTTTTCATTCATTCGTTCATTAGAACCTGTCAGAAGTTCACTGCTGAACATTGAACTTAAAATAAAGTGGGTGAGTGGTGAATGAAGAAGAAACCTATGGTGTATGTTTTTCTAGTATACTGTATTTTCGTTTAAATTTAAAAAATTGACCTAACAATAAATAATAACAATTTAAAGTGACCGCTTTATTTATTAAAAAAAAATAAAAGTATCTATGTCATATCTTTTTTGCTTCGTTCACTTACCTTTTTTATTTTTAACGCTAAATAAGTCTTCCGTTATATAAAATATATGTATAATTACATAATACTTATTTTTATATACAATATTAAAAACTATAATAATAATAAAAAAAACTAAAACTAGAAACTTAAATATCATATAGTCCTACTCCCCGCGGTACCGTGCCAAGAACGCTGGCTGCATTTCCCGTGCGTTTCTTTCGAGGAAAGAACCAGCCCTCTTATCACCAGCAACAATGACCAGCCGCGGATTGAGTTCCTTTAGGAACTTCACCGCACGTGGACCCCACGGACCGATAGTCTCTACAGCAAATGGCACAAATATTTAGTCATCTCTCAGAGACTCATATTTGCGCCACTTACTCAGTTCAACTACCTCTGATGCCGCCCCGGCTCTAAACGAAGTACCCCTGGGATGAGAGGCCGCCAGAGTGTCTACGCAAGTAGCATCCCACACTAGGGCTTTACCTCTCTCCCAAGGGACCAATGTCATACCGTCGGGTCTCCTGCCATCATTTCTAAATATTCCACAAGGCTCTAAAACCGAGGGAACATTTATAGAGACAAGAGCCCTTCGGATGACATCGTTCAAAGAACTGTGTGTTCAATGAACTGTGAATTCTTTAAAATAAATTAACAAAATCATAATAATCATTTGTTACAAACAAAACTTGTTCAATTAACAATGGCATTAGAAAGGCTTAGGGCGTAGTGAAAGCTTTTACCAAATCATATCTGTTATTAAGTAAATTGAACAACGTCGAGGGTCTTTTGTAAATACATTATAATGTAACCTAAGCTACCTCTTTAATCCACGGTATAACACAAATAATGTTGATTAAACTAAAACGTATATCGTCTTTGAATATGTTGCATGTAAATTGAGATTTCGGCGTTACACAAAATATTTATTTCATTTTCTATAGCAGGTAAAAGGTTAGAGAAAAAATTTTGTAAATTGAAATAACAGTATATATACCTCCCACTGCTGGAAAACCTTCCCTCAATTCTGAAATGGTTAAAGCTGTATTATGTTTATAGCACGAATGGGTCGGCTCGACCAAAGAAGGACCACGCCCTCACAGAATACCAGCGTAAAATAGCACCACAATGCTCCTGTGATTCGTATGGTAATTGTAGAGAACCGAATACCCTTTTTACTAGAAATGAGGAATTCCATCTTAGCCCTCAGGGGTAACAACATATTTGTATTTTGATTCTTAACTGAGAATAGACGTAGACGAGGACGTGTATGGTTGTTTTTCATCCTTTCTCTATAAAAAAACGAATGCTTTTTATAAATTGGCCATATCGGTCGTACTTTAAACGTGGTAGAGCCATGCTGCAGCTATATTACGGTTGTAGCACGAATGGGTCGGCTCGACCAGGGAAGGACCACGCTTTCACAGAATACCAGCGTCAACTAGCAGCTTAACACTGCTGTGTTTCGTATGATGAGTGTAGAGAACCGGAGACCCTTTTTACTGGAAACGAGGCATTCCATCTTAGTCCTCACGGGTGACAACGCATCTTAATTTTTATTCGTAATCGAAGATAGATGTAGATGTCTATGGGCCACAGCAACCACTTACCATCAGGTGGACTGTGTGTTCGTTTGTCACCCTTATCCTATAAAAAAAACTTAGCGTATTTTAATTCGCAGTACTTAATGTTACACACTTGACGCTGGTTTGCGTCGTCTGGTTTTTTTTATGAATCCTCCGACGACCTTATATTCTTGTATCCGATTGGTCAACTAATCGATACAATTCAAAGAAGGGCCGGCAACTAAAGCTAGCAAATGAAGACGAGGATCACAGCATGTTCTGTTAGTATTTCAGCTCTAATTAGAGTACTAAAGCCTACACAATTTCTGATACAATCAGCTGAATTTATGTGCACACTGTGTCAACAATCTCTAAGAGCTAGGTCAAATAACGATATGTACAAAGGGTTGTCGCTCTGTATTATATAGGTGATATAAATTATAATTGCACAATATATTATGATCACCATCACGATTACAGCCTATCAAAAGTCCACTGCTAAAGATAGGGACCATTGTGTGCCTCATATTTGTGAAAAAATCTTCTTTACCAGATGTTACGTTTTAAGATGTTACAAGAAGACACTGCTTTTTTATTTTCTACTAAGCCAGCGCTTATCTACGATCCCATCTCATGGTAAGTGGTGATGTGGTCTAAGATGGTAAAGCGCACTGACTTAATAAAAGCTTATTCACTCTTGCCTTGAAGACACTCACACTGTAACCGGATGGAAAGATAGATGCTGGCAACTTAGTCTTATATTAACTCCTTTGCTGCACGAATAATGAACGACGTAGCGAACCGCTTGGTTCGAATGCGTGGTTAGTCACCAACTAAAGGGTGGAGACTGGCCGAAAAAACTGCTACCTATCTTCTGGTTTTAGAATAGTATATGATTATATTTATTCAATATACATTATTACGTAATATTTATTGAAATTCAATTGTTTTATTGGAGAACACCTCTGGAATTATTTTTCGGCATATATAATTTTACAATAATTTTGTATAATTATTTATACGAATTCTAACAGAAACAGCATGGTAGCGAACATCTCATTTTCAAGAGCTATTATCATTCATATGTTTTTGGCCTCGCACGGCATCCTCAGGATGATACGACGTAGTGTTTTCACCGCCACTACATGATTCTTATTATAATATTATGTACACATTATATAATATTCCATCAAGTGGTTAATCGACGGATCCAACTCGACTGAGGAGCATTTGGGTGATTTTGACCATTCTTCTTGTCATAATTATATTCCTCAAAACTTGTAAACATAAATAACCAACTAGGGCATGTTGCCAGTTATGACATAAGGATCTGAGACATGATCCCTCTCATAACAGAATCAGTGATAAAGTTATCTAGTCCATCGATAATTGATTCTGCACACAAACACTAGGAGAACAACGGGCAGAAGGCATTTTGCCTTGTTTTAAGCTCGCCTTAAATTGGTACTTTACCCAATAGAAGCAATCTTAAGCAGCCTCATCACGATTGTCCGGATCGCGTTAGGGTTACTGTGCATAAATGTTTAGTGGCCAAAATAATTTTGAGCACAATTACACAATTGGATTTTGGATTTGCGTTGTGATTGATGCCGTATCTCCGTATAAGCGTATGCTACAAGTGTACAATTTACGCCACATAAAATGGAAAGGCTTCCTTTCACCGGGGTTATTTTTATAGAATACGGGTGACAAACGAACACACAACCCACGCAATGGTAAATGTATGCTGTGGCTTATACACATCTACATCTACCCTCAGTTAAGAATCAAGATGCAGTTGTGTTGTCACCCCTGTGGACTAAAATGAAATGCCCTAAAAAGGCACTTAACAAAGACTTAACAGTGGTAGAGCCACGCGGCAGCTTTTGCTGTCACACGGATAGGCCGGCTCGAACCTCACAGAAAACCAGCGTGAAGTAGAGGTTTACCTCTGCGTTTCGCTTGGTGAGTGCAGATGGCCGGAGGCCCTTTTTACTGGAAATGAGGCATTCCATCTTAGCCCTCACGGGTGACAACGCATCTACATTTTGATTTGTAATTGAGGATAGATGTAGATGTCTATGGGCTGCAGCAACCACTTAGCAGCAAACTCTTAAAAAACTTAGCGGTTAGCCACCGTGGAGTCTATATCACCTGAGGATGCCTCGTGTAGAGGCGAAACACGTGTCGTATTATCGTCAGTGGTGTGCTTGCCTAGTGTAGTGGTGTTGGGAGTAGCGGTGCTGGGATTAGTGGTGACGGGGATAGTGCACGCAATTGAGGGAGAGCGGGAGGTGCTCTTCATACTAGGTAAGACACATCATTTTATTTTATAACGCGGATATTTGCGAAGTAAATTTGTCTAAAAGCCTTAAAAAGCATTTCTGGTCCTCTACACTCAACAAACAAAACACAGCAGCATTTAATTGCTATTTTACGCAAGTATTCTGTGAGTGCATGGTCGTTCCCCGATCGAGACGACCCATTCGTGCTACAACCACAATTTAGCTGTAGCTACCACCACATGTATTTCGTCACTAACCATAGCTGTTAATTACTCTGAAATAAATCTCTGCAATTAAACATTTCTCCCAGAAGCTCCAATATCCCCTTTGAATTTTTCGGAAGCAAATAAAACTTCTTATTGTAATATTGATAACTGGGGTAAACAAGAAACCAAAAATTAAAAAGAAGATTGGAAAAAGTTTTCCAATACGGAACATTTTTATAACAGCCCTATTTTGCGTTGTGAGGCTGGGAGCAAAAAGGGGGGGGGGGGAGTCACGGGAGGTTAGGGGGAATGAAATTCTGTTGATTGTGCGGATTAGCCAAAGATGGGCGCGATACTACCAAATCCGATCCGGCTAGACAAGCGAATCCAAATCTAATCCCAACTGAGTAGAATTCGAATTTATATGGAAACGAGGTACAGTGGCGGCTTCCAGTGCGAACATATCTTGCAATAAAATCGCTTCGAATCGAGTCGTAGGGCAGAGTGATGTCTTTGCGGGGCGGTCGTAAACGGGTCGCATTTGAGGCGGGATAAATTCTTGTTTAGATGGAATTGGGAATGGGCTTGTTTCTTTTCGGAATGCTGATCGAATTTATTTGTGTTGAGAATTTAATCAAACAAAATTTAGCGTTTAGCAATCAGACGAACGAGATTAGTCCTTTTTAATTTTCTCCTGATTGGTTCTGATTCGTCCTTGTCTTTTGTTCTAAAACGAATTTATCGGGCTTAATAAAGACCGTGTATAATAAAGGCGAGGTTGTCGCGGCTGAGCAGCGTTTGGGAGATAACGATACATCTTCACGTCACGTTTTGCTCAAAACTTGAAAACAAAATTGTACAACCAGCGTGTGTCGCTAGTGATTACGTATGGATCTGAGGCGTGGTCCATCACTGCCGATCGTGTGAGGAAACTCAAGGTCGCTCAGCGAGGTATGGAGAAGGCTGTGCTTGAAGTTTATCTGCGTGATAGATTTGGATATCCACAGTAGAACCAGACTTTAGATTTAGCCCATGTGATCAGTAAGCTGAAGTGGCAATGGACCGGCCATATAGATCGAAGAACCGACAACCGAAAGGCAAGAAAGGTTCTCGAGTGGTAACCTCGTACCGGTAAGCGAATCGTAGGGTTGCCCTCCATTAGATAAAGTAACGACCTGGTAAGTGATGCAGGAAGTTGATGAATGCAGTAAGCTCAAGACCGCGCGTTGTGGCAATCCTTGGCGAACCCTTATGTTCAGCAGTGGACTTGTGAATGGCTGTATTAATAATAATATCGTTTATTGATAAGTTGGTATATTCCTTTACATTTCAAAACAAGGATTTAATATTACTGATATCGAAGATGTTCTCAAGGAGGAAAGAGATCAAGATATTTTGAATACTGTCGCAATTGTGCCGGACACGGTACTCGTATATTATACTGTCTTCTAGTGTTATTTCATACAGTCACTCTAACTAGCCTGCCAGTGTTCGAGGAAACTTTGAAATATAATTGTAGATATGCATCAATGCAGCATCAGTATCAGAATTTACGCATATCTGAATAACCAACAGTATATTATATATTTGCACAAACGATTATTTTAGAAATTAAAAAAAAAAACAATCAAAATCATACAGAAAACTTGTGATAAAATGTTTAAAAATGTTATCGTAAGAAATGAATCACGACAAACTCAAGCTGCTGCTAGTTATGACTCATTCCATTTTTCACCCCAAAAGCTTTTCAGACATCTCAAATAAAGGAAAGTAATGGTTCTTTGTCCGCGCTCATCCGACTGCACAGAAATTGTGCGATAGTGCGAACTCATTCCATCTTACAGCACTGCTCACTTAAATTAAACTATAAGTCTTTCTTAATATTTAACGTAATGGCTCAGACAGTAGAACAAACAAAACAACAAACAGTTCTGATAGGTTCTGATATTATGACGTGACAACGGAACGGTCAATGCGAAACTGTATATTAACTAAAGATAATCTATTTCACGATGAAGTTTTGACTTTGCTTGTTATTAGCCGTGCACAAACAATTGTGTTAGTGTGCGTAGGCCTCGGGAGCGTTCGCAACCACGATTTCACGATGAAGTTTTGACTTTGCTTGTTGTTAGCCGTGCACATAGACATTGTGTTAGTGTGCGTAGGCCTCGGGAGCGTTCGCAACCACGATTTCACGATGAAATTTTGACCAAAGTCAAATAAATCTTCATCGTGAAATAGAATAACTATACCAGATAATACGAAAGAAAACGACGTGACATTGGAACAAGATTTTTTCACAAGTTTTAAAATAATAAAGTTTTTTAAAAATGTTTTGTTCAATCTAAATTTCGTGACTAAACAAGTAAATCAGCATAATGATTTCTTATATTTACGCGAACACTACACATTGAATAAAACTGTTTTTTACGGCTTTTATCGCGTTTATTTTATTATTTTTATTCCCGACGTTTCGAGTGCTTTTCAGCAACCCATGGTCCCCCCCGTGACCATGGGTTGCTGAAAAGCACTCGAAACGTCGGGAATAAAAATAATAAAATAAACGCGATAAAATCCGTAAAAAACAGTTTTATTCAAAGTAAATCAGCACTTCAACTAGGGATCAAACCTATTTACAATTTTGTGGCGGTATAATATTTTTATTTACTCAACTTTTTTAAGTAAAAAAAAGCCAAACTCAACGCTCAGAACAAGCCTGTTTAAATATCGCTATATTAAAGAACAAATCTTATATATATACACACACACACATATAACTATAATATATGGGTATGAGTATATATATATATATATATATATATATATATATATCATCACGATATCTTTTTTTTATAGCATAGGGTTACAAACCAGCACACAGTCCACCTAATGGTAAGTGGTAACTGTGGCCCATAGACATCTACATTTATCCTCGTTTGCGAATCAAAATGCAGATGCGTTGTAACCCGTGAGGACTAAGATGGAAGGCCTCGTTTCCAGAAAAAGAGGTCTCCGGTTCTCTACACTCACCATACGAAACATAGCAGTGTTAAGCTGCTATTTTACGTTGGTATTCTGTGAGAGCGTGGTCCTTCCCCGATAGAGCCGATCCATTCATGCTACAACTATACTACTAATATAGCTGCAGCATGGCTCTACCACGTATATCGTACATCTCTAAAACTATACACCCTATTGACTTGAAATTTAGTATAGTTACTCATTTCGCAATATATACGCTCACTATGGAAGATTTTACGATAGTACCATAAAAAAATTCTTGATATTTTGTATCTACGTTATTATCGTCTATTATCGTACAGCAAAGCGAGCGAGTATCACCTAGTACGTTATAAACTCGCTCATAATTTTTTTCCCAATCTTTATTATTTGAAACACTGACACTTCCTTTCATTGACGTTAATCTGCAAACTGATTAGCTTGGCCTTTAGATCGTCGCAAAAATCCATACTTTCGCTTCAATTTATGTGAAAGTAACGCAAGGCTCGATGAAGTTTTCAATGAACATTCAGCGTGACCTTGTTCGTACAGACCGTTCTATATACGACTGAAGTTCGTGAGATAGTACATAAAACTGACGTTACGTCAATAACTTCCTTAAAAACTTCGTTTACCAAACCTCAACATTAAAAACGTGGTAGAGCCACGCTGCAGCTATATTGTGGTATGCGGTATATACGAATGGATCAGCGCGACCGGGGTAGGACTAGACTACTATAGCAGCTTGATGTTACTTTGTTTTGTATGGTGAATGTAGAGAACCAAAGGCCTTATTTACTAAAAAAAGAAGCATTCCATCTAAGTCCTCAGAGGTGACAATGTATCTGCATTTTGTTAGAAAAATTGTGACAAACAAACACACAGTCCACCTGATGGCACATGAATACTGTGCTAGACATCTATATCTATCCTCAATTATGGATCAAAATGCAGATGCCTTGTCAATCCTGAGGACTAATATGGAATACCTCGGGTCCTGAAAAAGGGTCTTTGGTTCTCTACACTCACATTACTAACACACAACAGCATTGAGCTGCTACTTTCCGCTGGTATTCTGCGGAAGCGAGGTCGTACCAAGGCGGAGTCGACCCATTCAACAGCAATAGCCGCAGCATGGCTCTACCAGGTATATATTTTCTTTCGAAGCAATTAAGAGTAAATATTTTAAAGCGTTTTTAAATCCAATCTCAATTATTTACGAGACAGAGCCATTAATTGCGAATGCCTCAAATCCCCCGTCGCATGTTTGAGCCAATGCAATGTCGCGGCATATATCAAACCACTTAAGCAAATAAGCCTCCATTAATCAAGGGATCATCTGTACTTAATTAAACAACAATAATGTAATTCGGATTAAATTTGAGTATATTACATTCGAATCCGAAATGTAATTAGAATAAAGGGTTCAAAATAAGTGCGGTTCGACCGAGAGGATGTTGATCTATCGAGGTTACATTTTCAGCTCAAAAGGTCTAGCAGAAAGATAATTAAATGTGTTAAATTGAAGTTCATAAAATTACATTTGTATGCCGACCACGTAGCGAAGAGGTCAGAGTTAACAGGTCAGCTCCAACATTTTTGTAGCGAATTACTATGTTGATTTTGTTTTTTTTTTTATGAAAGAGAAAACAATTAGCACTCGGTTCACTTGATGGTAAGTGATTGTAACTGGAACACATTGCAGGAGCCTTTCCAGCCCTTGAGGAAGGAGTAGTCTCATTACGTAATTGTGTTACGAAGTCGTATTGGCCTGGGAAAATCGGTAGTAGTTTATTTAATAACATGAAGGTGACAAACGAACGAAACACAGTCCACTTGATGGTTAGTGGCCAATGAAGTCCATGGACACCTTGACGATGATGTGTTGTCACCTACGGGATATAATATAGAATGCCTCACAATTTGTATTTAAACAGGGTCTCTGAACCCTTCAGACAGGAATACGGCATCGCAAAACACTTTGTTATTTGACGAAAGGAATAGGTAAGGGGGAGGGGGGGGGGGGTGCTACCTATCCAGCGGAACTCCTAAGCAGAAAAAAGTCCCACCACCTTATAAAAGTATTAATATCTGTCCGCTCCTAGATAACATATAATGGCATCGGTTTGCAAGATTACGAGTACCGAGCGGACATTTACCGAGCTTCAATACGAACACTATTATATAGATCATCACATAAGTCACATCATACATCATTTTCATACTTCATTCATACTTTTCATTTTTTGTTAAAATATTTGCTTCTTTAATACAAAGTTAATATATAATATATATATATATATATATATATATATATATATATATATATATATATATATATATAATATAGTTTCTCACGTGGTAGAGCCATGCTGCAACTATATTAGTAGTGTAGTGGCTCGACCAGGGAAGGACCACGCTCTCACAGAATACCAGCGTGAAATAGCAGCTTAACTCTTCTGTGTTTCGTATGGTTAGTGTAGAGCACCGGAGACCCTTTTTACTGGAAAAGAGGCGTTCGGTCTTAGTCCTCACGGGTGACAACGTATTTGCATTTTGATTCTTTATTGAGGATAGACGTAAATGTTTATGGGCCGCAGCAACCACTTACCATCCAGGTGGACTGTGTGCTCGTTTGTTACTCAATCCTATAAAAAATAGACTAACGTGTGTTAACTCAATTACCACAAACCTAACCCGAAATTAGTGAAAGGAAATAAAACAAGCAAGAGAAATTAGAAACAATATCACATACCATAAAATAGCCGAGGCAGTAATAAAACGTTGATTTTTTTTTACTGTTATAAGCCAGTGTTGATTACTATCCTATCTGATGGTAAGTGGCGTAAATCACACTGACTTAGCTAAACAAAAGCCTATTCACTATGGCATTGAAGTTACTCACATTATAATCGGATGGGAATACAGATGCTGGCAGATTATTCCATTCTTTTGCTGTACGGGATACGGATTATGAATAATGAAGGAAACCGTTTGTTTCGAATGTGTGGCATGTCAACAATAAAGGAGTGGAGATCAGTTGAGCGTCTGGTGATCCGATGATGGAATGGAAATTAAGTCATCCAATTCCTGCGCACAGTTTCCGAAATATATCCTGTAAAACATCGAAAGATTGGCCACTTTGTGCCTGGTAAGATTCGTTCTAACCATATTGGTATCACAAATAGCTGATGTGTATTGTGATTGCCTTGAATCTCTAAGACTGCACCTATGACGTCTGATAGGGGTAAACGTGAAGGTTCAAAAGACGTTTCCTAATTTTTTTATTGTCTGGTTCATCATCTGCTTGAGACAAGAGATCGTTCTGGCAGTTCCCATTATCATCATCATCTACCACTGCATGGCAATATTTCATTTTTAATTTTATTGAAGTAACTAATTACTATCATAATATTTTCCTTCGAAATAGAATATTCATAATTAAATAGTCGGTTTGTAAAGGGATTAAAGCAACATTCCTAGATTTCAATCACGCCCGCAAGCGGTGCCCCCAGCTCACTAATGAACGCTCTGTCAACCGCTGCAAATAGCGGATTAAAGGAAAATTCGTTATTTTCGGGGACAGTTTGGATATTATACATTTTCAACTATTCTCTAAGTCAACTTACAGGATAAGCTCGTAGAGAAAGATCGAACAAAACGGTATATCTACTTTAAAAAGCCAAACACAAATAACAAAAAAACATCATTATAGTAGCTGAATTGAAAGTGTAAGGATGTCGTCTCTGTGCTCATCAAACCACAAGGTTCTCGTTGTGAGTGTGCGTGAATTATCCACGTTAAGTATATTATTTGGTGCATTCTTAAAAACCTATTTTATATACAACCTAATAGGACTTAAAACGGACTGGCCTGGTAGAGATTGCCTTGTTGCATTAACACCGGCCTTTTTATACATGGTGTGCAAATAAAGACTAAATTTATTAATTAATTAACACACGGACTGCTGACGGCTCCGTGGCGCACTGACTTAGCAATGAGTTGCAGCGCTAAGGGCCGCGGGTTCGAATCCTGCACGGAACAAGTATTTGTATAGCCCACAAATAATTGTTCCAGGTCTAGATGTTAGTCTTCTAGTGAAATGTATGTATGAAAACTGCCTCCACGATACGGGAGATAATCCTAGTATGTTCCATTAAAACATATTTCAAGCCGCCGAAGAAGATTAGTCAGTTTTTACCATCAGTCAAGTGTAATATGCCTCTGCAAGATGCAGGAGTGTACAAGCTTGATTGTGAATGTGGTCTCTCTTATATAGAACAAACTAAAAGATCTATAAAAACCCGTGTTAAAGAACATATAGCTGATGTGAAGAATAGACGCTCCGGGAAGTCTGCAGTCTGTGAACACGTGCAGGATCGCCCCCGTCATTACATTAGATTTGATAGACCACAAATCCTCGCTAAAGAACACCGATTCCTTCCAAGGATGATTCGCGAGGCTATTGAAATCAAGAAACATCCTAATTTCAATAGAGAAGATGGCTGGGTGCTACCATCTGCTTGGGATCCCATAATTAATAAAATTAAATCCCAACCCAAGCATACAACTGCAAGACTTCATGATACTGTAAGTTCATACTGCGTGGATCGGAACAAAAATTAATAATTTTTAATCTGGAGGTAGCCGTGGTTAACTATGACATTGGGACGTCATACACCTCAGTCCCCCCCGTGACCATGGGTGCTGTAAAGTGCTCGAAACGTCGGGAATATAAAATAAGTTAATATACGCGACAAAATCCGTAAAATTAGTATTATTTAAATGATATTGGTGTTCTCCGTTTTAAAGCAATAAGGTGTTTTAGAAATTAAAAAAAAAACAATCACAATGATACAGAAAACTTGTGATAAAATGTTTAAAAATGTTATCGTAAGAAATGAATCACGACAAACTCAAGCTGCTGCTAGTTATGACTCATTCCATTTTTCACCCCAAAAGCTTTTCAGACATCTCAAATAAAAAGAAAGTAATGGTTCTTTGTCCGCGCTCATCCGACTGCACAGAAATTGTGTGATATTGCGAACTCATTTCATCTTACAGCACTGCTCACTTAAACTATAAGTCTTTCTTAATATTTAACGTAATGGCTTAGACAGTAGAAGAAACAAAACAACAAACAGTTCTGATAGGTTCTGATATTATGACGTGACAACGAAACGGTCAATGCGAAACTGTATATTAACTAAAGATAATCTATTTCACGATGAAATTTTGACTTTGCTTGTTGTTAGCCGTGCACATACACATTGTGTTAGTGTGCGTAGGCCTCGGGAGCGTTCGCAACCACGATTTCACGATGAAGTTTTGAGTGTTGTTGATAGCCGTGCACAGACACATTGTGTTAGTGTGCGTAGGCCTCGGGAGCGTTCGCAGCCAGGATTTTACGATGAAGTTTTGAGTGTTGTTGATAGCCGTGCACAGACACATTGTGTTAGTGTGCGTAGGCCTCGGGAGCGTTCGCAACCACGATTTCACGATGAAGTTTTGACCAAAGTCAAATAAATCTTCATCGTGAAATAGAATAACTATACCAGATAATACGAAAGAAAACGACGTGACATTGGAACAAGATTTTTTCACAAGTTTTAAAATAATAAAGTTTTTTAAAAATGTTTTGTTCAATCTAAATTTCGTGAATAAACAAGTAAATCAGCACTTTAACTAGGGATCAAACCTATTTACAATTTTGTCTATATTCAACTTTTTTTAAGTAAAAAAAAGCCAAACTCAACGCTCAGGACAAGCCTGTTTAAATATCGCTATATTAAAGAACAAATCTTATATATACACACACACACACACAAATAACTATAATATATGGGTATGAATATATATATATATATATATATATATATATATATATATATATATACTCATCACGATATCTTTTTTTTATAGCATAGGGTTACTACAAACCAGCACACAATCCACCTGATGGTAAATGGTTGCTGTGGCCCATAGACACTACATTTATCCTCGTTTACGAATCAAAATGCAGATGCGTTGTAACCCGTGAGGACTAAGATGGAATACCTCGTTTCCAGAAAAAGAGGTCTCCGGTTCTCTACACTCACCATACGAAACATAGCAGTGTTAAACTGCTGTTTTACGCTGGTATTCTGTGAGAGCGTGGTCCTTCCCCGATAGAGCCGATCCATTCATGCTACAACTATACTACTAATATAGCTGCAGCATGACTCTACCACGTATATCGTACATCTCTAAAACTATACACCCTATTGACTTGAAATTTAGTATAGTTACTCATTTCGCAATATATACGCTCACTAAGGACGATTTTACGATAGTACCATAAAAAAATTCTTGATATTTTGTATCTACATTATTATCGTCTATTATCGTGCGTACAGCAAAGCGAGCGAGTATCACCTAATACGTTATAAACTCGCTCATTATTTTTTTCCCAATCTTTATTATTTGACACACTGACACTTCCTTTCATTGACGTTAATCTGCAAACTGATTAGCTTGGCCTTTAGATCGTCGCAAAAATCCATACTTTCGCTTCAATTTATGTGAAAGTAACGCAAGGCTCGATGAAGTTTTCAATGAACATTCAGCGTGACCTTGTTCGTACAGACCGTTCTATATACGACTGAAGTTCGTGAGATAGTACATAAAACTGACGATACGTCAATAACTTCCTTAAAAACTTCGTTTACCAAACCTCAACATTTTAAACGTGGTAGAGCCACGCTGCAGCTATATTGTGGTATGCGGTATATACGAATGGATCAGCGCGACCGGAGTAGGACTAGACTACTATAGCAGCTTGATGTTGATTTGTTTGTATGGTGAATGTAGAGAACCAAAGGCCTCATTTACTAAAAAAGAAGCATTCCATCTTAGTCCTCAGAGGTGACGACATATCTGCATTTTGTTAGAAAAATTGTGACAAACAAACACACAGTCCACCTGATGGCACATGAATACTGTGCTAGACATCTATATCTATCCTCAATTATGGATGAAAATGCAGATGCCTTGTCAATCCTGAGGACTAATATGGAATACCTCGGGTCCTGAAAAAGGGTCTTTGGTTCTCTTCACTCACATTACTAACACACAACAGCATTGAGCTGCTACTTTCCGCTGGTATTCTGTGGAAGCGTGGTCGTACCAAGGCGGAGTCGACCCATTCAACAGCAATAGCCGCAGCATGGCTCTACCAGGTATATATTTTCTTTCGAAGCAATTAAGAGTAAATATTTTAAAGCGTTTTTAAATCCAATCTCAATTATTTACGAGACAGAGCCATTAATTGCGAATACCTCAAATCCCCCGTCGCATGTTTGAGCCAATGCAATGTCGCGGCATATATCAAGCCACTTAAGCAAATAAGCCTCCATTAATCAAGGGATCATCTGTACTTAATTAAACAACAATAATGCAATTCGGATTAAATTTGAATATATTACATTCGAATCCGAAATGTAATTAGAATAAAGGGTTCAAAATAAGTGCGGTTCGACCGAGAGGATGTTGATCTATCGAGGTTACATTTTCAGCTCAAAAGGTCTAGCATAAAGATAATTAAATGTGTTAAATTGAAGTTCATAAAATTACATTTGTATGCCGACCACGTAGCAAAGAGGTCAGAGTTAACAGGTCAGCTCCAACATTTTTGTAGCGAATTACTATGTTGATTTTGTTTTTTTTTATGAAAGAGAAAACAATTAGCACTCGGTTCACTTGATGGTAAGTGATTGTAACTGGAACACATTGCAGGAGCCTTTCCAGCCCTTGAGGAAGGAGTAGTCTCATTACGTAATTGTGTTACGAAGTCGTATTGGCCTGGGAAAATCGGTAGTAGTTTATTTAATAACATGAAGGTGACAAACGAACGAAACACAGTCCACTTGATGGTTAGTGGCCAATGAAGTCCATAGACACCTTGACGATGATGTGTTGTCACCTACGGGATATAATATAGAATGCCTCACAATTTGTATTTAAACAGGGTCTCTGAACCCTTCAGACAGGAATACGGCATCGCAAAACACTTTGTTATTTGACGAAAGGAATAGGTAAGGGGGGAGGAGGCGGGGGTGGTACCTATCTAGCGGAACTCGTAAGCAGAAAAAAGTCCCACCACCTTAAAAAGGATTAATATCTGTTCGCTCCTAGATAACATATAATGGCATCGGTTTGCAAGATTACGAGTACCGAGTGGACATTTACCGAGATCAGGGATTGATTGCGGTTAAGGTACGAGGTTACGCTACCGGTATAAAATATCGATATCGCAATTTTTTAAAGGTAGACCGAAAGCGCTTAAAATTCACAGAAAAAAACCGGTATAAAATAACGGTAGCGCTATTATTAAGAGGTTTTGTTATAACTTTGTATAACCTCTACATAACCGAAATTATTACGGTAACGAAAAATATCGCGACGTTGCATGTTCTCTCAGCGACGTGAGTGGTTATTTGTTACAGCGGCTCGTGCAGAAAAATATCAATCGCGAAATACAAAAAAATATTTCAAAAACTAAATTTGATACATACTTGACCAAGGTAAGATATTATTATTATTTTTAAATCACAGATTTTTATTACAATACTTAGGTCACTCAATAAGTTTTGAGATATACGAGTACAAAAAGTATTCTAGATACTATTCATATTTATTTTACATCTTTTCAAACTATTCTCCATCATGCTCTATACAAAGTTCCATTCGCCTAAACCAACTCTGAAAACACTTTCGCCAGTCTTGATCTGCCAGGTGGAAATAGCTTCTTCGTAGGCAGCCACGGCTTCTTCGGCGCTTGAAAAAAATTGCCTTTTAATTTTTCTTTGACTCTTGGGAACAAAAAGAAATCACAAGGAGCTAAGTCAGGGCTGTAGGGTGGGTGACTTAGAGTTTCAATACCAGATTCTTCAATAAATGCTTTTGTTCAAATAGAGGTATGTGAAGAGGCGTTATCGTGATGCAGCATGATTCCCCGAAGCCCGGTCTTTAGTCTTCTCTCCCGCACAGCTTGAAAAGTTTTGGGTAATGTAACTGCATTATAGTGTTCAGAGTTGACGGGCCTTACTAACTTATAACAGTGGTAGAGCCAAGCGGTAGCTTTTGCTGTCGCACGGATGGGCCAGCTCGAACCGGGGTGGTACCACGACCTCACAGAATACTAGCCTAAAGTAGAGGTTTACCTCTGTGTTGCGCTTGGTGAGAGCAGCTGGCCGGAGGCCCAATCCCCCCCCCCCCCCTTCCCATCAACATGGTAGTGAAATTAAATAAAAGACTACCCAAGGAGGGTACTAGCACCCCTGGAGAATCCCTCGCTGAACATCCACGACCAAACTACTTCACTCCTGAGCGTGGGTGCTCAGGCTGCCCCGCGTATTCTGAGGGGGGGTGGGGCAAAATTCCGCTCGCGACTAATGCTGCTCGGGGCAAGCGGAGCAATACAACCAAGGCGACCCCTGTCACGCTATCTGTGAATTTTTGCAACATCAGGGGACTTCATTCCAACCTTAACGCTGTCCATTACCATCTAGAGACGGCGAAGCCGGCCTTGCTCTTTTTAACCGAGACTCAGGTGTCCTCTCTGGCCGATACTTCATATCTCTCCTACCCGGGGTACAAATTGGAACACTCCTTTGTGCCCCGGGTGGAGTTTGCGTATACGTCAGAGAGGACATCTGTTTGCGACGCCTCGGCAGTCTTGAAGGTACGGACCTGTCCATCCTATGGCTGCGCGTAGACAGCGACGACCATCCCCCCGTCTACGGGTGCCTCTATAAGGTCCTATAGCGGCAATGCCGACACATACCGACTCATCGACCACGTCCAAATGGCTGCAGACTCCGTGCTACAACAGGTCCCATCCGCAGAGATCGTGATACTCGGTGATTTTAACGCCCACCACGCTGAATGGCTTGGTTCTCGTTTAACCGGTCATGCGGGTAGATCTGTCTATGACTTTGCTTTGGCATATGATCTAACACAACTGGTTACTTCGCCTACGCGGATCCCAGATGTGCAAGACCATGTACCTTCCTCTATCATCCGAACGGATATCAGGTCTCCGTCGATGCTCCTCTGGGCTCTTCGGACCATTGTCTGATCCGAAGCACGGTGCCACTCACGCTCCAATCGCAGTTGCGATCTGCAGCTTGCCGCCGTGTTCGGCACTATAGGTCAGCCGATTGGGACGGAATGCGGTCTTTCTTTGCATCCTACCCTTGGGGGCGAGTTTGCTTCTAGCCAGATGATCCCAGCGTTGTTACCGATTCTGTTGCTGATGTAGTACTTCAGGGTATGGAACTTTTTATTCCATCTTCTGTGGTGGCCATCGGAGGCAGATCCCAGCCATGGTTTGGTCGCTCCTGTAAAATAGCATCACGCTATAAGCAGGAGTACTACCGGGCCTGAGCTGACGCATCAACGTCTCGGGATGTAAACACCAGCGCACTTAAAAAGAAGTATAATTCCGCCTCCAGGTCCTTCATCAAAAATCAAAGCGTCATTGCCAAGGCAAGGTCTGAGCACATCGGCAGAATTGCCGAGAAGCTAGTTCGCCTTGATTCGGGAATCCGTAAATTCTGGTCTCTCGCCAAGGCTATCCAAGATAACTTCTGTCAGCCATCGCTTCCATCTCTGCACAGAGAGGACGACTCACTGGTCCATGCCGCAAAGGAGAAAGCCGATCTGTTGAACTCCCTTTTTGCGTCCAACTCGACTCTAGATTACGGGGGGAACACACCGCAGACCATCCCGCGATGTGAGTGCTCCATGCCGGATGTACACAGCGCTCGGTTCGCAAAGCACTCTTCTCCCTGGACGTCAGCAAATCGAGTGGGCCCGATGGAGTCCCTCCCATTGTGCTGAAGACGTGTGCTCCGGAGTTGGCACCGGTGTTAACGCGTCTTTTCCGGTACTCCTACTCCCAAGACGTAGTCCCGAATTCATGGAAGATAGTTTTGGTCCACCCGATCCCTAAAAAAGGCGACCGCTCAGACCCGTCCAACTACAGGCCTATCGCCATCACCTCCTTGTCCTCCAAAATAATGGAATCCATTATAAACTGCCAGCTCATGAGGTACCTTGAGGATCACCAGCTGATTAGTGACCGCCAGTACGGTTTTCGTCGGGGTCGTACAGCTGGTGATCTTGTAGTCTATCTGACTCATAGATGGGCGGAGACAGTAGAGTCCAAAGGGGAGGCATTGACCGTTAGTTTGGACATAGCGAAGGCCTTCGATCGGGTCTGGCACAAAGTGTTTCTTTCGAAGATTCCTTCCTATGGGTTTACCGAGAAATTGTGCAAATGGATCACAAGTTCCCTTGCTGATCGGAGCATCAAGGTCGTAGTAGATGGTGCATGCTCTGATTTCAAGCCTATCAACGCTGGAGTTCCACAAGGCTGCGTGCTATCACCAACGCTGTTTCTCCTGCATATCAATGATATGTTGCTAACTGGTAGCATTCATTGCTATGCAGACGGCAGCACTGGTGATGCCTTATATACCGGCCGTGCCAATATTTCTCGGGAAAACGTCGCCGAGTACCGGGACAAACTTGTATCTGAAGTCGAGTCTTTGCTTAACAGTCTCGGATTGGGGCCGACTAAACCTAGTCCAGTTCAATCCCCAGAAGACACAACTTTGCGCGTTTACCGCTAAAAAGAACCCCTTTGTCGTATCTCCTCAGTGTCAAGGCACTCCCCTTGCTACTTCAGCTAGTATCGGAATCCTTGGCGTCGACATATCCAATAGTGTGCAGTTTCGTGGTCATTTGGAAGGGAAGGCCAAATTGGCCTCTAAAAAGCTTGGCGTGCTCAACAGAGCGGAACAGTATTTCATGCCGGCAATCGCTTGCAACTTCACAAAGCACAAGTTCGGCCCCACATGGAATACTGTTCACATCTCTGGGCCGGGGCACCCCAGTGCCAGCTCCTTCTACTTGACCGCATCCAGCGCAGAGCGGTTCGAATCGTCGACGACCGAGTTCTTTCTGATCGGCTCGATACACTGGCACTTCGTTGAGATGTTGCATCTCTTTGCGTATTTTATCGCATCTATCACGGGGAGTGCTCTGAGGAATTGTTCGAACTAATTCCAGTCGCTCAATTTCACCATCGCATATCGCGACAAAACTCGCGTACCATACCATACTATACCATCTGGATGATTGGCGGTTCACCACTGTGCGATTTAGAAAAAGTTTTCTCCCTCGCACAACTTCCTTATGGAATCGATTACCACCAGCGAATTTTCCGGACCGATACGACCTAGGAACCTTCAACCATCACCTTCGATTTCGGAGAGCAAACGAGGGATCCATCGACAACAAAGCTTCCTCACTCCAAGATGTTGATGTAGGATGGTATGAATGCTCCTCGAACTAATGCCTACAATCTTATCAATGTCCGTATATGATATTCGTGGTCTGCTGTTTGCGGGGCCCCGGTTCTTTGATCATCTTTACGATTAATTTTACCCCTTTTGAATTCAGCAAACCACCTAAAATTGTTGCGCGTGATGGAGCTGAGTCCCCTAATGCTGACTGTAACCGTTGTAAACTTAATTGTTCGGTTAAACCATAATATATCATAGCGCGCAAATGTTCACGGTTAAGATCCATCGTTTTAAATGAACAGCGCGGGAAGCGTTGCAGGAAAATTAATAGAACTTTGTTTTTTTTTTAATATTGAGCAATTGGCTTATGGAGTTCTATTTTTTTAAAAAAATGCCTTTTAGAAATAGTTATTGGTAGAATTAAAACATTCACCTAAATTTCACGCGGACGTAATCAAATCTTTCTTTAAGAAAGAGAGACGATTCGATTGAGAATATAAATAATTTTTTTTTAATTTTGTACATAGTTTGTTTGTACTTTGTTTTGTTCATGCTTTTCTTTTGTTCATGTATTGTATTGTATGTAAATATCTTTTTCTTTCACTCAAGCAAACCCAAACGCCTTTTTTCAAAATCACCGTAGGTATGCATATAATCGTACAATCTATCTAGCAGTAGTATGCTTTCTGTGTGCTTTGTTAAACACGTCCTCGACAGCCCTGAATATGAAACTGAAGAGTGGAGACAGATCAAGATTGGTGTATTTTTATAAAACTGCTAAAAATAACAAAACCGTATCTTGGGTTTGCCCTAGTTTGGAGCCCTAGCTTCGCCACTGTCGAATAGATACACGTAAAAAAATACTGTGTAAATACCTTCAGAAAAATTTAATATTATGATAATTATTAATGGATAATTTTCTTCTTATTATACCGAATCCGTTAAGGTGATGGCGACGCTGTGTGACGGGATTTTATTTGTTTTTTTTTTGTGTAAGTGATTTGATATTAAGATTTGCAACTTTCGATGCCTTGGTTTTGCTTTCAAACTCGTTCGGATTCGAACTTTGCTAAAATAAAAAAAAATATTGTTATCATATAAATTTTCAACTATAAGTTCAAAATTGGTTGAGTTTCAAAGTCATACGAAGACAAGAAATAGCAACATGATATATTTTTCGCCACACTGGGTCACCTTATTATAAAGCTAAGGTAATTTTTTTGCTAGTGCGTGCAGTGCGGGGTCGATGGGGTGTCACGGTCGGCCGGCGGTAACCGAAAGAAACCTTTATGTTGTTGGTTAAAGTAGCGAAAAATATAACGGTACCCTTATTTTTCGGTACCGAAAAATTTGTGTATCTGAATTTTAAGCTATCGCAATAAAAAGGTATGACGTCATACCCTTAACCGTTATAACCCATAATTTTTCGGTCATGCAATCCCTGACCGAGATTCAATACGAACATTATTATATAGATCGTCACATCATACATCATTTTCATACTTCATTTTGTTAAAATATTTGCTTCTTTAATATAAAGTTCATATATATAACAAATATATATATATATATATTTATATATATATTTATATATATATTTATATATATATTTATATATATATAATATAGTTTCGCATGTGGTAGAGCCATGCTGTAACTATATTAGTAGTGTAGTTGTAGCACGAATGGGTCGGCTCGACCAGGGAAGAACCACGCTCTCACAGAAAACCAGCGTGAAAAAGCAGCTTAACTCTTCTGTGTTTCGTATGGTTAGTGTAGAGCACCGGAGACCCTTTTTACTGTAAGAGAGGCATTCCATCTTAGTCCTCACGGGTGACAACGTATTTGCATTTTGATTCTTTATTGAGGATAGATGTAAATGTCTATGGGTCACAGCAAGCACTTACCATCCAGGTGAACTGTGTGCTCGTTTGTTACCCTATCCTATAAAAAAATAGACTAACGTGTGTTATTCAATAACCACAAACCTAATCCGAAATTATTGAAAGGAAATAAAACAAGGAAGAGAAATTAGAAACAATATCACATACCATAAAGTAGCCGAGGCAGTAATAAAACGTTGTTTTTTTACTGTTATAAGCCAGTGCTTGATTACTTTCCTACCTGATGGGAAGTGGCGTAAATCACACTGACTTAGCTAAACAAAAGCCTATTCACTATGGCATTGAAGTTACTCACATTATAATCGGATGGGAATACAGATGCTGGCAGATTATTCCACTCCTTTGCTGTATGGAGTACGGACTATGAATAATGAAGGAAACCTAATTTTATGGATTTTTTCGCGTTTAATAAACTTATTTATCTTATTTTTATTTATTCCCGACGTTTCGGGTGCTTTTCAGCACCTGTGGTCACGGGGGACTGAGGTGATTGACGTCCTGATGTCGAATGTTGAAAAGTCGGAAATAAATAAAAACAAAAAAAGATAAGTTAAATAAGTTTATTACACGCGAAAAAATCCGTAAAGTAGTTTTATTCAATGTGTAGTGTTCGCGTAAATATAAGAAATCATAATAAAGGAAACCGTTTGTTTCGAATGTGGGGTATGTCAACAATATAGAAGTGGAGACCGATTGGGCGTCTGGTGATCCGATGATGGAATGGAAATTAAGTCATCCAGTTCCTGCGCACAGTTTCCGAAATATATCATGTAAAACATCGACAGACTGGCCATTTTGCGCCTGGTAAAATTGATTCTAACAATTGGTATAACAAATAAACTTATATTTCTTGAGATTGCCTTGAATCTCTAACGCTGCACCTATGACGTCTGATAGGGGTAAACGTGAAGGTTCAAAAACGTTTTTTTTTTTCTATTGTCTGGTTCATCGTCTGCTTGAGTCAAGAGATCGTTCTGGCAGTTCCCATTATCATCATCATCTTACCACTGCATGGCAATATTTCACTTTTAATTTTATTGAAGTAACTAATTATTATCATAATATTTTCCTTCGAAATAGAATATTCATAATTAAATAGTCGGTTTGTAAAGGGATTAAAGCAGCATTCCTAGATTTCAATCACGCCCGCAAGCGGTGCCCCCTGCTCACTAATGAACGCTCTGGCAACCGCTGCAAATAGCGGATTAAATGAAAATTCGTCATTTTCGGGGACATTTTGGATATTGTACATTTTCAAATATTCTCTAAGTAAACTTACAGGATAGGCTCGTAGAGAAAGATCAATCAAAATGGTATATCTACTTTAAAAAGCCAAACTCAAATAACAAAAAAACATTATAGTAGCTGAATTAAAAGTGTAAGGATGTCGTCTCTGTGCTCATCAAACACAAGGTTCTCGTTGTGAGTGTGCGTGATTTATCCACGTTGAGTATATTATTTGGTGCATTCTTAAAAACCTATTTTATACACAACCTAATAGGACTTAAAACGGACTGGCCTGGTAGAGATTGCCTTGTTGCATTAACACCCACCTTATTATACATGGTGTGCAAATAAAGACTAAATAAATTAATTAATTAACACACGGACTGCTGACGGATCCGTAGCGCACTGACTTAGCAATGAGTTGCAGCGCTAAGGGCCGCGGGTTCGAATCCCGCACGGAACAAGTATTTGTATGGCCTACAAATAATTGTTCCCGGTCTGGATGTTAGTCTTCTTGTGACATGTATGTAAGAAAACTGCCTCCACAATACGGGAGATAATCCTAGTATGGAGGTAACGTTTTTTAAAAAAGAACACCATTGCAGCTATCATATACACAAAAATGTGTGTAATATGTTTTTTCCTACATAAAACTAATGTGATAAACGAACTAAATGTCCATCTGATAGTAAGTGACCACAGCAGTCCATGGGCAACTACATCAACTTCAAACAAAGATCAGGTGCATCACCTCTGAGGACTAGGATGGAATACCTCACAGCCTGTATCTATACTGGCTCTATACCTTTCACATAGAACCGAACACAGCCTTGCAAGCACTGAACAAGGAGGGTACCTACCCAGACGAAATCATAGGCAGATAATATCAAATTAAAAATTTTATACAACCGACTTCAATATAAATGATTAAGAAACTATTGGTCAGACCTAGGTCAATTTTCATAGGACTCCATGAAAAGCACCAACTTTCAAATAAAAAAGAATCACCGAAATCGGCACAAAAATTTATGAGGTAACACATAAAAAACATACAGTCGAATTGAGTACGTCCTCTTTTTTGAAGTCGGTAGAAAAGTACTATCACCTAGTTATCCTAGTACCACCCAAAACATTGGATAACCGTACAACCTGTGTATTTTTTTTTGTATGTTTCACCGTAGAACCAAACTTGTTACCTTGCAATGGAAAAGACCGATTGGTCTTTCCTTGCTAACATATATTTTGCAGTAAAAATAAAAATATATCGTGAGACACGGTCAGTTAAGGTCAGATCCACATTCAAGGAATGCATACTCAAATCGCAACATACTATCAATATCAATATTCTAACAATAAATATCATTTAAGCATAGATTAACAGTCAATCTTTAATTTTTATTATATCATCACAACCGCTGTAAGGAGTAAATTTTAACTTTTATTTTTAATAGGATAAGGGTGACAAATGAGCACACAGTCCACCTGATGGTAAGTGGTTGCTGCGGGCCATAGACATCTACATCTATCTTCGTTTGCGAATCAAAATGCAGATGCGTTGTCACCCGTGAGGACTAAGATGGAATGCCTCATTTCCAGTAAAAAGGGCCTCCGGCCACCTGCACTCACCAAGCGAAACGCAGAGGTAAACCTCTACTTCACGCTGTTATTCTGTGAGGTCGTGGTACCACCCCGGTTCGAGCCAGCCCATCCGTGCGACGGCAAAAGCTGCCGCGTGGCTCTACCACTGTTGGTGTATGGCAAATACAATTATTATTTTTATGTTACAATTAGTATTTTATATGTTATGTTCACAAAAACAAAGGTAGTTTTAGTAAAAAAAGTGATGTGCATTCTGTAAACACTAGGAACAAACACAAGCTAGTGATACCAGTTTCTCGACTCCACAGAGTCAGTAATTCATTCTTGGGGCAATGTATACGCTATTACAACAGGGTCCCGGAAAGTGTACAGGCTCTCTCTATTAGCAAGTTTAAATGTTTTGTTAAGTTGAAACTGTATAAAAAGGGTTATTATAGTATAAATGAATACGCATAATAACCCCTGGGAATGAGGTGATCGCTTCCAAGCTGTTTCTAAAATAAATTTTGTACTTATATAGTTGTATAACCATTATTGTAAAATTTGCTTTAAAAAAAAAGTCCCGCTGGGTTTCTTGCTGGTTCTTCCCAGGACGGAGGTTTTTTTTTTCGAACCAGTGGTAAAGTAAAAAATGACTTTCAATAAGAATTACACATGTGATCTATATTGAATAAAAAATTATTCTATTCCATTCTATTCTATTCTATTCTATTCTATTCATAAAAAAACATTTCTGAACAATTTCGGTTTTATAATAAGATTAATGATCCGCCCCAGGTTCGCATGGGTGAATGCTGGATCTCTATAACAGCGCCACCTACCGGGTCCGATTGTGAATTTAAACAATCCATGGACTGACTCAAACACACAATTTTATTTTACAAAATCGGTCCAGTCGTTGACAAGTGGTGATATTTTTCATACATGCGGCAATTTATTTTTATTTATATAGAAGATTTGATTTCGCATAATTTTAGGCAACTAGTTGTATAAAAACAGTAGTGGTATAAAATAATCTGGCTCTACTGATGCTCTACCTACCTTATTCTAGATACTACGGAAATAACAGTGGTAGAGCCACGCGGCAGCTTTTACTGTCGCACGGTTGAGCCGGCTCGAACCGGGGTTGTACCACGACGTCACAGAATACCATCGTGAAGTTTTTACTGGAAATGAGGCATTCCATCTTAGTCCTCACGGGTGACAACGCATCTGCATTTTGATTTGTAATAGAGGATAGATGTAGATGTCTATGGGCCGCAGCAACCACTTACCATCAGGTGGACTGTGTGCTCGTTTGTCACCTTTATCCTATAAAAAATAGTAGTCTCTTATTATGATAAATTAAAACACTACTGAGGACCGATTTTTCAATCTCAGATAAAATTCAATCAAGCGATATAATACAACATAAACAAAATAAAAATTACGTTTCTATAAATAAAATAGTTTAATTGTTTCACTTTTATATCATTAGTTACTTTGTGTTATTTATTTTGTGGATACTTTTTTTCCGACGGTTGAAAAATTTCCCCTTAAATTATATAAAAGCGAGAAGAGCTCCTTAGTCAACGAAAGAGCTTTCCTTTTTTGTTCCGCCAACGTGATCTTGTTCTCAGAAATTTTCTAATATAAAGGCTGCGCAGAGTAGTGACTGATATGTTTCGCATTTGTATTGTATGGCCTTCTATTGATTTTTTTAAAGAATAAAGGTGACAAACGGGCACACAATCAATGTGATGGTAAGTGGATGCTGTGGCCCATAGACATCTCTATCTATTCTCAATTACGAATCAAAATGCAGATGCGTTTCACCCGTGAGGACTAAGATGGAATGCTTTTTTTTCAGTAAAAAAGGTCTCCGGTTCTCTACACACCACACGAAACACAGCAGTGTCAAGCTGCTATTTTACGCTGGTACTCTGTGAGAGCGTGGTCCTTCCCCGGTCGAGCCGACTCATTCGAGCTACAACTATACCAGTAAAATAGCTGCAACATAGCTCTACCACGAAAATAATTGTTCCAAGTCTGGATGTTTGCCTGTATGTTTTATAGATATGTTTGCCTTTCTTATAGAATAAGGGTGGCAAACGAACACACAGTCCACCTGATGATAATACTGAAGTAATTAAAATGGAGATGAGTTGTAATCCCTGAGGACTATTTGGAATGCCTCATTTTCATTAAAAATGCTCTACGGTACTATACACTCACCATACAAAACAGCAGCATTGAGCTGCTATTTTACGCTGGTATTCTGTGAGAGAGTGGTCTTTTCCCTATCGAGTTGACACATTCGTGCTACAACTACAATATGACTCTATCACATATAGAACTATATATGCAATTAATGTATGTGAAACATCGCCACGTTAAATAATAGTGCTAATAAATTAAATTAAATATACTGCCTGCCAGCTCTATAGAGAGCTTTGTATTTAAAATAATAAACCTTGTTAATCCTACAGAACTCTGTGCAGCATCCTTTTAATCACTAACGCACCATAAAACTAAATTGGTGAGCGGGAGATACGCATGAGTGCACAATTTAAGCGCTCCGAAGCACTAACTAGGATCAACCCTCATTCCACGTCCCCTATGTTCTCTGATTAATATACTGTTATACGATATGATTCTGCACGATTTATGTGAGCGGAATGAGAGTTAGTTCGTCTACGGTACAAGTAAGGTTCGTTTTAATGGACGTTTTACTTTATGAAAAGAACCTCTTGGTATAATAGATACTTGTCGGGAGCGCTATTACTTGTGTTGAGAATCGTGAAAAATTATTTTAAGTGATGATGATGCATACATTTTTTTGATGGCTTTTTTAAAATAATATACACAGTAAAGTCGTTCTAAGCCTTTATAAATCCACTCCTGCATGTCAGTCTTTTTTATATTTCTTCACAACTCTTTCTGTTTGATATATTCAATTAATTACTTTTTAATAAAAATTATAGTTCAAGGGTCCCATATAAATTTGGAGAACATAATCCACCTCTAAGGTCAGTGAAATTGGGGATAAAGTTTCTAATGTAACTATTTATAAGACACTCTTATTGTTACCTTAAGCTTGTAAAATTCCTTGCCTTACTTGTAATCAAACTAAGAGCTAACTTCAAAGAATTAAAAATATAAAATTACAGATTCAGACATAAGGACTGCCGGCAGAAGTGAAAACCCAATGATAAATGCGTATACATGTACACGGGCCGCTATACTACGCGTCGCCAGTCTTGCGTTTGCGCGCAATACGTCACGAGCATGTCGAGGTCATCGGTAACGCGAACCCGTAAGTTTTTCCCCTATCAAATTCGCTGAATGCGGCTAAAGAAGTTTTCACTTCAATAATAATTTACATATAACAGCTTTTAATGTCGGACATATAACTCTTCTATATACTTAGGGCTGACTTCTGAAACTAGTACGCGGAAATAATATTATTTATTGACGTTCGCTTTCCCTTTTTATTGAAAATTTAATTTAATGAAAACATAATTCTATAATTATGTTTGCTTTTAGCTTTTTTATGTTTTCAAGTGTAATTCAAACATATTTAAATAAATATAATGTAAGCTTACTAAAAACGTATTGTAGTATCTTATTCAGTACTTAAATCAAGATATTGCTAATATTCACATAAGCTCGTTGCACAAAGTCTAACGCTAGTACTAAGGCAGTTTAATTAACTTCGTGACCGCGGGCACTCCGATCCGACAAACACTTATTAGGAATTCCTTATGGCTCGGGACTTACTCTATCACGACTGCAATGCTCTTCCACTATATTAACAGCAGAAATTTAAGTAGTGTGTACACTGTCTCGTTGGTCTAGTGGTCATAGACGGGGGTTGCTGATCATGGCTGCCGGGGTTCGAATCCCGGGTCGGGACAAAATCAGTTATTGGGTTTTTGGAACGAAGTTCCTTACCACACGGTACGGATTTGACGGATGGGGGCTAGGCAAGATAAAGTGTAAGATTTTTCCGTCACGGCCCCCTTTCTATAGTGCGATTGATATAGAATAATATGCATCTCTCTCGCACTTTTTCTTATCTCACCATTAAATAAATATTATTTTAAATGACGCTTCAATTTAATAGACGAAATCATTTTTTTGTATATTTTAATCAATAATATAATACGTTTATCTATAATAATATACTACGAAAGGAACTTCATTCCAACCGAGTGTTCCACGACAGTCACGCATGTGTTTTTATGCCTTTAAGAAATTCTCAGTACCAGCCCGGACTCAGGAAGCTGGAGGAGTTTCACTCCCGTTTCTCGGAAAGCACGCAAAGCCGTGAGCGCTGCGCCAGATCTCTCCGGTCGTGTCGAAATAGAGAGTGCACCTGTGCTCACGCATACACTTGGTCACTATAATCGTATCTTGCGCAGAGTGGCTAAAATTTTTTTAATATTAAATTAAACTGACCAAACATATATATATAAGCTGACCAATTATCAGCGAATGCTTCTCGATCGCGCGTAGCGGGAATTTTTTATTTTTTTCGCGAATGGGGTGCTAAAATTTCTCAATGACCTTGAAAACCTTTAACCTTTAAAAAACAAATTCTAACGCTGACCAATTAATAAGACCAACTGACCTTTTATGACCAATTTCTGATCTTTCAGATGGTATAATTGGTCAATCCAAATTTCGCACATGAGGTGCTAAGATCGCGGAGCTGGCCTTGTGTCAGCAATTCAAAACTACTCTAGCTTCTACTTAGTTACTCTAATATAACTTACTAGTGCACAACATACATTAAAATCAAATAAATTAATAAATTAAATTAAGAATTCACTCTACAGTAAAAGTAAAGAATACATATTATGTATTCTTTATTTTTGTATTACGTAATTTAAATGGTTTTTTGTTAATGATTTTGATTAATTGCTTATTTCTTATAACTAAGAATATTATTGAGTATGTAACTTATGTTATGCACAGCCCTATTAAATATAGTAAATATTGTAATACCCAAACGGGTAGTTAAGTTGTAAGATACGTCATGTTATAAATTAACGCCAAATGTAATACTTGAATTACAATAAATATTTTGCATTTGATGTTGATTCAGTAATTTCGCCAAAACATAAAACGAGGAGTTATACAAAAGACGCCATGTTGTATTGACAGCCTGACCTTATTAACTCCTTTTTCGTACAATCCAGGTCAATGAACACATCCCTCATTTTCCTTCAACAGGAAATCTTTCACTGTGTTACTTCGATAAAATGGTAGACAATATGTGGTTATGCGAATATTGATGAAGTAAATAATGTGAGTTAAATAAGTTAATATATACGATTTTGCTAATAATCGAATTGACATGTAGTGGCGGAATAAGAATATAATATCCCACTTGCCCATTTCATGCCGTGGGTGTCGTAAGAGGCGACAGGGGAAAACAAATCAGGATATGGGCAGCAGCGTCTTCCTAATAACGACTACAAATAAGAAACTGCAGTTGCAATCTGATTACCAAGTGTGGCACCTATAGTAAATATCCTCCCTATGGAGAGCTATATTCAGCTGTGGACTTTAATAGGCTGTGAAGGACGGACGAATTAACATTATGGTAGGACAACACTTTTAACCTTATAGCTAGAGAAATAGACTTGTTTTGTTGTACCATAAGTGACTTCACAACGCTATCATTATACATAATCTGTTATGTACCTAATTTAAAAAGATAAATACGTATAATATAGCATAGAGAATAGTTACACTATCTTATTAGGATAACTTGTAAAGCTAGTAGTAAGTGTTGAAACAAACCTATACATCTATATCTATACAAATAAATAAAATTAAAGTGTCTGTTTGTAATGTCAAAATTACAGCTTTTTACTAAATACATATTAAAGTATATACGGTACTAATCTATATCTATACAAATAAATAAAATTGAAGTGTCTGTTTCTAATGTCAAAATTACGGCTTTTTACTAAATACATATGAAAGTATATACGGTACTAATAACAAAAATACAATTTTTAACGTTTTTGTCTGTCTGTCTGTCTGTCCGTCTGTTTGTCTGTTTGTTTCGGCTCATCTCCGAAACGGCTGGACCAATTTTGACGGGATTTTCACTGGCAGATAGCTGATGTGACAAGGAGTAACTTAGGCTACTTTTATTTTAGAAAAATATATAGGGTTACGCGCAAAAAAATTAAAACCCTTGAAATCGTAGTAAATTCTACGCGGGCGAAGTCGCGAGGGACAGCTAGTCAATAAATAAATTCGAAATGGTCCAAATGGTTCCCCTTTTTTCCCAACCCTCCCTCAATCGCGCGCACTATACCCGCTAAGATCTTAGCGGCCAGCCTCCGCAGAGTCTACTTCACCTGAGGATGCCTCGTGTAGAGGCGAAACACGTGTCGTACTGTCGAGAGTGGTGTGTCCTGCCTAGTGTGGTGGTGCTGAGGATGGTAGTGCTGGGATTGACGGCGACGGGTATAGTGCGCGCGATTGAGGGAGGGTGGGAGGTCCCCCTTAAAGCTGGGCAGGACACATCATTTTCTTTCTTTACGCGGAATTAAGCAAATTAATTTATAGCAACTCCATTATAATGGATTTCCGCAAAGTAAAGCCTGATTCTATCAAATAAAAATAATCTTTGTAAGTATTTTAAGCGCAGCCATACCGTTCATCAGATTGCGGTAAAACTTTTTTTACTTATTGCTTACACTTGTACGAAGTTTATAGGCATATTACAGTACCTTACAGTAGGTGGCGCGTGCATTGTACCGACAAATTTATTTGGACGTTATGACTTATCATTCCATTTCAATTAATGTATCATCATACCTAATATAACTCTTCCAAATTTAAACGATATTGCATGCCTAGCGCAAAGCGCGTAGGTATGTTTTACTAGCGCCTAAAAATCAAGAATCCAACGTTTTATCGCATGAAGTCTTATCTAACAATCGTATTGAACATAGAAATGATATAAGAAGCAAATTTTCAGAAAGATAGATGATTGTTGAACTTCTTAATATTTTTTTAAATCGATTAATTGCTATTATTACATAAAAAGTGGTTTTAGTTGCTTATAGTGTAGATTTATCAAGTCCGCATGGAGTGGTAAACACGATAGTTTTTGAAAATATTAATTGTGTAACTCAATCAATTTTTTTATCTCTTCATCTACCATGAATGAAGTCATATGATGTAAATGGTAGTTTAATTATGTTTTGTTTAGTTATAATTAACTTTTTTCATGAAAAAGCATGGATTATGATATGGATGATATTTAATTGAAGACTACAAAATTATCATACTCGACACATCGGCCAGCATTCATCTCTGTGACATGTGTTTAATTTTGTGTGCTTTACAGCACCCGTGGCAACTCCATGGACACTGGGATGTTCATCCTTGGGAAATCCTTTTTTCAGAGAACTCAAGCTATTAGAAGTACCTCTGTGTTTAATAATTTCGTACAACCTTACCGTATATCATGTTTTTATAACAACTGTAAAGCACTCAAAGCTTTGAAAATCAGAAAAGTTAAAATTGAACGCTATAAATTAGTTTTAATCGATGTGAAGTATTCGAGAAAATGTAGGAAATTCCTACAATATATACTCAACTTTATTAGACACCCACAATAGTTACCATATAATAGTGGCGTAGCGTGCCTTAGATGGGCCCTGTATCAAAATTTGTTTTGGGGCCCCAATGAAGAGCAAAGATTTCATAATAGGAACAAAGATGCTTGAATTGAAATAAAATTACTATATATTGATTTTGAGCTATTACTTACAATTAATACTCCTAGGAACTAAGCTAGCCAAACAATTCAAATCAAATATACACTTTCCTTGCCTATTGTTCGGCGAACATAGCTGAAGACGATTCGGCGGCATTCATAGTTGAAGACGTTTTCAGTTTTACTAAATTCTTCGTTTATATAAACAATAGTGATAGCCTTTCATGTCATCTAGAAGTTCTTGGAAATTTTACTTTTTTTTAAAGGAGAGAGGGCAAACGTGCATGCGGCTCACCTGATGGTAAGTGACTACCGTCGCCCATGAACAACTGCAATACTATGGGAACCAGGGGATTTGCAGATGCTTGGCCGACCTTTTAAAAAGGAGTAGGCTCTTTTCTTGAAGGTCCCTAAGTCGTATCGGTCCAGAAAAATCGCTGATGGTAATCGATTCCACAAGGAAGTCGTGCGAGGAAGAAAACAAGAAGAAAAGAGTTCTGCCGCGATGTGCGTTTGTGAAATTTGGCGACTGGGATTAATGCAAACAATTCCTCAGAGCATTCCCCGTGGTAAATGCGAAAGAAAATGCAAAAGGATGCAACATCTCTTCGCAATATCAATGAAGCGAGCCGATCGGAAAGGACTCGATCGTCGACGATTCCAGCCGCTCTGCGCTGGATGCGGTCAAGTGGAAGGAGCTGGCACTGGGGACCCCTGCCTAGAGATGGGAACAGTATTCCATGTGAGGACAAACCCGCGCCTTGTAAAGTTGCAGGCGGTGTGCCGGCATGAAATACATATAGATATACAATAGCATTGCTGAGTACGCCAAGCATTTTAGAAGCCAATTTGGCTTTTTTTGTCTTCCAAGTGACCACGAAACTGCACGTCACTCGATATGTCGACTCCGAGGATTCCGATACTGGCTGAGGCAAGAAGGGGAGTGCCTTGAAACTGAAGAGATACGACAAAGGGGTTCTTTTTAGCGGTAAACACGCAAGCTTGTGTCTTCTGAGGATTAAACTGGACTAGATTTAGTCGCCCCCAATCCGAGACTTTGTTCAGCAAAGACTCGACTTGAGACACAAGTTTGTTCCGGTACTCGGCGACGTTTTCCCGAGAAATATTGGCACGGCTGGTGTATAGAGCATCACCAGTGCTGTCATCCGCATAGCAATGAATGTTACCAGTTAGCAACATATAATTGATATGCAGAAGAAACAGCGTTGGTGATAGCACACAGCCTTGTGGAACACCAGCGTTAATAGGCATGTAGTCGGAGCATGCACCGTCTACAACGACCTTGATGCTCCGATCTGCAAGGAAGCTGATGATCCAATTGCACAATTTCTCGGAAAACCCATAAGAAGGGAGCTTCGAAAGAAGCGCTTTGTGCCAAACCCGATCGAAGGCCTTCGCAATGTCCAAACTAACGGCCAACGCCTCCCCCTTGGACTCTACTGCCTGCGCCCATCTATGACTCAGGTAGACCAGAAGATCACCAGCTGATCGACCCCGACGAATACCGTATTGGCGGTCACTAATCAGCTGGTGATCCTTAAGGTACCGCATGAGCTGGCAGTTAATAATGGATTCCATTATTTTGGAGAACAAGGAGGTGATGGCGATAGGCCTGTAGTTGGACGGTTATAAGCGGTCGCTACGGCGGACTACACACGTCCTCAGCACAATTGGGGGGATTCCGTCAGGCTCACTCAATTTCTGGATGTCCAGGGAGAGAAGTGTTTTGCGAACCGAGCGCTGTGAGATTAGCACATCCGGCATGGAACAATCACACCGCGGGATGGTCGGCGGTGTTTTCCCCCAGTCATCAAGAGTCGAGTTGGACGCAAAAGGGAGCCTAAAAAGTTGGGTTTGTCTTTTGGGGCTTGGACCAGTGAGTCGTCCTCCCTGTGCAGAGACGGTAGTGATGGCTTACAGAAATTACCTTGGACAGCCTTGGCGAGAAACCAGAATGCACGGGTTTCCGAAGGAAGGCGAACTAGTTTCTCGCCAATTCTGCCAATGTGCTCTGACTTTGCCTTGGCAATAACTCCTTTGAAGGACCTGGAGGCGAAGTTATACTTCCTTTTAAGTACACTGGTGTTTACATCCCGAGTCGCCGAAGCCGCAGCCCAGGCTTGATAACACTCCTTTTTACAGCGTAATGCAGTCTTACAGGAGCTACCAAACTAAGACTGAAATCTACCTCCGATGGGTACTACAGATGGTGGAATAAATAGTTCCATTCCCTGTACCACCACATCAGTGGCAGATACAGCAATAGCGCTGGGATCATCTGGCGAGAAACAAACCCGCCGCCATGGGTAGGATGCAAAGAAAAGCCGCATACCGTGCCAATCCGCCGACCTGTAATGCTAAACACGGCGGCAACCTGCAGAACGCAACCGCCAGGGGAGCGTGAGTGGCACCACACTCCGGATCAGACAATAATCCTAAGAGCCGAGACGAAATCGATCGACATCGACGGAAATCTGATATCCGTCCGGATGAGAGGTCAGCAGAAGGTCCAACAGGAAAGGTGTATGATCCTCCACATCTGGAACCCGCGTAGGCGAAGTAAACAATTGTGTCAGATCATATGCCAAGGCAAAGTCATAAACAGATCTCCCCGCATGATCGGTTAAACGTGAACGGAGCCATTCGGCGTGGTGGGCGTTAAAATCGCCAATGATCACGATCTCTGCAGATGAGACCTGTTGTAGCAAGGAATCTGTAGTCATTTGGACGTGATCGATGAGTCAGTCTATTTCGGCATTACCACTATGGGACCTATAGAGGCACCCGCAGACGCGCGGATAGTCGTCGCCGTCTACGCGTAGCCAAAGGATGGACAGATCCGAACCTTCAAGACTGCCGAGGCGTCGAGAACAGATGTCCTCTTTGACATATACGCAAACTCCACCCCGAGGTACAATGGAGTGCTCCAATTTGTACCTCGGGTAGGAGAGATACGAAGTATCAGCCGGAGAGGACACCTGCGTCTCGGTTAGAAAGAGCAAGGCCGGCTTCGCTGTCTCGAGATGGTAGTGGACGGCGTTTAAGTTCGAGTGAAGTCACCTGATGTTGCAGAAATTCACGGATAGCGTGTTAGGGGTCGCCTTGGTATTGTTGCTCAGTTTGCCCCGAGCAGTTATGTTTTTGAGCGGAATTTTACCTCCTCCGGCCACCTGCACTCATCATAGGAAACGCAGAAGCAGAGTTTCTACTTCACGCCGATATTCTTTGAGGTCGTGGTACCAACCCGGCTCGAGCCGGCTCATACGTGCAACAGAAAATACTGCCGAGTGGCTCTACCACCGTTAAAAACTTACATACAATCGCGGGGCCCCTGTAGATCGGGGGCCTCGTATCATTGATACGGCTGATACGGCGGTAGCTACGCCCCAGCATAGAATGCACCTTAATATAGCTTATTGGCTCTATATAGCATGAACGGGTTGCTCTTGTTGCTCCCACTGTGTAAATATTTTTCATGTCATTTTTTTGCACTTGTTTTAAAAGTATATAATACAAGGCAACAAGATATATTTCCCGCCATATCTTATTGCCCTGTATTAGAGGACCGTGTAGTGGCGGTGAAAAATATTCAAAAACCCAATAACGTCCCGTTTGTGTCGTAAGAAACGGCACAGGAAAATTGAAACAGGTGAATGGCAGCTGCATTGTCTTGATAACAACTTAAAATAATTAAAAAAAATTGCATTTGACAACCCGCTCACCAAGAAATAGTTGACTATTGTAAATCCCCGCCTATGAGGCAATCTATGTAGCGGTCGTACTTTATAATATTATATTTTTATAACAACTGAAAACACAAAACAAAACAAAATTTAAATCGAAATTATGAAAGTTAAAATTAAACGCAATAAATTAGTTTTTATGCGAAGTGAAGTATCCGCGTAAATGTAAAAAATCATTCCTACAATACGCACTCCACACAGTTTTTTTATAGGTAAGGGTGACAAGCAAGCACACAATCCACCTGATGTTAAGTGGTTGCCGTGGCCCATAGACATCTACAACTACCGTCGTTTGCGAATAAACTGCAGATGTGTTGTCAGCTGTGAAGACTATGATGGAATGGCTCTTTTTCAGTAAAAAGAGTCTCCGGTTTCTCTACACTCACCATATGAAACACAACAGCGTTAAGCTGCTATTTTACGTTGGTATTTTACGAGAGCGTGGTCCTTCCCCGGTTGAGTTGACCTATTCGTGCTGCAACCACAATATGGCTACAGGATGACTCTACCACGTATAAAAACACAGGTACGATACTAATGCACTTTAAGATAGCTAATTGACTCTAAATAGCATAAAATAATAATAATAATAAATCTTTATTTCGGATAACAAATGAGATCTATATCACACATTTTAGAAAAATCACAAAATAATAATAATAGTACAGCTAGGTGGACGGAGAAAGTGAAATGAAATAAAAGCCCACTTTGTAACTAGTTTTTCATATGATCTTATCGCACTAGTTTTGAAACTACATTATACACGAAAATAGGGTAATTGATCAGTCGTACATTAAATATAAATTAAATATAAATTATAAATTTAACAGTGGTAGAGCCACGTGGCAGCTTTTGCTGTCGCACGGATGGGCCGGCTCGAACCGGGGTGGTACCCACGACCTCACAGAAAACCAGTGTGAAGTAGAGATTTACCTCTGCATTTCGTTTGGTGAGTGCAGGTGGCCGGAGGCCCTTTTTACTGGAAATGAGGCATTCCATCTTAGTCCTCACTGGTGACAACGCATCTACATTTTGATTTGTAATAGAGGATAGATGTAGATATCTATGGGCCGCAGCAACCACTTACCATCAGGTGGACTGTGTGCTCGTTTGTCACCCTTTTCCTATTAAAAAAAAAATTATATTATGCAAACCACCCAAACTCTTTTTCTGACAGCACAGCTGAAATAAATGATCGTCGTCGTTCGTGGCCATAATATCCGGCAATATGTGGGGTAGGTCTCTGTTCCGCAGTTGACTGTGATGACTGTGATGATAATGATTATAGACGGTAACTAAGTCCTTATTCTAACATAATACCTTTTAAATTCCTGGAGTTACATAAATTAATCTATAGAAACAAAATCCTGGATTTATCTACTGCAAAATGAATCGGGAATGATCCTATTCAATAATATTTAACTATATGTTTGGATTATAGATTTATCTTTGCGAAACGTTATAGTTTCTAAGATATTTAAACTAGCCTTAATTGAATTAAAAGTTTTGACTTTGACTTTAGGGCTTGGGTCAGACAAATATTTAATCAACTTTAATTACTTAACTTGCTGTGTTATAATAAATGACGTAATAAATCTAGCTCACAATACTTAATGAAATGTAGCGCATTAAAGTGAGACAACAAAGCAAGGACGAACGAGATGGCGAATAGCTGTACAGCCGTTTGGTGACAACGGCCAACTTCGTAAAACTTTTGCAGACAAAACTAACACAGCGAATTTGCCTAAACTCGTGCCAAGATCCGAGACATCTGTATGCTTTAAAATTCATTTAAGACTTCGTAAGAGAGTAACAATTACTAAAATGTGCAAGATATGTTAAACGAAAAATCATAACTGTTCTCAATTAGATATTATAATATATTTCAAGTGGTAAATGGGAAATTAAAAGCGGGGAATACCACGCGTACACAGAATACCAGCGTAACATTGCTATGCATAATGCTGCTGTGTTTTAAATGGTAAGTCTAGAGATCCATCGTAGTCCTCAATAATGTACCTATCTGTATTTTGCGACTTTAGTAGATATAGAATGATATGGGCCACACTATCCTCTTAGGCATCAACCTATTCTCAACACAAACAGTCAGGAAAATTATTCTTCTACAACCGTAAGAAGGTTGTGTAATCCATCACTACATTTTGCATTATGGACTATAAGAGCTAAATCACAAACAAGAGACGGGTATAAAAGTCAAAGAAGCAAAACTTGTCAAGTCTTCAACAAAAAATCCAAAACACACGACTGCAGCCTGCCCTCTTAATAAAGGACGACAGGCTATTTAAATAATGATGACGATAACCTAATAAGTAAGAATCAATTTTACTTTTCTATCTATTTTAATTATATATATATATATATATATATATATATATATATATATATATATATATGTATGTATGTATACATATTATATAAGCAAAATACAACTGACTGAATGACTGACTCATCACGATATCTCTAAATCTATACACCCCGATTGACTTTAAATTTAATATAGTTACTCATTTAGCGATGTTTCCACCCGATCCCTAAAAAAGGCGACCGCTCAGACCCGTAGACCCGCGTAGGCCTATCGCGATGACCTCCTTTTTCTCCAAAATAATAGAATCAATTATTAGCTGCCAGCCTTACCTTGAGGATCACCAGCTGATTAGTGACCGCCATTACGGTTTTCGTCGGGGTCGATCAGCTGGTGATCTTCTGGTCTACCTGACCTATAGATGGGCGGAGGCAGTAGAGGCGTTGGCCGTTAGTTTAGACATTGCGAAGGCCTTCGATCGGGTTTGGCACGAAGCGCTTCTTTCGAAGCTCCCTTCCTATGGGCTTTCCGAGAAATTGTGCAATTGGATCATCAGCTTCCTTACAGATCGGAGCATCAAGGTCGTTGTAGACGGTGCATGCTTCGACTACATGCCTATTAACGCTGGTGTTCCACAAGGCTGTGTGCTATCACCAACGCTGTTTCTTCTGCATATCAATGATATGTTGCTAACTGGTAACATTCATTGCTATGCGGATGACAGCACTGGTGATGCTCTATACACCGGCCGTGCCAATATTTCTCGGGAAAACGTCGCCGAGTACCGGAACAAACTTGTGTCTGAAGTCGAGTCTTTTCTGAACAGTCTCGGATTGGGGGCGACTAATTCTAGTCCAGTTTAATCCTCATAAGACACAAGTTTGTGCGTTTACCGCTAAAAAGAACCCCTTTGTCGTATCTCCTCAGTTTCAAGGCACTCCCCTTGTTGCCTCAGCCAGTATCGGAATCCTCGGAGTCGACACATCGAGTAACGTGCAGTTTCGTGGTCACTTGGAAGAGAAGGCCAAATTGGCCTCTAAAAAGCTTTGCGTGCTCAGCAGAGCGGGACAGTATTTCATGCCGGCACACCGCCTGCAACTTTACAAGGAGCAGGTTCGGCCTCACATGGAATACTGTTCCCATCTCTGGGCAGAGGCTCCCCAGTGCCAGCTCCTTCCACTTGACCGCATCCAGCGCAGAGCGGCTCGAATCGTCGACGACCGAGTGTTTCCGATCGGCTCGATTCCTTGGCACTGCGAAGAGATGTTGCATCCCTTTGCATTTTGGAGTGCTCTGAGGAATTGTTCGGATTAATCCCAGCCGCCAAATTTCACGAACGCACATCGCGGCAGAACTCCCGATACCATCCACACCATCTGGATGATTGGCGGTCCACCACTGTGCGATTTAGAAGATGTTATCTTCCTCGCACGACTTCCTTGTGGGATCGATTACCATCAGCGATTTTCTGGACCGATACGACTTAGGGACCTTCAAGAAAAGAGCGTACTCCTTTTTAAAAGGCCGGCAACGCATCTGCAATTCCCTCCCTTGTGTTGCAGTTGTTCATGGCGGCGGTAGTCACTTACCATCAGGTGAGCCGCATGCTCGTTTGCCCCTCTCCTATAAAAAAAGATGTAGACGCTCAATAAGAACGGATTTTACGATAGTCCTATAAAAAATTCGTGATATTTCATATTTACGTTATTATCGTGCGCCAGCGAAGCGAGCGGTTATCAGCTAGTTTACTATACTCGTAAGTTACCTTACATTCACTTCGCAAAATGTATCTTGTAAGTTATGATGGGTGGTAAGAAGATAAACACGTAGCACATAACCCTTGCAAACATGAAGGAATATCTTAATATCTGTCTTGTGTCATCTGTTGGTTATCCAAATAAAGAAAAAAAAGTGGCGGAGCAATTGCCTGAAAGTGCTGTTCGTTCGCGGATTTCTGTACAGATCATTTTTGTGATGATTTTCATCATCATTATAGCCTCTCAAAATCTTTTGGTGAACGCCTCCCTTATGGATAGCCTCATATTGGGAAGCTGCAATTGTTAGAGATGTTGCCTCCCATTGCATATTCTGTCGTATTTTCCAAAGGAATTGTTCGGAATAATTTCAGCTATTAAGCACATCACAACAAAACTCGTGATATCATCCATAAAAGTAAAAAAAGTAAAGTTGCAGCCTATTTACGTCCCACTGCTAGGCACAGGCCTCCTCTCATTTCTGAGAGGATTTTTGGGCAAGGAAATGTCCGCCGCGCTGCCCTAATGCATGTTGGCGAACTTCACATGTGTTTGAAATATTTTTTTTCTTATTTCTCAGACATGCAGGTTTCTTCACGATGTTTTACTTCACCGCCGAGCACGTGGTAAATCAGCACTTAAAATTGGAAATAACAATTTCATTGGTGCCGGCGGGGATCAAACCCGGGTTGCTCAAGTACTGTGAAACTTATAGCGAGCGCTAACCATCTGAGCTACCACGGCTCATATATCATATATAGCTCATATACCGAGTGACGAAAAAGTTATCACATAAATTGAAAAGACGTATGCTACATAAATTTCTTTAAACATACACAACTAAAAAAATATATAACAATTAATACATTAGTCGCGGTAGCATTTTTTTTCGTTTTAATATTAAATAACATCATGTAAATGCATACAGATATCACCTGATGAATTCTAGAAGGTCAAAGACACATGCCATTTGAAGGCGAATATAGGTTGTCAATCCGAACTACTCAAATAAAGAAAAAATCAAACAAAAACTGTACTTACGGCTAACAATTTAAGGCATAATTTTATGCGCGAATTAAAAACAAAGGGACCGCGCTCTGCGGGTGTGTGAAAACAAATTCAAGCGAAAAATTTACTTAAAATAATGAAGTTAAGGCATAATTCTCTACGCGCAAAGTGACAAGAAATGGCACCGGGTGTTAATATAAATTATTATTTTTCTGGCGCGTGCGACGTTTTGTAAGTCACTTCAGGTCAGTAACCTATATACCAAGGCTGATTTATTTCTTGTCAATTTTTTACCCTATTTATTTTGTTTGAAAAATGCATTTTTTATTTTCTTTTGTTATTGTTTATTTTATTATTTTAACAGACATATATCAACTTGTATTAACTGCTGTGCTATTTAACGTGATAACCTGGGCGCCACCCAGTATAGATATCATCCATACCACCTAGAAATTGGCGGTCTATCACTTAGCGATTTACCAGAAATGTTCTTCTTTGTAGAAATGGCTACCGCCAGCGATTATCGTGGACCAATACGACTTAGAGACTTTCAAGAACAGAACCTACTCTTTTTTAAAGGCTTGCAAGGCCCTTTTTACTGGAAATGAGGCATTCCATCTTGGTCCTCACGGGTGGCAGCGCATCTACATTTTGATTTGTAATACAGGATAGATGTAGATGTCTATGGGCCGCAGCAACCACTTACCATCAGGTGGACTGTATGCTCGTTTGTCACCCTTATCATATAAAAAAAACGCACCTGGTCACCTCTTACAACGCCCAAAAAATGATATGGGATAGTGCATTCTCTTATACCGCCAAACAATTGTTTGTATGGCCTAAAAATACATGTTTATCCATTAGTTATTTATGTATGTCCACGATATAGAAGGAAGTCCTAGTGTGGGGTAACTTTTTCAAATTTAGCTTCATTTGAATTTCGGGTCGCGGCTTACGGTTCAACAGACAAGAACGTTGAACACTTTGTAAACAAAATCATTCAGCTATACAAAATTGTGTGTACAGGTAAATAAATCCGCGTAACGTTATCGAGTGAGAGCTGCCATTTAAATAATTGTGTTAATATGAATGGCTCTGCCGGTGACAATAAATTGCGGTCAGTCTGTTTTAAAAAAATATCGCTTGGGGCTTTCAAATGCAGCGAAAAACGTTCAATGATATCCCATATGGACCGCTCAGTTGGCCCTTTATTGCTTTTTATAATACCAATTTGCTTTTTGGTATTTTTGAAAATTAAAAGGGTATTGAAATATATCGTGATAAGTACGAATAAAATACGAATTAAGAAAAAACAACACGCATTGTTCTCTGGATTCTCTGATGACCAATGTGAGAATATTTGGTCATAGTCATACATTTATTGTATTATTCTCAAGTAAAAAAACTTTCCTGCATCCATTGACATCCTGCATATCTTACCAGGTCGATGATGCAGGTGGCTCAGGACCGTGCTTTGTGGCATTCCTTGGGGGAGGCCTAAGTTCAGCAGTGGACTTGTGAAGGACTGTAATAATAATATAATAAAATAAAATAAAAAAACTTTCAATGTTCACATTCTCCAGTATGTTAACATGTAAAATTGTCCCCGCTATTACATCTGATTTGATCATCAGAAAATCCCGCAAAAGAACAAAGATTTCTACAAAGAATAATTCTCGAGGCTATTAAAAAAAATATATACTTGTTTGGATAGAGAAGATCGCTTGGTGTTACCGTCTGCTTGGTATGATTAATAAAATTAACCATACTACCTGCAAGGTACACTTGTATCTTAGTAAACAAAAACATTAATTCAATTCAAATTCAAATTCATTTATTTTCAGATAACAAAGATCCATGGGTTAGTATTACATTATCGCTTAAAAACTGAGTGTTAGTATTTTGAAAAAAAAATTAAATTATATTATATTATAATAGAATTAAATTAAATTAAACTAAATCATATTTATTTCAAATTAAATAAAATCAAATCAAAATAAAATTAGATTAAATTAAATTCTTTTTTTTGTAGGATAAAGGTGACAAACGAGCACACAGTCCACCTGATGGTAAGTGGTTGCTGTGACCCATAGACATCTACATGTATATTCGGTTACAAATCAAAATGCAGATACGTTGTCACCCGTGAGGACTAAGATGGAATGCCTCGTTTCCAGTTAAAAAGGGTCTCCGGTTCTCTACACTCACCATACGAAACACAGCAGCGTTAAGCTGCTATTTTACGCTGGTATTCTGTGAGAGCGTGGTCCTTCCCCGGTCGAGCCGACCCATTCGTGCTACAACCATAATATAACTGCAGCATGGCTCTACCACGTATAAAGCTAAATTCATCTACGTATTGTATTTAATTTATTGTATTATATTTAATACTAAATAAAATAAATCCACGTAAAATTCTAATTTGTCATGTACCTAAGAGGCACTCCGTGCGGTCGACACCTAGAAGAATTACCATCCACTGTAAGAGTCATCGTTTGCATGTAATGCCTCACAATAGGCGCATGCGGATCATCTGCCACCGTTCTCAGGATGCTGTTGTCACTTTTCTCCGTATCCTTCCTATCAGCGACGCTACTTTTTTCCAAACTACGGCATGAAAACCATCAGTTCTGGTCTGTGTAAACATGCCAGAAGCACTACAGAAGCGTGGGAGTGCCAACATCATCCTGAAAACGTTATTGTACTGGACTCGCAGGGTGTTTAACGATTTTTTGGCATACCTAATCCACAGACCACCCGTGTACAGACCCTGGCAATACGCTTTAAATAACGTTATTTTGACCTGGTCCGAACAGCGAGCAAATCTACGAGCTAGCATATTGCCGTGCACCACCGAAGCCCTACGCTCCCTTTCTATGTCTAAATCATCCTCGTCGGCAAGAATATGCCCTAGGTATGTGAATTGATAAACCCGCCTTAGTTCCGATCCATTTAAAATTATTGCAGGGATAGTGTAGGGACACTTGCCGGCGACCCTAAAGACCATGTATTCACTTTTTTTAATGTTGTATACGAGACCATTCGAGGCAGCGTAAGTCTCGAAGACCTTCAACATTTCTCCGGTCGCATTTGCGGTGGGACCTAGCAACACCATGTCATCCATTGTCATTAAGCCATAGGTCGTACAATAGAAAACATTAGGTCTTACAGTAGTAAACTCGTTCTGCGAACATCGGGCCAAAGATTAATATATACACGTAAAAGTTTATATTTAAAAGATAGCCTTCGTTAACTATGATATCAGGACGTCAAAGACCTCAGTCCCCCTACCCCCCACCTCCTTGTCTTATGTGCACGGAGCTGTAATGTACCCAAAACGTTAGGAAATAAAAAGTAAAAATTAATCGATCGATCTAACTAAGATGGAATACGTCGTATCCAGTAAAAATGGTCTCCGGATCTCTACATTTACCATGCGAAACAAAGCAGTATTGAGCTGCTATTTTACGCTGGTATTGTGTGAGAGCGTTGTTCTTCCCCAGTCGAGCCAACCCATTCTTGCTACAACCATAATAAAGCTGCAGCTTGGCTCTACCTCGTAAAAATATACTAATTATATATTGGTAGATTACCAATTATCCGTAAAATTAGTTTTTAATTCTAACATTTTTTTTAAATAGTCTGTGGAATGTATATCAAGAAAAAAAAGAGTTTATTTTATATATTTCGATCACTGGATGACCACGAGTATAGTTTACTAAGCATAGGTTCGCAAATATCTCTAGTGCAAAAAAGAAGATCAACTATGATTTAGTTAGAATGTAAAGTAACGTGAAGGTCGTATCTACTCCTTAAACCGTCCTTAAATTCGTATCAAACTGTAATAACCTTTGCAATGTTCAGCGAACTAGTGCCTAAGGACCAATATTTATGGCACTTCCACTCGAGCAAAACTTGTGTGCTCGTGTCCCTTGTTTTCAAGTTATACGATGGAGTTTAAAATCTAACACAAAGTAGGAAACCTCACAAGGACACAACTATAGGTCGATTTCAAACGAGATGTCAACTACAACTAGGTTCCGAAACTGCTTTATTTTTATATATATAAAAATCAATTGCTGTCCATTAGTCTCGCCAAAACTCGAAAATGGCTGGACGGATTTTTATGAATATTTTTTTTGTGTGTGTTTGAGTGGGTTCCTGGATGATCTTAACGATTCACAATTGTACCCGGTAGGAGGCGTTGATGTCGAGATCCAGAAGCCATTCATGTGAAACCGGGGCGTATCGCTAGTATAAACATAATTAAATTCAACAGTAGTAGCACCTTATTAAAAATGATTGAACTATTTTATGTAAGAAAAGAATTTTTCCATACAATTATCTTAATTTCGAAGAATCCTCAGAGCAAACTATACACGCAGGTGGCCAGTCTTTCGGTATTCTGTAGGCAATTCCATTGACTGCATCATTGGTCTAGTACTCGTAAACGCGACTGCTGATAATGAGGGCCCGCGTTCGAATCCCGGGTCGGACCAATGCTAAAAATCAGTTATTGAGTTTTCTGCCAAGAAATTACCAGTAGCTGCCCGTAGTTAGGAAGTTGGCGGTGTTTCACCCCTGTACCTCAGAAAACACGTAAAGCCGTTAGGCCTGAATTCGTCCTACGCTGACGTCGGTTGCGTACGGTCGGTCGCGTACAGCGTGCAGGAAACTACGCGCCGCTGTCGTCAGCGTCGTCGTGGGGCTATATAGAACACAATGTACATTAGTACGCGCGACCGCCGTACGCGACCGACGTCAGCGTAGGAGGAATTCAAGCCTTAGTCTTGTGCCTGATCTTTCTCCATTTGTGTCGGCTTACCGTCCCATCGGACTATGAGAGTGAAGGAATAATAGAGTGCACTTGATTTGCGCATATACATGGGCATTATAATCATTTCCTGCTAAACTGGTAAGTATACATTAAGGCAGGCCGTCGTGACCGAAATTCGGTCTGGAGGACAATATTGATTTCGGAGAGCGTGCACAAGAATTAAATGCCTTAATTTTTCCCTCTCTTTTTCACCACCGGACACCCACGCGGTCATCAGGTCTTCACCACTTTGTTGTTAATACTCCACGCTCTCGAAACAAACAGTTTGCTTCGTCTTTCTTAATGCCTATAGTAAAGGAGTGGAATAACTTCGCGGCATCTGTCTTTCCATACTTATACAATCTGGGCGTCTTCAAGGCAAGAATAAATAGAATTTTGTTACGCCAAGAGAGAGTGATTTACGATCTAGGGCTTCATCCCCATTTACCACCAGGCGGGATCGTATCCAAGCACTGATTTCTCTATAGATACATACATACATATAATCACGCCTCTTTCCCGTAGGGGTAGGCAGAGACCACTTCTTTCCACTTGCTACGATCCTTACATACTTGTTTTGCTTCGTCCACTTTCATTATTCCCTTCATACATGCTCTACGGTTTGGGGTACTCTTGACCTGGCCTTTTTTCAAGACGTCCCTGATTTGGTCTTGAAACGTCCGCCTAGGTCTATCCCTTCCAACACTTTCATTCACACTCGCCTTATACACTTTTTCGTCAATCGTCAATCTCAGCATACCTTTCTCAATTTTAGTCACGACATCTTGTTTCAGACCACAACTAACTAACTTACTTTCTCTATACATATAAATAAAATTTAAGTTTCTGTCAGTAATATTGAAATAAATGGTTCTATTAAGTTCAAGCGGTTATTTGCATGCTATGAAGACATCATAAACGATCATTTTTAAAATGTTTCTGTATTTATCAGTCTCTTTTCGTCTATTCCGGCTAATTTTCGAAATGACTGAATCGATTGTGAAGAAACTTTACGAATACTTTAACTTTACGAAAACTATCTCTCCGCATCTAGGTGTATCTATATATTTGGATCTAGCCTATGTTTATTCAAAAACCTGTTTTTTTTTTAATATCACGGAACATAAGTAAATTAATGGTCCAAAACATTAACCACAATAAAAATTTAAAATGTATAATCAATATGATTATACTAAAAAGTTATTTCTAATGCATTGTTTAGTGAGAGAAAATAAATTCCCCGTGAACGCTCCGGTGCTTAAAATAATCCCCGCGCAGTCAGCCACTGTTTAACCGCTCCTTCGGCAGTTTAATTAGAAGGCAGTGTAATTAGCTCCGTGACTCTGAACGCTCCGACAAACAAACACTTATTAAGAATTCCTCGCGGGTCACAGGGGCGACGTTCTGCTATCAGTGAACTGCTTTATCTCATTGCAAGAAAATGTTTCAAGCGCGGAATAAATTGCCACCTTCCGCGAAATATTAATACGATGTCATTGCATATTAATTAAAAATCATATAAACCGACCGGAATATGCTTCTAACTAATTTTTTTTTAATAGAAAATGGATGAAAAACGAGCACACAGTCCACCTGATGGTAAGTGGTCGCTGTGGCCCATATACATCTACATCTATCCTCATTGTGAATCGAAATGCAGATGAGTTGTCACCCATCACAGGACTAAAATGGAATGCCTCGTTTCCAGTAAAAAGGATCTTCGGTTCTCTACAATCACCATACGAAAGACGTAGCGTTTAGCTGCTATTTTACGCTGGTATTCTGTGAGAGCGTGTTCATGCCCCGATCGAGCCGATCCATTCGTGCTACAACTATTCAATTAATATAGCTGCAGCATGGCTCTACCACGTATAAAATTAATACCGTCTTATTATAAAGCATCGTTTATTATCTCGGAGTAATTCCTCGCATATATCTCTAAAGTCGGATTTGATCAAATCTCGGTTTACCATAGCAAGGATAAGCTATTCCGCGGATTAAATTTTGAATAATGTCGTATATCGTTTTTCCGTACAATCTAACGTTTGGAATAACTATACGAGAGTAGCAGCGTGAATGATGAACAAATTTAAAGCCCGACAAATAAATATTGTTCTATGAAAAAGATTTTATCATGTCCGCTCGCTTTTTCCGTGTTATAGTGTCTAAAATAGCTGTCAGCGAGTGTCAATGTCGAGTCGTTTGCAAGATATGAAATTTTATTGCATACCTTAAGCGGAAGCGCAAGGTATGTTCTACTATCGCCTAAAAATTAAGATTCCAACATTTTATCGAATAAAATCGTATCTAGCAATCATATTATACATATAAATGATATAAAAAGCACATTGTTAGAAAGATAAATGATTGTTGAACTTATTAATATTTTTTTAAATCGATTAATTGCTATTTTTAAATAAAAAAAAGGGTTTTAGTGGCTTATGGTGTGGATTTATCATGTCCCTGTGGCTTGTAAACACAATAACTTTTGAAAATATTAATTGTTTAACTCAATCTATTTTTTAATCTCTTCATCTATCATGTGGGAAGCCACTGAATGTAAATGGCAGTGTAGTTTTGTTTTGTTTAGCTATAATTAATTTTTTTTCGGCTCCAAAATGGCGAAATTTTCGTTGATTTGTTAGCCTCGTATACAAAAATATTTCTCTAAATGGTTGTTGTTGTTGTTTTTACTATTCGCTCGAGAGAGCAGGCAAAGGAACTATGCCATACAGCCTTGTCTTCATGTATAATTTTCCTTCATATTTCACTGCTTCACAATATGTTGATGCGTCACATTGTGCAGCCTTGGGAGATTTTGACGGTAACTTGAGCCAGCAGGCAGCTGACAGTTGGCGATGGTATCTAAAGGCGCCTATGCAAACAAACAGCTTATCTTGAGATTCCATCACCATCAGAGCACTTGTTTCACAGTTTCCATTAATAGTTCACATGCGCAGACACTTAATACACAAAATCGCACTACTTTTACATATCAAAGTCCACTTCAAACCATTATTTAAACAATAATTCAGGAGCAGCAAGCCGCCGCCGGTCGAGTTCCCGCCAAAACTCTTTCTCTAAATGGGAAGCTACAGCCACAGAGTAGTAATGAGTAGTTTAGTTTGGCTCACAGAGTACATTATATATAGGGAATAATGTAAAATAAATAAATTATACTAAAAATTTAATTACAAATTTGTTTTGTAACAAAATAGTAAGTTAGCAAGGTTCGATTGTATTTTAAACTATTCATTAATTTGTTTGATTCTTAATTGGCCAAGCATGGCTAAATTTAAAAAAGCGACATCTACTGCAACATGGACAAACTGTCATGACATAATAATACCTCTAAGAAAAATTATAGTATGGACTGTATGCCACTGGTTTGGTAGTGTTTCTATATAGTTTGTGCTGGTTTTTTGTTTTTTTTTTCTGTGGTTTGGCTTCAGTCGCCTTCGTGAGTGGACATTGTTTCGGTTGTTTGCAGCGGCTCAAAAAGATCGCTGTACAAATACACAATATTCGAATAACCAAATTTCTTAAATACTTAATTATAATAATAATAAGACATTTTTTTATTACAATATTTAAAAGCACAGAATAAATAATAGTAGTACGTACTAAAAGCAAGTAGTATAATTTTTTTTTGTCATGGGTGACATTTTCATGGTTTTCGAGGGTGTTGAAACCGATAGGGTTGTCGAAATGTAAATCCAAGATGGCGGCTGCAATAGGTATCAATTTTTTCATCACGGGTGTCATTTTCATGGTTTTCGAGGATGTTGAAGCCGATAGTGCTGTCGAAATGTATTTAAACTACTTTAAAAATTCCGTATAATCATGTTATACGTAATTTTTTTAATGCGCTTAAGGTATGCCCAATTGGTTTTACCAATATATTTTTAATTATGTTTGTTGAAGTAATAATTTCACTGACTTTGTATATGTAGACTTTGCTAATTGAATAAAACTACTTTTACGGATTTTATCACGGTTAATAAACTTATTTTTCCTATTTTTATTAATTCCCGACGTTTCGGGTGCTTTCCAGCACCCATGGTCACGGTGGACTGAGGTGATTGACGTCCCGAGTTAACCCGGAGTACCATCAGCTTTTCTGCCGACTTCTAAAAAGGAGACGGTACTCAGTTCGACTGTATGTTTTTTTATGTGTGTTACCTCATAACTTTTTACTGGGTGAACCGATTTGGATGATTCTTTTTTTGTTTGAAAGCTGGTACTTCTCATGTGGTCCCATATAAATTTGATCGATATTCTTAATAACTTATATTGAAGTCGACTGTACAAAATGTTTAATTTTAAATTATTTGTTTTTATTATGTGTATTATTTCTAGATATTATTATAATATTAATATATTGTTTTGAAATATAACATGGGTTAGGATAAACGTAAAATATAATAGTATAATAATTTTTCTGATAAAATTGTTACTCACAGACTAACGGTAATACCAGCGAAGAACATCTTTATATATAAAAAGTACGTGTCACGTTGTTTGTCCGCGATGGACTCCTAAACTACTGAACTGATTTCAATGAAATTTTTGGTCAATGTGCAGTTTGGTCCAACTTAAAAGATAGGATAGCTTACATCTCAATTTATAGTCGCAATACAATATTATTTTATTAAAAATTATTTGTCTATTATTTGACAGTCATAATTATCTGTTAGCTCCAAACGATTCTGTCAGATGACGATATCTGTTGACTGGATTGAGTAAATATTTAATAGATGGCGCTATGTTAAAATACAAACGTTTAATATAAGCTACAATTTAGTAGTATAACCACCACGTGTTGCTGTAAGTATTCAACAGATAGAACCGATGTCAAAAAATTTTGCAGACTGTGCGCAGTTTGGTCCAACTTGAGAGATAGGATAGTTTTTATCCCGATAAGTGACCCTCAATTTTTTTATTGCTAATTTCAGGAGTTTTTTTGGGAAAACAAATGGTCGTTCGGAAAGGGCAGAACAACGTCTGCCTGGTCAGCTAGTCTTTATATATAAAAAGTACGTGTCACGTTGTTTGTCCGCGATGGACTCCTAAACTACTGAACTGATTTCAATGAAATTTTTGGTCAATGTGCAGTTTGGTCCAACTTAAAAGATAGGATAGCTTACATCTCAATTTATAGTCGCAATAAAATATTATTTTATTAAAAATTATTTGTCTATTATTTGACAGTCATAATTATCTGTTAGCTCCAAACGATTCTGTCAGATGACGATATCTGTTGACTGGATTGAGTAAATATTTAATAGATGGCGCTATGTTAAAATACAAACGTTTAATATAAGCTACAATTTAGTAGTATAACCACCACGTGTTGCTGTAAGTATTCAACAGATAGAACCGATGTCAAAAAATTTTGCAGACTGTGCGCAGTTTGGTCCAACTTGAGAGATAGGATAGTTTTTATCCCGATAAGTGACCCTCAATTTTTTTATTGCTAATTTCAGGAGTTTTTTTGGGAAAACAAATGGTCGTTCGGAAAGGGCAGAACAACGTCTGCCTGGTCAGCTAGTATATATATATATATATATATATATATATATATATATATATATATATATATATATATATATATATATCTATATCTATAGACATCTACATTTATAGTATAGTTGTAGCACGAATGGGTCGGCTCGACCGGGGAAGGACCACGCTCTCACAGAATACCAGCGTAAAATGGCAGCTTGACACTGCTGTGTTTCGTATGGTGAGTGTAGAGAACCGGAGACCCATTTCACTGGAAAAGAGACATTCCATCTTAGTCCCGTCCACACGAGTGACGGTACGCAACTACATTTTGATCCTTTATTGAGGATAGATGTACATGTCTTTGGGTCACAGCAACCACTTACCATCAGGTGGACTATGTGCTCGTATGTCACCCTACCCTATCCTAAAGAAACTTAACTACTTTCTTAATTTTATTGTAATAAATATTGTCAGTAGGTATATTTAAAACGTTATAAAAACTTTTTCCATTCAACTTTGTAATATTTCGCATGTTTGCGAGCTGCTGGTTTCACGGTTTTTTTTTAAATTGACAGCGTGATGTTGACACATTTATTTCACGTACCGTTGAGCTTATAGCGTCAATCAAATTTTGATGTGGTTTTTTTTTATAGGATAAGGGTGACAAACGAGCACACAGTCCACCCGATGGTAAGTGGTTGCTGCGACCCATAGACATCTACATCTATCCTCGTTTGTGAATCAAAATGCAGGTGCGTTGTCACCCGTGAGGACTAAGATGGAATGCCTCATTTCCAGTAAAAAGGGCCTCCGGCCACCTGCACTCACCAAGCGAAACGCAGAGGTAAACCTCTACTTCACGCTGGTATTCTGTGAGGTCGTGGTACCACCCCGGTTCGAGCCGGCCCATCCGTGCGACAGCAAAAGCTGCCGCGTGGTTCTACCACTGTTAAAATGGTGATACTCGTATCTCGCTATAGATACCCGATGTACACTCTCATCGCATGTTTTTGGCAAACTGAAACTTTTATGAAATAACGGCTCCGTGGCGCAGTGGATAAGCGTTTGTGACGACGGCGCTATAGAGCCGTGTGTTCGAATCTCGCACGGATACAAGTGTTTTTATGGCCTAGAAATAATTTTTCGGGCCTGGGTCCTTGTGCAATTTTATACGTAAACTACCTTGCGTAACAGGGGGCGTAGTATTTTTATAAAAAAGAAGAATGACAGGATAATGGTTTATTTTTATCCTCTTTTGAAGGAATTTTTTATCTAAAATTTGATGGAATAAAAAGTCATTACCCAGTCTTTTCCCGTATAAAAAAAAAATTAAAATTAAAATTAAAATAGTTTATTCAGTAAATGATCATACATTAATTATAACCGGGGAAGGGGTCTCCTTTTAAGTATAAAAACTTGTGTTAGGAGACTCCGCTCTTCCATAGCACTTACATTAACTACTTGCATGACCTATGTATAAAACATAATAATTGACTATAAAAATTAAGATAATAAAAGTAATTACATTCACGCCAAAGGTGCGTTTAGGCGCAAACGCGTGCGTGCTTGTACGTGCGCGTGCGCGTACGCGCGCGCGCGCGCTTGTGTATGTGTGTGTGTGTGTTACAAATAAATTAAATTATTTTATGATGCTTAAAAGAGCCTCAGTATCATCATAGCTCTTATTCAATAGCCATTTGGTAAGAGCATATTTGCAATTTCGGTAATTAAGGTGGTAAATATTTATGTTTTTATTAATGACGTTGTATAGAGTCGCAGACTGTTTTACATATTGCCTCCTAGCTAAAGCGGTTTTAACAGTGACAGCTGTAGCTGCTACGTTTTTCCTACTTTTGGCTACAATACAACGGTCAAACATAATACCTTTATGTAGTCTTAGAACGGAATATAAGATGTACAGTTTCCTAACAGTGAGTACATTACTTATAGCATAGAGATCTTCTGTTGGGAATCTTTTTGGTTTAAAATGCATAAATTTTAACAAATTTCTCTGTGCCCTTTCAACTTCTAAAAACTTAGTTTTAGTAGCACCACCCCATACAGGAATACAATATACTAAAATAGACTGAGCCTAAGCAGTGTATATTTGGTAAACTAAATTTTTCGTAGCAATATTTCTTAGTGTTTTAAATGTCCAAGTAAGTTTCCTAAGTCTATTCATGATTAGTTCAATGTGCCTATGCCATGACAAATGTTGGTCAACTATGACCCCTAGATACTTGGTCACAGAGACCTTACAAATTAATGAACAGCGGCAACTAGTACTTAAGGGATCATTGCATGTGTGAAGTTTAATTTGGAAATTGATGTTAGGCTGGGTTCGAATATAATTTGTAAAACATATATAACTGGTTTTCAAAGTATTTAAAGTAAGTAGGTTAGAGTTCAGCCACTTGGCGATCCTTGCAAGTCCTTCTTCAGCAGATCTACGTGCAGAATCCCAGGAGTCACCAGTAAATATTACTGCAGTATCATTTGCATAGGAGATTATGTGGCCTTCGTTAATGTGCATATTAGTTAGATTATTTATGTATACTAAAAACAATGTAGGACACAGAACACTGCCCTGTGGTACTCCGAAGGTTATATCAGATTCCTCGCTTAAGTATTCACCTATCTTTACTTTCTGCTTGCGATCCTTAAGATAGTTTTTAAATAAATCTAAGGGAATACCCCTTATACCCAAATCCTCAAGCCTGTGTACAAGGATAGGAACAGAAACGGTATCGAATGCTTTCTTAAGATCTAAAAATACGGTTAAGCATTTTTCCCTATTGTCTACTTTATTTACAACAAAAGAAGTTAATTCCAAGACTGCGTCTTCCGTAGAAAGTCCTTGTCTGAAGCCATATTGAAAATTATATAAAATATTATATTTGTGAAGATAATTTATTAACCTTACATTTATTAACTTCTCAAGAATTTTGGAGATCGCAGGTAAAATAGAAATGGGTCGATAGCTGCCTACGTCATCCCTGTCGCCATCCTTGTACACAGGAGTTATAACTGCTTTTTTAAGGGCATCTGGAAAGATTCCCTTATTAAATCACAGATTAGCCAAGTGGGTGATCACTGGAACAACAAACTCATGTGCTATCTTAAGGAATTCGCCCGATATGTTATCCCATCTGGGGGCACTACTAGATTTGAGCTGCATTGATATACTGTATACTTCCTGAGAGTGAGTTTCCAATAATACAAAGGATGTAGGATGAGAAGTTGCTCGTCTATCGATTACAGTAGACGCATGCCAGGTATCACTGGAGTTAATAGTATCAGCTAAGGTTTTGCCAATATTTGCAAAAAAAACTATTAACATATTTAACAGATACAGGTTCAGATTTTAAATTTAACAGCTCTAAATTTTGAGTTTTATTACATTTACGATACGTTATCTTATTTATTGCGTTCCATATAGCTTTAGGATTGTTATTAGCTTTAGATAATTGCTCACGATCATAATTGCGTTTTAGTTTTTTAATAAAGTTATTGCAATAATTTCTATACCTTCGATACGTTAATTGTAATATTTGATTCTAAGGATCACACTTAAGCTTTCTTTGCATGTTATTTCTATTTCTTATACACCTTAATATACCAGGAGACATCCAAGGTTTGATTAAACGTTTATTACACGGGATCAAAGTGTTATCTACGAGGCATTTCCTTATTGTGCCTATTAGAAGTTCAGTTATAATGTTGGGGTCATCATATGATAAGAGATCCAAAATATTATTATTTTTCAAACACGTTAGAGCATTTTCAAAATTAATTAACATTTTGGTTTAAGAGCCTTGGCTCGTCTCACTCACATTCGTTTAGTTCAGAAATATCATTTTGTGATCAGTAATAGTGGTATTTAATATAGCAATCGATATAGATTTAAATTTTCTATCTATTTTTATATTAAAATGATCTAGTCAAGCGTTACCCCTTGTAGGAGTCATATGACCCGGAAGTAACTCTTGCATTGCAAGCATATTCAAGTAACTCAGTCTATTTTTATATTCAAATGCTTGTTCGTTGCATTTAGGTATTATATTTATGAAAACTTTATTTACGAAACAACAGTCGGTTAAAATATAATAAACAACAACCGCTTACGCCCCACTCTTCCGTCCAAACCGCAATCCCTTACACGTAACGTAGTCACCGCCCACTGAAGCACTAATTAGCTGATTGATGTAGCTTTGGTAGGACACACTGTGAGACGTCCTCAAGTTAGGCGTAGATCAAAATACCAGGGCAGCAGTAGTTACAGAGATATTCTTCGTGCGGTCGCGTTCACTATTTCTTCTTTATCTGCCGACTTCCAAAAAGGAGACGGTACTCAATTCGAGTGTATGTTTTTTTTTATGTGTGTTACCTCATAACTTTGTACTGGGCGAACCGATTTGGATGATTTTTATTTTGTATGAAAGCTGATAGTTCTCGTGAGGTCCCATATGAATTTGATCAAGGTCAGACCAATGGTTATTGAGTTATTCTTAAATAACCTATATTGAAGTCGCTTATATTGAAGTCGGCTGTACAAAATTTTTAATTTTAAATTATTAAAAATATGCTTAGTTATTGCCCTTTCTTTTGAGGCATTATGCACTTCTATTTTTATAAGCACAATTATTTACTCATGGACGAATTCATTTTTACAAAATATTTTACGCAAAAAGTTATTACTACACGTTCACACCTTACGGCGATCCGGAGGGAAGAGGATATGTGTGATATAAATGGTGATGCCTGAAAAATGTCAAGGTCACATCGAAAGAGAACCTCTCACAGTAGCTTATGTGAAATATTTTATTAAAAACTAAAGTGATCGACCAACCTATAATCCACCTGATGGTAAGTGGCTCCTGCAGCCAACTTATGTCATGCGCTGTCACTTCTAAGGACTCGTAAGCAGAAAAGAAATCCTACCAACCACAAAATATAAGTTATTTTTTTAACTTAATGTAAGCCAGTGCTTGAACACAATCCAACCTGGTGGTAAGTGGTGATGTAACCTTAGATGTTAAATTGCACTGTCACTAACAAAAGCCTATTCACTCTTGCCTTGAAGACGCTCAGATTGTATTCGGACGGAAAGACAGACGCCGGCCAATTATTCCACTGCTTTGCTGTACGCATTACAAAAGACGAAGCAAACCGTTTGGTTCTAATGCGTGGAAATCGATTACAAAGTGGTGCAGACCCGCCGATCGCCTGGTCGTCCGATAGTGGAAAGGAGAGGGAGGAATTAAAGCGTGTAATTCCTTTAATAAATTCACAAACTCTCCGAAATGCATCCTATAGAATACCGATGGCTACTCTGCGCCTTTGCTCGAGCCTGACAAAATCAATGTGACCAGTGGGCTTTACCACGTCGCTCCACTGAGTCCAACTCTGCCAGGTGGACATTTTGCAGCAACAGTCCATATGTGACAGCAGTTACAAAATACTATAATAGCTAAATTTTTCACTGTGAAACATGTAATTTTGTAACATTTTTAACCTTATTGTGAATAAGCTATATTTAAAACGCTTTTTTTTAATGATTTATACAAAGTACTCTGTTCATAAACATCGACATATCATACTCTCACCGCGGTTGATAATTACGGGCCACTAATTGTAATTCTATGAAAAAATTACAGGAATTAGGAGAATGCAAAAAAAATTAGAGGCCGTAAGGTAATCGAAGTTCGTTAAGGTCATAACGCATCTATCTGTTCCAATAAGCTAGTGTTTATGTCAGGAGTGGTTCACGACAGTAGTCGAATAGCGGGCTCAAACACAACCTTCCAAGCTTGCAGTCCGCACCCTTAACCAGGCTTCAGTTAAACAATGAAAAATAGTACCCTATCCTCAAGAATTGCCGCTGAAACCATTGCTTATAGTGCAGACACTAAATAAATTGTTGAAATTGGTTAATTTAGTTAAATAAAACTTACCAGTAAGAAGTACGAAGTAGAGCGTCGAAAGAAGGCAGTGTAGGCGCGACATGGCGCGGGACGGAGAGGGCGCGAGGACGCCGCGGGGTGTGCGAGCGAGACGGAGATAGGCGGGGTGGGGGTGCGGCGCACCACGCGCTCATCTCCACGGGCGTTGCATCTGTGGACAAACAGTTCGTTAAACTCTTGATTTAACTGAGCTTAACGACTTTCTTCAGCTGCCTGTACACTCTAAGAATTCGTTATATCTACTGATTTACTTTTCCGAAATTTGTTAACGAATATTTTTATTTATTGCCACTGCCCTTAACGTTGTTCCGTCCTATAGTTCCGGAGTATGAGTCGCGAATAGTTTCACAATCCTAATTCACTCGGGACTTTTTACGGAATAAATATAAAATTTATCAATAAGTCGACCTCAACAACAACCTATCGGTTCCAATTTTGTTTTTTTAAATAAAGCAATATTTCTTTTTAATGCGATTTATTATGTTATAAAAATATAATATTTATATATTTTTTGGTGATATGAGTTATGTATTTATTTTTATAGAAGAGGGATTAAACATCTTTCTGCTCGTTTCCTGTGAGAGCAGGGTTCTTCCTTGATCAGCCCAACACTTTCGTGTTGCCATACCACTATACATCACACCATAATACAGACCGCAGCGAGAGTCTACCAAGTAAAAGGTTTTTACATACTGTAATGAAGGTAACTAATATGTGGTAGAGCCATGCTGTAGATATTAGGCTCGACCAGGGAAGGACCACGCTCTCACAGAATACCAGCGTAAAATAGCAGCTTAACGCTGCTGTGTAAGTCCACTAGGAACAGCCTTACAATTTTTTTAAGGTCTACAAATCATTATTCGGGGTGGGGATGTTTGTTTTTAACAAAAAAAAATTATGTATGCAAACTGCATCCGCGATATAGGAGAAAATCCAAGTGTTCGGGTAAAAATTTTTAAAAATATATACCGGAAATTTGTGATATTTGGACAATTGATATTGAGGACTAAGATCGAATGCCTTGTTTTCAGTAATCAGGGTCTCCGGTTCTCTACACTAATCATACAAATACAGCAGCATTAATAAATTTTCAGATTTAGAAATTAAAATGTTGTCAAAATAATGAATACCAAATTAAAATGGACATGTTAGTTGAAAAGTACAAAAACAAGACTTTCATTTTTTTTTTGGAAACAAACAAAAAATAAGGTAAATCTTAAGTCGAGCATCCCTCTGGGTATTGAGAGTGTAAATGAGCCAGGAAAGATAGCAAATTTATTTAAGGAGCAATTTAGGGTAAAATCAACGAACATTTCGTCGCGGATAATGTCTGATGTTGAGGACTGCCAGACGGGCGTGCCAATTAGCTTTACAAATGATGTTTTTGATGTAATTAAAAACATAACGAAGTGCAAATCGCCAGAGCACGGCGACCTCAGTATTGAGCATCTTCTGCATGCGGGGCCTCATCTCTCCGGGCTTCTAGCTACTTTCTACACCCTTTGTGCTAGATATTCCTATCTTCCTGAGCAGCTGATAAGAACTATAGTTTTGCCTATAGTAAAAAATAAAACTGGAGACATCTCCGACAAAGAGAACTATAGGCCTATTGCATTGGCTACTGTTATGGTTAAGGTCATGCCGCTCAAGCAGACTATTTATATAAATAATCTGCTTGAGCGGCATCTCAGTGAATGTCTTAAATTACATGATGATCAGTTCGGGTTTAAAAAATAGCCTCTCCACTGAGAGTGCAATATTAACACTCTAGCATAGTATTAAGTACTCTACCAATAGGAAAACGTCAATTTACGCTGCTTTCCTGGAACTGCTTCAAAGGCATTCGACCTAGTTAATTATGACATTCTGTTGAAGAAGTTGCGTGACGTGGCCTTACCAAAGGAGTTGATCAAAATTTTTAAATACCGGTATGGCCACCAACTAAATCAGGTCAGATGGATAGAGGCACTCTCCGACAAGTACAGGTTAGAGTGCGGGGTGAGATAGACCTGACTTCACCGGCGCTCTTCAACCAGTATATTAACCAATTGATCGTTGAGCTGAGCAACACTGGTGCCGGCTACTCAATTGATGGGCATTTTGTTAACAGTATAAGCTATGCAGGCGACATAAACACTGATCACATCTGAGAATATTACTGAATATTTGTGTTACCTATGCTGAGTCTCACGGTCTCATTTATAACGTTAAAAAAGTAAATTAATGGTGTTTCGCGTTTTAACTAAGGATCTGACTGATGATGCGGACAGAGAAAGAGAAAGAAGGGCGTTGACAATTTGCAGTAATTTGCTGTCCCGTAGCTTTGCACACTGTGTAGAAGATGTTAAGATAACACTCTTCAAAGCCTTTTGTCAGTCATTTTACACCTGCAGTTTATGAGTTAAATATACGCAGAGAGACTACAATACCCTACGGGTACAATAAAATAATGCCTTTAGGGTGCTGATGGTACTTGCGCGGTATTATAGAGCTTCAGAGATGGTTATAGTGTACGGATGGTTTTTATGCCATTATTCGAAAGATAATCGCATCCCTCTTGCGCAGGGTTCGTGGGAGCTCCAAAGCATTCTGAAGGCAATATCTGATAAATTTGATTGTCCCATCCTGGTGTGATGTGGTGCCGAAAATAAAAATAATTGTAATTAAAATTGATGTAAAAATTTAAGACTAACGTAGGTTAAGCTAATTACTAACATAATTATGGACTGTATGTGGGTCTGAAATTTCCTTTAAAGATTTTTCTATTATTATTATTATTAAGCTGCTATTTTATGCTGGTATTCTGTGAGAGCGTAGTTCTACCCCGGTCGAGTCGACCCATTCGTGCTACAACCATAATATAGCTGCAGCGTGGCTCTACCACGTGCAAAAAGTAAAAAATAAATTAATGAGACCATTGAATATGAATCGATTTGAATTTCGTTGTCTATGTAATATTCTGTAAATACTAGAAAGAAGCACAAGTTAGTTATAACAGTTACGTGACTCCAAAGAGTCAGTAATTCATTCAGAGGGCAATATATATGCTTTTACAACAGTCTCGAGCATACAGCTCACTTGATCATAAGTGACTAAGGCTGCCTATGAACCACTGCAACACCAAGGGAATTGCAGGTGCATTGCAGGCCTTTAACAAAGAACTAAGCTCTATTCTTGAAGGTCCCTAAGCCGTCTCGGTCCGGAAAAATCGCCGGTAGTAAGCTATTCCTAAGACAGGTGTATGTGGAAGAAAACTCGTAGTGAAACGTACAGTGGTGAACCGCCAAGCATTCAGATGGTGTGTATGGTATCGGGAGTTTTTCAGCGATGTACGTTCGTGAAGTTTGGCGGCTGGGATTAATCCGAGAAATTCTTCAGAGCACTCCCCGTGGTAAATGCGAAAGAAAATGCAAAGTGATTAAACATCTCTTCGCAGCGCCAATCAAACGAGCCGATCGGAATGAACTCGGTCGCCGAAGATTCGAGCCGCTCTGGGCTGAATGCGGTCAAGTGGATCACTCCGGATTCCGATACTGGCTGAGGCAACAAAGGGAGTGTCTTGAAACTGAGAAGATACGACAATGGGGTTCTTTTTAGCGGTAAACGCGTAAACTTGTGTCTCTGAGGATTGAACTGAATTACATTTAGTCGTGCCCAATCCGAGACTTTGTTCAGCAAAGACTCGACTTCAGACACAAGTTTGTTCTGGTACTCGGCAACATTTTCCCGAGAAATATTGGCACGACCGGTGTATAGAGCATCACAAGTGTTGTCACCTGCATAGCAATGAATGTTATCGGTTTGCAATATATCATTGATATGCAGAAGAAACAGCGTTGGTGATAGCACGCAGCCTTGTGGAACACCAGCGTTAATAGGCTTGTAGTCGGGGCATGCACCATCTATAACGACCTTGATGCTCCGATCTGCATGAAAACTTGTGATACCATTGCAAAATTTCTCGGGAAGCCCATAGAAAGGAGCTTCGAAAGAAGTGGTTTGTGCCACAAACCCGATAGAAGGCCTTCGATACGTCCAAACTAACGGCCAATGCCTACCCTAGGACTCTACTGCCTCCGCCTGTCTTTGAGTCAGATAGATCAGAAGATCACCAGCTAATCGACCCCGATGAAAACCGTATTGGCGGTCACTAATCAGCTGGTGATGCTCAGGGTACTGCATGAGCTGGCAGTTTATAATGGATTCCATTATTTGGCTTGTAGTTAGATGGGTCTGAGCATTGCCTTTTTAGGGATCGGGTGGATAAAAGCCGTCGCCCATGATTTCGGGACTACGCCTAGGGAGTAGGAGTACCGGAAAAGACGCGTTTAAACCGGTGCCAACTCCGGATCAATTGTCCTCAGCACAATTGGGGGATTCCGTCAGGCCCACTCGACTTGTGGATCTCCAGGGAGAGGAGAGCTTTGCGAACCGAGCGCTGTGAGAACCGCACATCCGGCATGGAGTACTAAAACCGCGGTATGGTCGGCGGTAAGTTCCCCCCGTCATCGAGTTAGACACAAAGAAAGAGCCTAGCAGATCGTCTTTCTCCTTTGTGGTATGGGCCAGTGAGTCGTTCATCCTATGCAGAGATAGAATAAATGGCTGACAGAAGTTCCCTTGGACAGGCCTGGCCCGGTAGCTCTCCTACTAGTAGCGTGATGCTATTTTACATTATTGAATAAGCCATGACTGAGATCTGCCTCCGATGGGCACCACAGAGAAAGGAATAAAAAGTTCCATACCCTGAAGTACCAAATCAGCAACAGAAATAGCAACAACGTTGGGATCGCCCAGCGAGAAGCAAACCCGCCCCTAAAGGTAGGATGCAAAGAAAGACCGCATCCCATCCCAAAAAAAAATCGACCGACGCAAGTGCGATTTAAGCGTGAGTGGCACCACACTCCGGGCTAGACAATGGTCCGAGAAGCCTAGAAGGGCGTCGACTGAGACCTGATGTCTATCCGGATGAGAGGTCAGCAATAGGTCCAACAAGAAAGATGCATGATCTTCCATATCTGGAATCCGCGTAGGCGTAGTAACCAGTTGTGTCAGACCATATGCCACGGCAAAATCATTAACAGATTTCCCCGCATGATCGGATAATCGTGAACCGAGCCGTTTGGCGTGGTGGGCGTTAAAATCGCCAAGGATCACGATCTCTGCGGATGGGACCTATACTGGCAACCGTAGACACGCGGATGTTTGTCGCTGTCTACGCGTAGCCAAAGGATGGACAGGTCTGATCCTTCAAGACTGCCGAGGCGTCGAGAATTAGAATATTATGTTAGAATATTCTTAACCAGCGTGAAATGGAACCTCTGCTTCTGTGTTTTGTCTTGTGAGTGCAGGCCGGAGACCCATTTATCCCCCCCACCCCCCCATTAACATGGTAGCAGAATTAAATAAAAGACTACCCCAGGAGAATACCAGCACTTCTGGAAAATCCCTAACTGAGCATCCACGACCAAGCTACTTCTGAGCGTGGGTGCTCAGGCTGCCCCGCGTATTCTGGGGGTAAGCGGAGTCATAAGACCAAGGCGACCCCTGTGAATCTATGTCTATGAATTTTTGCAACATCATAGTACTTCATTCCAACCTTAACGCTGTCCAGTACCACCTAGAGACGGGGAAGCCGGATTTGCTTTTTTTAACCGAGACTCAGGTGTCCTCTCTGACTGATACTTCGTATCTGTCCTACGCAGGGTACAAATTGGAACACCCCTTTATGCCTCGGCTGGAATTTGCGTATACTTCAGAGAGGACATCTGTTCTCGACTCCTCGACAGTCTTGAAGGTTCGGACATGTCCATCCTTTAGCTACGCGTATAAAGCGACGAACATCCGCGCGTCTACGTAGTCGCCGTCGGAGAATATTCTGTGAGGTCGTGGTACCAACCCGGCTCAAGTTGGCCCATACGTGCAACAGCAAAAGCTACCGCGTGGCTCTGCTACCATTTAATGCTATTAAATTAATCCTCTTGCCAAAATGCAATCAGTTTGTCGCAAAGTACACGCTCTTAAAATTATATATAATTATGCACCATCACCTATACAAATACAATTAATTACAAAAAGTGAAAAAAATAAAAGGTAGTTCTATCAAAGTTACCTACTACAATTACATAATATTTAGAAATAGTAAAAATAATAATAATAATCCCGTGTAATGGCGGTTACGAATATCCACTACCCCATATCTTCCCGTTGGTGTCGTAAAAGGCGACAAAAGGAAACAGGCAGGAGATGGGCAGCAACATCTTCTTGTTAACGGCAAAAATACAATAAAATAAAAACTGCGGTTGCCAACCCGCTCGCCAAGCGTGGCAACTATGGCAATATAACCCCCATAATGAAAGTTACGAAGAGACAGCTCCAGTCCCCGGCGGCCCCGCTATTCCTGGCTACGGTGGCGACCATGGTAACGGCGGGGCAGGGGGTGCTAAGAATCTCCGGTGGAGGTTCGGTTTTCACCTACGACGACTCGACCTGGCAACATACAACGCACGCACCCTGAGGACTGACGAGAAGATTGTGGAGCTGGAAGAAGAGACAAGTTACGCTGACATATAATAGGATTATCCGAAGTCCGAAGAGAGGGGGAGGACACGGTAATCCTCGAATCCGGCAACTTGCTCTATTACCGGGAGGGCAACCATCTGTCCCAAGGAGGTGTCGGATTTATCATCCACAAGTCTCTCGTTAACAACGTTGTAAAGATTGAGAGTGGGTCGACGAGGGTTGCGTACCTTATACTCAGAATCACCAAACGGTATTCGCTGAAGGTCATACAGGTTTACGCACCAACCTAGGCACACTCCGATGAGGAGGTGGAGAAAATGTATGAGGACATCACTAGAGCCATGCATTCCTCCAAAACTCAATATTTTTTTTTATAGAAAAAGGGTGACAAAGGAGCACACAGTCCACCTGATGGTAAGTGGTTGCTGCGGCCCATAGACATCTACATCTATCCTCTATTACAAATCAAAATGTAGATGCGTTGTCACCCGTGAGGACTCAGATGGAATGCCTCATTTCCAGTAAAAAGGGCCCCCGGCCACCTGCACTCACCAAGCGAAACGCAGAGGTAAACCTCTACTTCACGCTAGTATTCTATGAGGTCGTGGTACCACCCCGGTTCGAGCCGGCCCATCCGTGCGACAGCAAAAGCTGCCGCGTGGCTCTACCACTGTTTAATATACAGGTTAATGGGAGACTTCAATGCAAAACTAGGCACAAGAGAGAACGGTGAGCTGAAAGTGGGGAAATTTGGAATAGGTTAACGGAACCCAAAAGGCCAGCAGCTGGCCGACTTCATGGAGAAGGAGGGAATCTTTATGATAAACTCTTTCTTCTAGAAGCGGCCCCACAGGAAGTGGACCTGGTCGAGCCCCGACGGATCGACAAAAAATTAGATTGACTTCATTATGACGACCAGACGACAACTATTCAGTGATGTCTCAGTGATCGCTAGGGTGAAAACCGGCAGCGATCACCCAATGGTTAGAGGCACACTGATCCTAAACGTTAAGTTGGAGAGGTCTCGTCTAATGAAGTCAACGCTCCGTCCCCTTCGTGCTCTAATCCAAAGTCCCGAAACCTTTCAGCTCGAGTTACCAAACCGTTTTCAGTGCCTAGAAGACTGCAATGAAGTGGACAATATAAATGACAAGCTCGTGGAAACTGTCCATGCGGTCGGAGCTAAGTTCTGCAAGACCCGCCGCAGAAGAACACAAAAAATCTCCGATCACACTCTTAATCTCATGGCTGTTAGACGGGAGATGAAGCTACATTCTTCAACAGATTTGACATCATACAGGCAACTGAACAGACAGATCTCCAAATGCATGCGTTGGGACTTACGCAACTTCAATACAGCTCGTATTGAAAAAGCGATCTAGCGGAACCAAGGCTCCAAAGTCTTTGCCAGTGATCTGTCTGCCAGAAAGGGCCTACTGTCAAAGCTGAAAACCGAATGTGGCAGCATCGTTTCTGGGGCACCTGAGATTTTGAGTGAGATTGAGAGGTTCTATGGGCAGCTGTGCACGTCATCGTTGGAGCCGCACGCAAGTGTGAGTAACGATCCAAGAGCGAGTCTTATCCGACATTATTCCGATGATATCCCGGACGTCAGTCTGAGCGAGATTAGAATGGCTCTCCAGCACCTTAAAAATGGCAAGGCTCCAGGCGAGGATGGAATTACAGTGGAGCTTCTGAAAGCGGATGGAAAACCGGTACTTGAAGTCCTTCAGAAGCTCTTTAATTCCGTCCTCCATGGTGGCATTACACCGTAGGCGTGGAGCAGAATTGTGGTGGTCTTGTTCTTCAAGAAAGGCGACAACGCTCTCTTGAAGAACTACTGACCAATTTCTCTTCTAAGCCGCGTATACGTGCTGTTTTCGAGAGTCATTACGAATCGTCTCGCGCGCAGACTTGACGACTTCCAGCCTCCCGAACAAGCCGGTTTCCGAAAAGGCTGTAGCACCATAGACCACATACAAACCCTTCGGCAAATTGTACAGAAGTCCTAAGAGTACAATTTGCCACTATGTCTGGCGTATGTGGACTATGAGACAGCCTTTGATTTCGTCGGAATTTGGGCGGTGCTGCAGTCCCTTCAGCGGTGCCAAGTTGACTGTCGGTATATCGAAGTGTTGAAGTGCTTGTGAAAGTAGGGCTACGATGGCTATCCGAGTACAGAACCAGAGTACGAAACCTATCCAACTGCAGAGATGTGTAAGACAGGGTGACGTCATATCCCCGAAACTCTTCACCGCTGAATTGGAAGACGTTTTCAAGCTTCTTGACTGGAAAGGATACGGTATCAACATCAATGGCGAGTACATCACTCACCTTCGATTTGCCGACGACATAGTCCTTATGGCAGAATCGCTGTAGAACCTAAGCACTATGCTCAATGACCTCAAAAGTGTTTCCCAACGGATAGGACTTAAGATGAACATGGACAAAACAAAGATCATGTTTAATGTCCATGTCACACTTATGCTGGTAGTTGTTGGGAACACTAAGCTCGAAGTTGTTGACGAGCATGTTTACCTGGGACAAATAGTCCGACTAGGTAAGTCCAACTTCGACCGAGAGGTCAATCGACGGATTCAGCTCGGTTGGGCAGCGTTCGGGAAATTACGGCACATCTTCTCGTCAGGTATACCTCAAACCTTGAAAACGAGACTGTACACCCAGTGCGTGTTGCCAGTGATGACATACGGAACTGAGACGTGGTCCTTCACTGCTGGCCGGATGAAGAAGCTCAAGGTTGCTCAGCGAGCTGTAGAGAGGGCTATGCTCGGAGTTTCTCTGCGTGATAAACTCAGAAATGAGGATATCCGCAGCAGAACCAGAGTGACCGAAATAGCCCAACGGATTAGTAAGCTGAAGTGGCAATGGGCCGGCCATATAGCTCGAAGAATCGACAACCGATGGGGAAGAAAGGTTCTCGAGTGGCAGCCTCGTACCGGCAGGCGAAGTGTAGGGCATCCCCCCACTAGATGGAGTGACGACCTGGTAAGATATGCAGGAAGTCGATGGATGCAGGTGGCTCAGGACCGTGCTTTGTGGCATTCTTTGGGGGAGGCCTATGTTCAGCAGTGGACTTGTGAAGGGCTGTAATGATGATGATGATGAATGAATAATAATAATAAACAACAGAAGCCTTAAATAAATCAAACACAAAAAACAAAGCGATCAATAAAAGTATGCAATAATGTGTAATGTGTTATAGCTCTGTTAATAATGTTCTTTTTAGAGAGTATTAAACTTATTAAGTTTTGGCATAATTTATTTTTATTTTATTTGGAGGCACTTCTCTTAAACATTTTATTTTTTTATAGATTCTGGGTACAATGTGTTTATTCCGGCGCTGTCCATAATATTTGTTTGCTCTGTGTTGCTCTTCAAGTTTTTATTCACTTACCTTACGCGTGTTGTAAGTGTTAATAATAGGTACTTTATATTCGTCAGTATAATAATGTTCTATTGCTATTAAATATTTTAATTGTGTTTCAGCGGGGAGTATTTTACACATGGGAAATAAATTTTCATATTCTATTTTTACAACATTTTTTATCTTTTGAATTTATTAAAACTTTTATAATGCGAATTTTTAGGCATTTCTCCTATTTTATATAGGTACTAAATGTGCGGCCTATACTCTATACAAATAAATAAAATTGAAGTGTCTGTTTGTAATGTCAAAGTTACAGCTTTTTACTTAATACGTATGAACGTATATACGGTACTAATAACAAAAATACAATTTTTAAAGTTTTTGTCTGTCTGTTTGTCTGTCCGTCCATCCGTCTGTCTGTTTGTTCCGACTAATTTCCGAAACGGCTGGACCGATTTTGACGGGATTTTCACTGGTAAATATCACAAGTAGTAACTTAGGCTACTTTTATTTTAGAAATGAATTAGGGTTCGCGCAAAAAAATTATAACCCTAAATAACACACGGGCGAAGTCAAACAACTACTACACAATAAGGTCATAGTTAATTAAAGACTTAATTAATGCATAGTAAACCACTAATAGAACATGTTTACTTACTACTTTTCGAATTTGATAGATTTTGCCTAAAATGGCCTTAATTTTGAACATACTTTTTCAATGTGTAACTTCCAATTGAAACTACTATCTACCAACAATCAAAAATATTTGTTACTATTAACAAATTGCATGCATGCATACACGTTGTTTTTCTTCAAATTCAGTATTATACCGTTATCATGCTTATAGGGTTAGCCGATGAAAGTTTTCCTGTATTTTACCACATTATTATAAAACTTATTGTAAATATTTTTTTTTAAATCCCGCCGAGTTTTTTGCTGGTTCTTCCCAGGACAAAGATTTTTTCTCAACCAGAAGTAAAACCTTTCTGTAAGTATTCTTGAGTTTGAATCTATATTTTGTATAAAAATGATTGTAAACTATTCTATTCTATTAAATATTATTAAAATCAGTATCGACAAAAATATTACGCGTAATATATATACTAAAAATATAAAATCTATTTGAGAATTTCCTCCTTTATTTGAAATTGGTTAAAAAGGTTTTGAGTCAGCAAAAGTTTATCCAGAAAATTACCCACGCAAAGTGGCACTTACAAAAACTTTATTTGTACAAGATCTGCCAGAGCAATAAACACACAGATAACGACTTGAAAAAACCAATATCTGTCTGTTCATGGAAAAAGAAACTGCGGAGTATGAATGTGCCGCTGAGAACATTTATACGTGGATGTTACGTACGTAGTTATGCATGAAAAGAAGCGTTTTGTCGTTAACGGGAGCTCCGAAGATACGCTCGCAAAGCTATTGTCTAACGTCTTTACCGTATCGAACGACCCCCCGATATCCTCGCGTCCTCCATCTAGTCCTATCGGGGTCGTGAGTAGGGGGCGGAAAAAATTCAATAGGGTTACCACATCAAAATGTTTACTAACCGATTTTAAAGACATTATATTAATGAGAGATACGGGTCTGTTTAATGATTTACTAGCTGTGCGCCGCGACTTCGCCCGCGTGTAATTGAGGGTTTTAATTATATTGTTCAGAACCCTAATTCTTTTCTCAAATATAAGTAGCCTAAGTTACTCCTTAGAACATCGGCTATCTGGCAGTGAAAGTCCCGTTGAAATCGGTCCAGTCGTTCCGGAGATTAGCCGAAACAAACAGACAGACAGACAGACAGACCGACAGACAGACAAAAATTTTAAAAATTGTGTTTTTGTTATAAGTACCGTAAATACAGTCATATGCATTGAGTAAAAAACTGTTATTTTAACATTACAAACAGACACTTCAATTTTATTTATTTGTATAGATATAGATACTTTGCTTTTCAGAAGTTATTGTAATGTAGCTTTTTAAATTAGATACAAATAAATATAGTATAGAGAGTTCGAGAGATATAGAGATCTTCGATAGTTAGATAGGTATTGGATAGTAGAACATTATTTAATAGATATTATTAATAATAATACTTTATAAGACTGAAATGAAAATTAGACACAGGTTCCGATTGAGCCTTAGCTCTTGAACTATAGCTAGCTCCGGAGCTATAGAGCAGAAACATTAATATTGTTAAGTGAGAGAGCATCGCTGCAGCTATGTATGTATGTAGTGGTAGGACGACGCTCTCACAGAATACCAATGCGATACAGCAGAATAATGTTGCTGTGTGGTGAGTGTAGAAAACCGGAGACCATTTTTACTGGTAGCGAGACAAACCATCTTATTTCTCACATGTGGCAACAACGCATCTGCATTTTGGTTCTTAATCGATGATAAATCTAAATGTGTATGGGCCTTAGCATCAAATTTACCTTCAGGTGGACTATGTGCTCGTTTGTCTTCCTTAATTACATTCCTTTGAACAGTTAATTTCTGGATCTAGACAACAACGCCACCTACTGAGCCCAATTGTGAATCTAAACTATTCAGGGACATATACTCAAACACACACAAAAATGTAATCATAATTGGTCCAGCCGTTTAGGAGTGGAGTGACAAACACACTTACAGAAGAATTATATAATATAAAGATAAAAATAAAAATACAACAACCATAATAGACCTCCGATAAATGGCCACATAAACATCACGTATATTATATCTCGGTCCTCCTTTTCTCATCTAAGGCTACGGAATCTACTTATCAGGCAACCCTACATAAGAAGCGTTTGTATTTCGGCTGAAAACATTCTGAGGCCCCGCACGGCCCGTGTATGGAGTGGGGTGGGTGGAAGCGGGCGCGGCACGTGTCTCAAATTGTCTGCTATTTATTGAGGACAGGCATGAGAAAGCATTGCCGTTAGTTACTGGTTGCCGAAAGTTCGACATTTTCGGGGTCTAATGTGATTTGCAATACACTTTTATTTTTTTATTAATTTTTTTTTAAAACCTTCCATAGAAGACTTCTACGCAATCATTCGAGAAAAGTCTGTATATAATGTTACTGATTAAACAAGATAAAATTCGTAACTTTAGTTTTATTTAGTGTGGAATATTCGCGTAAATATAAGAAATCACTAGTCTTAACGATGTTAGAAGAAAGGATTTACAGTCGACTTAACAATTTAAAATACGTTAAAAACATGTGAAGCGATGTCTCGATCAAAGGCATAATTTCTTTTTATTACTATATTTATACTATATTAACATATTAATTCTCACATTACTAAAATATATATATATACGTTTATTTTAATGTATTTTACTAAAATGGACAATCTTTGTTTGTCTGACTCTGAGTGAACAGTTTAGGGGCATCGATTTAACGATTTAAAATACGTTAAAAATGTGTGTGTGATGAAACGATCAAAGGCGCAATAATTATTAATACTATTTTTCATAACAATTGATTACCAACATAACATAAGTTTCTTATTGTATTTCACTAAAATGGACAAACATAGTTTGAAACTAAATAGTTTTATTATTTTTAAATAATGGAAGTCCATTTTAATTTAATTGTTTGCTCCGATGAAGTGCAGGAAAGCATCGTAAATCCAATCAACAACCAAGTGGCTTTCATAAACTGCATTGCAGTAAAATAACAAGGATTTATTAGCACGTGTTTTTCGTGATTTATTCTTTGGGGAAAAACTAAATTTAGCGGAGCTGTAATGATGATGATGTTGTGTTTTTTTATACCTTTAGTTGCTTTTCTTTTTTTTCATTTAAAATACGCTAACACCACACTATTTTCTTGTGAATTGTGGAGATTGTGTCTGTGGAAACTTGGATTTTCTCCTGTATCGTGGAGATAGTTTACAAACATAAATTGCACAAGGACAAACGACAAACATCAAGACCCGGAACAATTATTTGTTCTATCTTTCAGAATTTATTTTAATAGCAAGTTTATCGGTGTGGTAACTCAGAAGCTGAGCGCTTGTTGTCGATTTCATAGAACATAAACATCCGTACTTCGATGCTCGGCAGCACCTATAAAATTGTTGTTAATATTTTGAATTGATATACTAAGAGCTCAGCGTTGAAGGAAAACATCACAGGAAGGAATTCATTTCATTTTCACGTGGTAGAGCCACGTTGCATATTAAGGTTGTAGCACGAATGCATCGGCTCGACCAGGGTAGGACCGCGGTCTCAGAATACCAGCGTAAAATAGCAGCTTAATATTGCAGTGCCTCGTATAGTGAGTGTTGGAGATCCTGTTTATTGGAAACGAGGCATTTCATCTCAGTCCTCAGGGGTGACAACAAATCTGTATTTTGATTCTTAATTGAGGATAGACGAAAAAAAAACTGTGTGCACATTTGGCACACTTATTCTATAAGAAAATGAAATAAAAATGAAGTGAATTTAAAGCCTGTACGTTATGTTCCACTACTGGGGACTCCTATTATTTCTGAGCGGATTATGGATCCATCAGTTCACCACACCGCTACAGTCCATGACGATGGACTTCATTACATTTTATTCCTGCTTTATCCCTCGAGAATTTTTTTTTGAGATTTTCTTACGGATTCCTTCTATTGAGCACGTGATAAAAAAACTTCTGAAATTTATTATGTAAAAACTTTTTTTCCTTTTTCACATTTCTTTTGTTAAAAACGAGTCGTATACAAATATATTCAATAGACGTCTGTCTAAGATTTCACTTCACATTTAAACACTTTGGCTTCCTTTTGTATACATTTTCTTAAAAATAAAAGCAATATATTGGTACAGTTTTCTTTATTAACTTACAGTTCAATAAGTTGTTTTCTTTACCTGAATTAAAAGTAAGCGAATGGTAACGATACCAACTGGTAGTAAATGGCAAAGTAGACTTGAATGAAATGCACTATCCTTGTTAATAACAATTAATGGAATCGGGCGTTACTTTGCGGAAATCAATTATATTAAACATATTTAAAAATTAATTAGCTTAGACCCGGGTAATATAATAAAATGATGTGTCATACCTAGTTTGTTTGGAATTAATGGTGACGGGGATAGTGCAAGCAACTGAGGGTGGGTGGAAAGTACCTTTTGTACCGACTTCAAATAGGAGACGGTACTCAATTCGACTGTATGTTTTTTATGTGTGTTACACCGATTTCGATGATTCTTTTTTTATTTGAAAGCTGGTGCTTCACATAATATGGTCTAAATGGTATAAATTTGGTCAAGGTTTTATCAATCGTTACTGAGTTATTCTTAATAATTTATATTGAAGTCGGTTGTACAATTTTTTTATTATAATTATGTTATTACTCTCTTGAAGACATATCTTAAATATGAGTCTGTACTTTTAAACTGTTTACTAGTTACTGTTACAGCCTATCAAAGGTCCACAGCTGAACATAGGCCTTCCTCATGGATTTCCTCATAGGGGGAATTTTATTATAGTTGCTACGCTTGCCAGGCGGCTTGCCAACCAAACTGAAGAGGGTGGAGAGCTTCAAAGAAGCTAGTTAGTGCGCTACTGTTGTCGACGCTACGGTGGTTTTGCAAAGGATTTCCCAAACTTCAACAAAGTGCGGAGAGACGAACACCGTATATCTAGTTGAACTCGGGTAAACCATTTATTATTATTTAAGATAGATTTTTGTTGTGTTTCTTCGTTCCATTAATAATTAATTAATTTAATAATATGTTCAGGGTACTGTTCGGATTGTCGTGTTGTACTCACGTATGGCTTTCATGCCATTATACGTAAAAGGTCTGCTTCGTTTAAGTCGATCGCGTACCTCTTATCTCTACCAACATCATACTGGACACACTTGCAGACAGGCGGGATTCTGCCGTTACGAAGCACTGGTTTGGCGCAAGTCTTTTTTTATAGTATAGGGTGATAAACGAGTACACAGTCTACCTGATGGTAAGTGGTTGCTGTGGCCCATAAATATCTACATTTATCCTCGTTTGCGAATCAAAATGCAGATGCACTGTCACCAGTGAGGAATAAGATGGAATGCCTCCCTTCCAGTAAAACGGGTCTCCGGTTCTCTACACTCAACATACGAAACACAGCAGTGTCAAGCTGCTATTTGACGCAGGTATTCTGTGAGAGCGTGGTCCTTCCCCGGTCGGGCAGACCCATTCGTGCCACAATTATACTACCAATATAGCTGCAGCATGGCTCTACCACGTTGTAAAGTCTACATGTAAAAAGATAAATGTCGTGTACGCGGGTTATTTAATTTGTTGGAGAGGGTTATGTAATTTTTTTATATACTAACACTAATTTATGAGAATATATTATTGTTGTGCTAACATACCTATGGACTGTTATAATAAAAATATTATTATTAATAATAATTATGAAGCATTTTAAAACTATTACTGTATTGTCCGTACATACTGAATTACAACTATTTTTTTTTTCTGATGATTATTAGCCAGTTCTTGGTTACAATCTTACCTAGTGGTAAGCGGTAATAAGGCCTTAGACAGTAAATCACAATGTCTAAGCATAACCTTTGGTTTTGTAAAACTAAAAAAGTTATTTATTAAAATCCTTTACAAAAGCAGACACTAAACTCAGTATGAGATATTTAAATAGCACATTTGAAAATACTCTTAAATAAAATGCCCCTTGAAATAACATTCCTTTACTGCATTGATTTGTTTGCTCGGATTGCACAACTCTAACACTAGATATAATAGGGGGCCTAGCAAACTCCCCGGCAGCCCCCAGCTAATGTTTCAGTCGAGTGGGAGATATTTACTGCCGCGTAAACCACGGTCAAGTGCTGTTGCCGTCATTATCAGATCCCTTTGCGGACGCAATGGTTTAGGGGCCACTTAGATTTTGTGATATATGAAGAGTATGCACGGTTTTATATATTGATTATGTGTAAAAAATACAGTAATGTGTTTTATATTAATTTACTATGGTATTTATGTGTTGTTAACATACCTATACATAGCAGTAATAACTAAAAAAAAAGAAATAGTTCATTTATCTTATTAAAAGTCTTATGATATACTTATAACCTAGGTACGAAGGAATCTCTTAGAAAAATATTTAAAGAAAATAATGAATTAATTTTGCCTGTCAGTAGATGTACGAAAATTTAAAAAATAATGATGTACGTTCTGTAAATATTAAGAACAAGTACAAGCTAGTTATGTCTGATATTCGAAAATCCCAGAAAAGATGGAGGAGCTATCTATCAAAATGTCCAACTAAAATTTGTATTAAGCAAACATTGTTTAATATAAGTTATTACACAACTAAAGAGTATATAATTGAAAATATAGTCTGGGAATAAAATGATCGCTACCATAACAATCCTAAATGTTTTATACTTAAAAAATATTAAATTTTAAATTAATATTTAAAAATAATTCCGCTGGGTTTCTTGCTGAGTCTTCCGAAGACAGAGGATTTCGTGATGAACAATGGTAAAACTTGAATGACTTTCAATAAGTATTCTTGTCGTCTATATTGAATAAAAGTGATTCTTTTCTATCCTTTGACTCTCAATAGATTAACCTTATCAATACAACCATCTCGTTTACGTCAGACGTAAATATCTAGACGTGGAGCAGTGTCAAAAATGTGAGACATCTGATATATGGGAAAGTTTATCCACCTGCCAAGCGTGACAATCCAGCCTATTTTTTTATATGAAATGGGGCAAACGAGCATACGGCTCACCTAATGGTAAGTGATTACTGTCGCCCATAAACAACCGCAACACCAGGGGAATTGCAGATGCATTGCCGGCCTTTTAAAAAGGAGTAGGCACTTTTCTTGAAGATCCCTTAATCGTATCGATCCGGAAAAAATGTTGCAAAGAGATGCAACATTTCTTCGCAGCACCAGGGAGTCAAGCCGATCAAAAAGAGCTCGGTTGCCGACGATTCCAACCGCTCTGCACTGAATGAGATAAAATTGAAGAAGCTGGCACTGAGGAGCCCCAGCCCAAAAATGGAAACGGTATTCTATGTGCGGCCAAACCTACACCTTGTAAAGTTGCAGGCGGTGTGCCGGCATGAAGTTCTGTTCCACTTTGCTGAGCACACCAATCTTTTTAGAGACCAATTTAGCCGTCTTTACCACGTGACCATAAAACTGCACGTCATTCGATATGTCGACATACGCAACAAGTACCCTGAAACTGGGGAAACACGAGAAAGAGGTTCTTTTAGCGGTAAACTCGCAAACTTGTTCAACAAAGTCGCGACTGCAGGCACAAATTTAATAATAATAGATAATGTAATCGGAGCATGCACTGTCTATCTCGACCTTGATGCTCCGATTAGCCAGAAAACTGGTGATCCGATTACACAATATCTTGGGAAGCCCATAGAAAGGAAGCTTCGAAAGAAGTGTTTTGTGCCAAACCTGATCGAAAGCCTTCGCTATGTCTAAACTAACCGCCGAAGCCTCCCCTTGCACTCGATTATCTGTGTTAGGTAAAATAGAAAATCACCAACTGAGTGACCCCGACGGGAAACCGTACCGGCGGTCACTAATTAGGTGGTGCTCCTCAAGGTACCGCATGAGATGGCAGTTAATAATGGACTCCAATATTTTCGACAACAAGGGGGTGATGGCGATAGGCCTGTAGTTAAACGAATCAAAGCAGTTACCTTTTTAAGGGATCACTCATCGGATTTGCGGGACAACGCCTAGGGAGTAGGAGTACCAGAAAAGACCAAATGTATAGCACGTCCTCAGTACAATTGGCGGGATTATGTCAAGCCCACTCGACTTGTGGATGTCCAGGGAGAGCAGTGTTTTGCGTACGGAGCACTGTGTGAATTGCACATCAGGCAAAGAGTACTCACACTGCGAGATGATCAGCGGTGTGTTCATCGAGAGTCGAGTTGGATTCAATAGTGTGCCTTAAAGATCGACTTTATCTTTTGCGGCGTGGGCCAGTGAGTCTTCCTCCTTGTGGAGAGATGGTAGTGATGGCTTACAGAAATTCCCTTGGACAGCCTTGGCAAGAAACCAGAATGCACGGGTTCCCGAAGGAAGGCCAACAATTTTTTTGCCAATTCTGCTAACGTGCTCATACTTTTCCTTAGCAATAACTCTTTTGAAGGACATGGAGTCAAAGTAATACTTCTTTTTAAGCATGCTGGTGTTAATATCCTGAGCCGCCAAAGCGTCAGCCCAGGCCTGATAACACTCTTATTTACTGCGTAATGTAGTCTTACTGGAGCGACCAAACAAACGCTGAGATCTGCCTTCGGTGGGTGCCACAGATGATGGAATAAATAATTCCATTCCCTGTAGCACCACTTCAGTGACAGAGTCAGCAACAGCGCTAGGATCGTCCGGCGAGAGGCAAACCCACCCCCATGGATAGGATGCAAAAAAAGACCGCATTCCATCCCAATCCGTTGACTTGTAATGCAAAAAACGGTGGCAGGCTGCAGAACGCAACCGCAGAGGGAGCATGAGTTGCACCACACTCTGGATCAGACAATCGTCCGAAAAGCCGAGAGCGACGTCGACGGAAACCTGATATCCGTCGGGATGAGAGGTCAGCAGAAATTCCAACAGGGAAGGCGTATGATTCTCCAAATCTGGAATCCGCGTAGGCTAAGTCTGGCTACTGTCTGGTTGTGTCAGTTCATATGCCAAGACAAAGTTCTAAACAGATCTCCCTGCATCAAAATCGTCAACTATCATGATCTATACGAATGGGATCTGTTGTAGCAAGAAATCTGTAGTCATTTGAACGTGGTCGATGAGTCGTTCTGTGTCGGCACTATCGCTATGGGACATAGAGGCACCCGTAGACGCGGAGATAGTTGTCGATGTCACCTTCCTGATATTCACATTCAAAACAACCAGGGCGTCGAGAACAGATATCCGACGTATACGCAAACTCCAGCCCGGGGCACAAAGAAGTGTTTTAATTTGCACCCCGGGTAGGACAGGTGCGAATTATCAGCCGGAGAGGACACCTGCGTCTCGGTCAAAAAGACCAAGGCCGGCTTCATCGTCTCCAAATACTATTACAGAAGAGGTTCTTGCCCAGCTATAGGTGTTCTATAGGTGAAAACTTTTCAATGGCTTTTCTTGGGTGTTATTCATTCATTTACTGTGATGTGAGTGTGTGATAACATATTAGCTGTAAGTTTGCCAAAATGAATAAAATTTAAAAAAAATGTAAAAAAGAATTTCTACGTGGTAGAGCCATGCTGCAACTATATTAGTGGTATAGTTGTAGCACGAATGGGTCGGCTCGATCGGGGAAGGACCACGCTCTCACAGAATACCAGCGTCAAATAGCAGCTTAACACTGCTGTGTTTCGTATGGTGAGTGTAGAGAACCGGAGACCCTTTTTACTGGAAAAGAGGCATTCCATCTTAGTCCTCACGGGTGACAACGCATCTGCATTTTGATTCGCAAACGAGAATAAATGTAGATGTCTATGGGCCACAGCAACCACTTACCATCAGGTGGACTGTGTGCTCGTTTTTCACCCTATCCTATTAAAAAAAAGTTTCGTCCATCATTGATTACAGTCCTTCACAAGCCCACTGCTGAACACAGGCCTCCCGCAAGAAATGGTACAAACTGTCCTGGGCCACCTGCATCCATCGAATTCCTGCATTTATTACCATGTTATAAGTCACCACTGGCACCACGCACTGGTAGTATCTTGTTTTGCAGGTTTGAGGTATATCTGACGAAAGGATTTGGCGTAATCTCCCAAACGCTTCGAATGATTACAGAAATTTAAAGCATATCTAAAAAGGGTTCCTTAGAAGGAAGGTAAAGGTACAATTAGGATGGTATTTAAATAGATAAGATTATTTGAACAAAAAAAAACTTCCCCAAAGCTCATTTTATTTGTCATGACAGAAAGTAAAATTGTACGTACTAAGAGAAAGATAGCATACTTGTAAGCTTCTGCTCTGCTTTTCTCACAAGATGTCTCGCTGTTGAAATAGGTGAAGCGATAGCGTACCTTTTTTGAATTTCAAAAAGTTCTTTAAAAAGCAAATTTGGAATAATAAGATTTTAAATTAAAAAACAAAACAACAAGTGAAATGTATTGAATTTTTTTAATAGTTTTGTTTCATATTCTTACATTGTCATTTGAATCTGAGCTATGTTCAAAATTTTAAATCTACCTCATCGTTTTAAGTTTAAAATTAATTACTATATACCACCCGAACAAACAAACACGAAAGCAAGTTAATGAAAACGTGTTAAAATAATGTTAGCATGCCGTGACTTTATAACGCGTAAGTTGGTTGACTGGTAGAGAACCGCTTAAGGCACCCTTTGTTACCTTTAATATAATATAAAGAAAAGTGGATAATCATTTATAAATAAGTTATAATAATAACAAAAACAGGCAAAAGGTATTTGAATGCAGAATTCTACAAAAATTATAATTAAAAAATGGGCAATTTCAAATGTATAAATTTCACCACGCTCTCACAGAATACCAGCGTAAGAAAGCAGCTTTATGCTGTTGTGTTTTGTATGGTTAGTGTGGAGAACCGGATACCCTTTTTACTTGAAACGAGGCATTACATCTTAGTCCTCGGAGGTGACAACGCATATTCATTCTGATACTTAATCGAGGATAAATATAGATGTCTATGGGCCACAGCTTCCACTTACCATCAGGCGAACTGTGTGCTCGTTTGTCACCTTTATTCTATAAAAACATAGACTTCAAAAATAACACATACTATAACAATTATTATGTTATGGTTTTTGAAGTTGAGATATCTTTTCTCTCTATAATAACATATTTGAATATGAAAATCTCCCCGGCAGTTTTTTCTTACGATCACGCAGATTCCCAATATAATATGGGATCTGTTTGATATTCTTTAGGCGGGATTTTACTGCTTCCCGAACATTACAGTGCCCCGTATTTTTATACGCTATAATAGAAAGTAATTTGTTTCGGAACTCTTATCTGGGATAAAACACGTGTACCTAGGACTACGTGCTGAATTCAACAAAACTGAACACTTATGCAATTGCACTTATAGTTGCTCTATATATGGATTGAGACTAATTGGACACTTTAACAAGATTTAAATTAAAAAATGTTCACTGCAGGATTTCACTGCACGAAACAACACGGTATACAACAGTTATAACACGAATGAGTTAGCTCGCCCGGGGAAAGACCACGCTCTCACATAATACCAGCAAAAAAACAGCTTAACATTGCTGTGTTTCGAATAGTGAGTGTAGAGAACGAATGACCCTTTTAACAGGAAATGAGGCATTCCCATCTTTGTTCTCAGGAATGACAATGCATCTACATTTTGATTTATAATTGAGGATAGATGTAAATGTCTATGGGCCACAGCATCCACTTACCATCAGGTGGACTGTGTGTTCGTTAGTCACCTTTATTCTATAAAAAATAACAGTGCCATGTTTTTATATGCTATAATTTGTAGAAAGTACTACAGTATAACTTTTAGCACGTAACAGCGCCAACATATAATTACACCGTTTAATTATCGTGTAAGAATATCTACTACTCCATATCGTCCCCTGGGTGTCGTAGGAGGTTACAGAGGGAAACAGAAACTGGTGATGCAGCATGTTCCCGATTACAACTTAAAAAGGAAATAACTGTGGTGGCCAATGTACCTGATAAGCGTGGCAACTATGGCAAAATTCCTCCTTTGAGGTAATCTATGCAGGAGGCCTAACTTCTTCGTGGACTTTTATGAGCTGTAATGGATGGATGGAAAAACGCCAAGTCGGTCTATTCACTTTTTTAAACCATTGGTTAACCATCCCACCTTACGGTAAGTGGGATTTTTAATTCTGGTTTTTCTGCCGACTTCCAAAAAGGAGACGGTACTCAATTCGACGCGTATGTTTTTTTTATGTGTGTTACCTCATAACTTTTTACTGGGTGGACTTATTTCGATGATTCTTTTTTTATATGAAAGCTGATACATCTCGTGTGGTCCCATATGAATTTGATCAAGGTCAGACTAATAGTTTTTGAGTTATTTGAGTTATTCTTAACAAGTTACATTGAAGTCGGCTGTACAAAATTTTTAATTTTAAATTATTATTAAATATGTTTTGTAATTTTATTCGTAAGAAACACGTCGGCAAAGCATTGCATAATATATTTTTTTATAGTATAGGGTGACAAACGAGCACACAGGCCACCTGATGGTAAGTGGTTGCTGTGGTCCATAGACATTTTCATTTATCCTCGTTTGCGAATCAAAATGCAGATGCGTTGTCACCCGTGAGGACTAAGATTGAATGCCTCTTTTCCAGTAAAATGGGTCTCCGGTTCTCTACATTCACCATACGAAACACAGCAGCCTTAAGCTGCTATTTTACGCTGGTATTTTGTGAGATCGTGGTCCTTTCCCGATCGAGCCGACCCATTCGTGCTACAACTATACTACAAATATAGCTGCAGCATGGCTCTACCACGTCTAAAATATACTACTACGACTAAAGTGTGCAAGATATATAAATATCTTGTACACTTTAGTCGTCTCTAATGGTGATAATTACCTTGCATTACATATAATATGTATTGAGTACACATAGACTGTCAGGCTACCTTTAGTGATGCTAATTAAGTAGCTCATATACATTTGTAATATCAATACTGTTTTTTTACGCCTTAGCTTATAATGATGAAGGTACAATATTTTTGTTAAGTAAAACTATTATGTTATTTACTTTTTTTTATAGAAACTGGTGACAAACGAGCCACACTACTTAATGGTAAGTGGATGCTGTAACCTATAGACATCTACATATATCTTCAATTAAAATCAAAATGCAGATGCGTTGTCACTTTTAACAGTGGTAGAGCCACGCGGCAGCTTTTGCTGTCGCACGGATGGGCCGGCTCGAACCGGGGTGGTACCACGACCTCACAGAAAACCAGCGTGAACTAGAGGTTTACCTCTGCGTTTCGCTTGGTGAGTGCAGGTGGCCGGAGGCCCTTTTTACTGGAAATGAGGCATTCCATCCTAGTCCTCACGGGTGACAACGCATCTACATTTTGAATTGTAATAGAGGATAGATGTAGCTGTCTATGGGCTGCAGCAACCACTTACCATCAGGTGGACTGTGTGCTCGTTAGTCACCCTTATCCTTAAAAAAAATGACTAAGATGGATTGCCTCGGTTCTCTACATTTACCATACGAAACACAACAACATTTAGTTGCTATTTTACGCTGATATTCTGTGAGAGCGTGATCCATCCCCTGTCGAGCCGACCCATTCATGCTACTACCATAATATAGCTGCGGCATGGCCCTACCACGTAAAATACAAAGGACTAACGACGCGTCTGCAACCGACTGTTGGCAGTATCATAGTCATGGTCATTGTCTCTATCCAACCTTTCCATATCACATTTTAATTATGTATTTTTCGAAATTATACTTATTATTTCCTTTTCATTGTCATCCCTTTGTTTAATTAAGCAACTGCTCACACTGATCCTTGAACGCCTTTAGTTCTTGGAGTGCAAGGTGAAGTTGATTCTCCATTTAGCGCGTCTCGGCGTTGTGATACCTATTCATTTTACTATGTATGTATAAATAGTTACAAAAACAAATATGAAAAATCAAAGAAGCAGAGTAAACAAATGTCTAATTGTATAATTGTTTAACTTTATACTAACTTTAAAACTTTAAACGAAGTTCGTTACCTGCTTTCACTTGTTGAGACAATAGAATTTTATTTAGGCATTTAGATATTGATTAATGATTATGTACTTTTACAAATTACATGATACAAATTGGTCGTAATCTATAATATAAAAATGAATCGCTGAATGTGTTGCTAAGCGCAAATCTCTGTCTCTCTGAGAGTAGCTGAACCGATTTCGCTAATTCTTTTTTTACAATATTCCTTGAAGTACGAAGATGGTTCTTATAAAGAGAAAATTTTAAAAAATTGAAAAAGTCTAAAAACAGCACTTTTCTATATTTTCATACAAAAGATTCGTAATAATACTTAAAAGTCAATTTGAACTTTAATACCATACCATAAAGTTTAAGTGTTAGTGGAGGGGTTACGGGAAGGCAAAACAATTGAGTGATGTTAGTATCGTATAAATATTAATCATTCATTCATTCATTCATTACAGCCCTTCACAAGTCCACTGCTGAACATAGGCCTCCCCCAAGGAATGCCACAAAGCACGGTCCCGAGCACCTGCATCCATCGACTTCCTGCATGTCTTACCAGGTCGTCACTCCATCTTGTGGGGGGACGCCCTACACTTCGCCTACCGGTACGAGGCTGCCACTCGAGAACCTTTCTTCCCCATCGGTTGTCGGTTCTTCGAGCTATATGGCCGGCCCACTGCCACTTCAGCTTACTAATCCGTTGGGCTATGTCGGTTACTCTGGTTCTACTGCGGATATCCTCATTCCTAAGTTTATCACGCAGAGAAACTCCGAGCATAGCCCTCTCCATAGCTCGCTGAGCGACCTTGAGCTTCCTCATACGGCCAGCAGTGAAGGACCACGTCTCAGTTCCGTAAGTCATCACTGGCAACACGCACTGGTTGTACAATTTTGTTTTAAGGTTTTGAGGTATGTCTGACGAGAAGATGTGTCGTAGCTTCCCGAACGCTGCCCAGCCGAGTTGAATCCGTCGATTGACCTCTCGGTCGAAGTTGGACTTACCTAGTCGGACTAATTGTCCCAGGTAAACATACTCGTCAACAACTTCGAGCTTAGTGCTCCCAACAACTACCGGCATAGGTGTGACATGGACATTAAACATAATCTTTGTTTTGTCCATGTTCATCTTAAGACCTATCCGTTGGGAGACACTATTGAGGTCATTGAGCATAGTGCTTAGTTCCTCCAGCGATTCTGCCATGAGGACTATATCGTCGGCAAATCGAAGGTGAGTGATGTACTCGCCATTGATGTTAATTCCGTATCCTTTCCAGTCCAGAAGCTTGAAAACGTCTTCCAATGCAGCGGTGAAGAGTTTCGGGGATATAACGTCACCCTGTCTTACACCTCTCTGCAATATATATGAATATTAATGTCAATATTTAAAAGAATTTTAAGTGTTTTATAATTTTTATTTTTTTACATAGTTAATAATAATAGTAATAATTTTATTTCAGATACAAGCTCCATATTTTGTTAGTAATAAATAATATAAATTTAAAATTAATGTTAGTAAATATACAACTAAAAACAACAAAACAAAACAACTTTTAATGTAATTGTTGACTTATCGACTTTCTTTTTCCTTTTTTATCTTACTAGCTGACCCGGTGTCCCGAATAGCAAAATAAGCATTAAAAAAAATATTAAAGAATCGACTGTTAGGCGGTACGAAGTTCGCCGGGTCAGCTAGTTTACAACTAAAACTGAAATTTGAGGTGGAAATTAATTAGTTTTACGAAATTATAACACAAAAGCCACGGTTATGTCATTCAACGGTTATAAACAACTCAAAATTATAAACATCTGCGGTTGACAACCCGCCTGCCAAGCATGGCATAAATGTCATAATTTCCCCTAAGAGGCAATTTCTGGGGGAGACCTGTGTTCAGCAATGGACTTTTGATTGCATGTAACGGTAACAGTAGTTCCTTACGGAAGAAACAGCTCTGCACCTCCTAACTGATTGTGGACTCTTAATGCGCAAACGTAACACTCATCTGAGAACATATGTACCTCGCCCAGAAGAAGTGAAGTTGCTCACAGCTCAGAACTCCTTCAATTCATCCAAATCAAATCAAATCAAATCTGTTTATTTTGTGAACATAAGTTAATTTACAGATCTCGATATGTACATAATAAATATAAAGTAGGTTCTCTATGTCCCGCCAGTAGGCATACAAAATATAAAATTATGAAGTGCATCATTAATTACTAACATTTATACAAAATAATTCTCTTCTGATGTCAGGTCCTAATTGAAATCATTATTAATAATTATGAAAATTTTAAAAATAATAGAGGTAAATATACATTAATTGTTATCATTTTGTCTAATTGTTGTCTAGTATTAATTGGCACACGTCATGATAATTATGTAGTCAATAATATAGCAGTTTAATAATATAATATTTTTATGCCAAAATGTATCATTAAGGAATTCATCTATAGAATATTGTTCTATAGATGAATTATTATTAATAATTCATTCATTGAAGACATAGGGCTTAGAAATGAACTATAACAGCGATCACAATATAACTTTTAAGTCGCTGTGATACTGGTCTTTCTAGACCTGCATAGCTGCTCGCACCCACGTCCTTCTACACCCATGGGAAGATATTGGATGAAGGATTATCTTACACCGTGACCGTACCATCGTTACATTTCTCTGTTTTATGATTAATTGAGAACATAATCTCTAAACTAAGCGTAATCTGACTGTGTAGTGAGTTTTCTTTTTAAAAAAATCTGTTGTTTATCTAAAGTTAAATATAACATACTACAAGTATTTTCGTTTCGTATAAGTACTACTTGTATAAAGATAAAATACTCATGAAGTGAATGTGAGGAAACAAAATAAAACGTTCGAATGATTTTCGCGCGTTACATCTCATTAATAACGTTTCAGTGCGACAGAGCGGCGGGAGTGCGAGCGACATTGATTGAACACTTGTCTACGGAACTGTCCCCACACTCGTCCCCGGAGAGCGCGCACAGAGTTGCCGCGAGTGTCCCTGTGCTTAAACCGCAAAGTTATGGGACCCTTCACATCAATTATCGGTCTCTATCTCTCGATGTGCGGATTTCTCATCTGAAGGGTAAAAATACGCAATATTTCAAGTTTAAGGAAAAGTGGAAAGTATATTTTAAATAAAAGAACATACTTTTTCATTCATCATCATCACTACAGCCTCTCACAAGTCCACTGCTGAACATAGCCCCCTCCCCCAAACAAATGCAACAATGCACGGTCCTGAGCCACCTGCATCCATCGACCTCCTGCATATCTTACCATGTCGTCGCTCCATCTAGTGGGGGGACGCCCTACACTTCGCCTGCCAGTACGAGGCTGCCACTCGAAAACCCCCCCTTCCCCATCGGCTGTCGGTTCTTCGGACTATATGGCCGGCCCATTGCCACTTCAGCTTACTAATCCGTTGGGCTATGTCGGTCAGTCTGGTTCTACTGCGGATATCCTCATTTCTAAGTTTATCACGCAGAGAAACTCCGAGCATAGCCCTCTCCATAGCTCGCTGAGCGACCTTGAGCTTCCTCATCCGGCCAGAGTGAAAGACCTATTTTATATTACTGCAAGTTAATTTTACAAACAATAAAAATGAAATACAAAAAATACACAATGATTCTGCTTATAATATACCGCATATATAGCATTCTGTGATTATTTCCTAACAGCTATCTTAAGGATTATTTCATTTTCAAATTTTTAACTAATCTATTATACTTCTGGGGCTAGAACGAAAACAAACATATTTGTACACCACGCTGTGGTAGAATACACAATACCTACTGTACATGTTACTAAACCCCAACCTACTGTATTCGCAAATATATAAATGAAAAATTGAAATTAATTATAGAGTAAAGAAACATTTATTTAATCAACACACAACATAAAAAAAAATATAAATTCGTACGAATTATAAATTGGTAATTATGCAGTTGTGTGATGTCAAAAAGGATCCCCCGTGATGTAAAAAAGTACTTAAATTAATAAAAAAATATGAAAAAAAAATAAATAAAACAACAATAATTATTATAATAGACCCAGAAACGATCTAGTTTAAAAAATTCTAAAAAAAATTAGGATTGAAGCAACAAAAAGGCCTCCGACATAGCAAAATGCTACAGTAACAAAATAATAAATAGTATATAATTTCATTACTGTAGCATTTTTCCATATATATATTGAAGACGTAGGCATAAAGGCCACCAATTCCTCTTCCTCATCTGAACCTCGTTTATAAATTGGAGAGGAGGCCCAGAAGCAGGACGTACATAGGTAAATATACTTAACTTCTTTATAGAGGTTGTTAAAATATTGTATTAATAAAAAAAACATGCGTGAGTGTCGTGAAACACTCGGTTAGAACGAATTTCTTTTCGTAGTATATTATTATATTGATAAACATATTATATAAATGATTAACAAATTTAAATGAATGAACTACTAGCATCTATTAATATGAAACGTCCTTTAATATAATATTTCTGTTATGGCAAGATAAAAAAAACCGCGAGGAAGATGAATATTATTCCATCTCGCTCACACTATAGAAATGACTCCCTTTGTATAGTGCGTGACGGAAAAATATAAGGGTACGCATACACCTAATCCGTCATCGGCCGAAGTTTGCTCGGGCGATGACGGCCGAACTCGGATGATCGAATCAAACACTTGTAAAAGAAAGAGAGTGCATACATAAACACGACCCCGGCATAGTCCGATGACGCACAAAATCAGCCGATCAACCGAGTCCGAACTTGTTGGGATTTCTCGTCAGATTACCGGCGTCTACAGTGCAAATTGAGTGCATTTATAGTTTAATTTAATCTTTTTGTCTTTATTCTGTTGTTTTTGTCACTGTTGTTATCTACCTAAACGAGTATGAATATTGAAAAATTATATATAGAATATATTAAATATATATAATTTTATAATAAACAATTACAATAATCGAGAGGTTTCGAAACGGTTATGGGCTGAAGTTGGATCGGAAATGGATATAGCAGTTCCAAATTTAAAAAAAAATGCGTCTTCACTCTGTTAAGCAACACATTCAACTACAGAATACCGGCAACGTTCAATGTCGGCACACATGGAACACTGTTGCAGTATAAGCACATACACGTCCGAGTCACTCGTCCGGGTAGTTCCGTCCGTCATCGGTACACTTTTTCTCGCCTAGCCCCAATCCATCAAATTCGTACCGTACGATAACGTACTGTACGAGATCAATGATGGCGCCCAGTATCATCGGAGACTAGCCATCTGCGCTGGACATGATTATAATGTTAAAGTTGGTAAAAATTTACTTGGCGTACAACCGTTGATAAAAAATTGGTAATTTTTTACCAACTTTAATATAATGGACTTCCGCAAAGTAACGCCTGATTCTATTAATTAGGATTATAGTGCCCTATTGTATGTGCAAGCACAAGTGCACTCTCTTCTCCCTCACTCTCATGTTCCGATGGGACGCTAATCCAACATGAACGGAGTGAGATCAGGGGTAACTCCAACGGCTTTACGTGCTTTCCGAGGCACAGAGGTGAAATACCGCCAAAGTCCTGACTCCGGACTGCGATTAAGAATTTCTTGACAGAACAATCACTGATTTTTGATCCGACTCGGGATTCGAACTCAGGACCTCATGATAGACAACCGCGTGACACCGTACCGTTGTGACAGTGTACGTGGCACAATAACAAATAATAACAAATGAACTCATAGTCTAACTGATGGCAAGTACATTGACTCACATTGCCACTGCAGTTCATTGGCTCAATCCCCAATTCAACCTCAATCGAACACAAATGCGTTATCAACTCTGAGGACTAAGAATGTCTCGCAGCCTAAATTAAACCGGAATGTAGCAGTGCAACCACTGCTATTTGGCAGTAGAAACAGGTAGAGTAGAATAGAATAGAATTATGTTTAGTCAATATAGATTATATATTACCACTGGTTCGAAAAAGTCCTCTGTCCAGGGAATAACCAAGGGAAAAACTAGCAGCGACTCTTCTGAAGCAATAATTTAGATACAGTTTATTATTTTGTACAATTAAATGATAACATTTAGAAACACCATGGTAGCGTTCACCTTATTCCCAATCGTTATTATCAATTATATACTCTATAGTAGTAAAACACCCACAATAAATAATTTTTGCACAATAAAAATTTAAAATTTTTGATAGACGATTTAGCCCGTAACCTTCCTAGTGTTCACTGTTAGGCATGGCCATTTACTTTTATAATCAACAGCACTATACATCAGATTCTTACTCCGTAAAATACGACAAACATAACTAAAATAATTGTACAAGTAATAAATAGGCCGTAGATAAGAATCTTGCGAGTGACATCTGAAATTGACAGCATTTCAGCTGAATCCGATTCTAATTTAGTCATTTAATTTTGTTTGTCCGCCCCAATTATCTCCCCACGCGGCTCGACATGAAGCTACGTGGGGTCGGCGAATCGAGTGTGCTTAATCTATAGTACATTTCCATTTAGATTGGCAATCAACAAATATCTTTGTTCATCGTCTTTTTAATGCCCTGGAGGATACCGGTTTGAGATGACAGCGTCAGATAATTCATCACATTCAGTACCTCACAATTCTTCACATATAGTACCGTATTTGTCGTAAAAAGGGAGCATATGAAATGTCAGAAACAAAAATATAAAAATTTGTATTCTAAATGTATAGTTTTCTGATACCAATACTCAGTCAGTTCTCGGTGAAGCTTCACATAATATTAAATTCGTCGGTTTTTTCAAAAAGAATATTGTTTTTGCGCTAGGCTACCTATCTCTCTTCGCTTCATCTTCAAAGCTTCGACTTCCTTTTATATTTTAGTTAACGAATTGAAATCTGTTGCTCTTAAACAAGTAGACTCACCAACTTTTTATAGACATCATATTTCAGTTAGTAATCGTGCGCAAAAGCCACGTCGACTTCTCAATTGCCGCGGGAGAATTTCCACTTGATTCTCAAAAAAACATGTTACCAGATAAGATAGAAAAAAAGTGTTCCATTTTCAAATTTATTAGTAAAATACGAGTACCCAGCCTTCACGATGATGTATAACTTTTAAGTGTCAAACAAATGACCAACGAGTATCTAACTTCTTTTGGCGTAACCCTTGTACTTCCATGACTTAAGATATTTTCTCTTTTTAACTGTCTCGTTGGTCTAGTGATCGTAAACACGATTACTGATCATGAAGTCGCGGATTTGTATCCCAAGTTGCGTCAAAACCAGTTATTGGTTTTTTTTTTCATCAGAAATTTCTCACTAGCGGCCACAGATTCCACCTGATGGTAAGCGGATGCCGTAGCCCATAGACATTTATCCTCGATTACGGACTGACGATATTGACGGCTCCGTGGCGAAGTGGCTTAGCAACTAGTTGCCGCGCTACCTGGTTTGAATCCCGCACGGAACATGTAATTGTATGGCCTACAAATAATTGTTCCGGGTCTGGATTTTTGTCCTTGTGAAATTTATGTAAGTAAACTGCCCCACGAAACAGGAGAAAATCCTAGTATGGAGGTAACGTTTTTTCAAAAAAAAAGAGAAAGAAAGAAGAGGAAAAAGAGAAAATTATGATTAAGAATCAAACTGCAAATGGGTTGCCACCCCGAAAGAATTCGATGCAATGCCTCATTTCCAGTAATAATGATCTTCGGTTCTCTACACTTATCATACGCTATTTTACGCTGAAACTCCTCAAAACTTATAAAATTAAATCGTAAAATTTATCTAGTTAATGTTAAACCGGGTATCGCTTACAAAGCTGCATATGACCGCACTGCGGTAAATCTCTGCAACTGAGTTGCAGTTCGCAGTAAAATACCGGCTGCGTACTGCAGACCACACAGCAATATATACACAAACGTTCTAAATTTTGTTTGCCTTTGTTGTATTCATTCCTAAACAATATTTATCTTCCTTTAAAAAAAAGCAGACGTTACCCCAACACTAAGATTTTCTCCAGTATCGTGGCAGTTTACATACATAAAATTCACAAGGACAAAACATCAAGACCCGGAAGAATTATTTGTAGGACATACAATTACTAGATCCGTGCGAGATTCAAACCTGCGGCCCCCAGCACTGCAATTCACTGCTATGTCACTTTGTCCTGAAGCCCTCACAGTTAACTTAAATCATAACAAATACTTTTTATGTAAACATACAATTTGACATCATGTTATACACGTATTTTAACATTTGACTTTCATTGACAAACAAACTTGTATCCATAAATAACTGATTGTGAATGGCTCACGTTAGCTTTCCCGAACCAAGAGTCGTAAACACGTTTGTTACGACCGCAGCGCATCACACCTCCCCCTATAGTCCTGTTTGAAACAGTTTATGAGTCAGTCAGGCTTCATTTCATGATTTGTTCTTTGATTATATACTACGTCTACGTATTGTATGTTACGTGGTAGAGTGCTGCAGCTATATTATAGTTGTAGCACGAATGGGTTGGCTCGACCGAGGAATCATATCTGCGTGAAATAGTTTTGTATACTGAGTGTAGAGAACCGAAGTTTTCAAGGATCTGCATTTTGATTCTTAATCGAAGAAAGACATACAGGCCACAGCACCTTTTTAGCATTAGGTATATATGTAAATTATTAAAAAAGTACGTATCTAGTTCTATAGATTTGCTCGTGAAACGTCAAAATATTTATCAAATTTTAATGTTTTCTAATCCGCGATTAAAATTTATCGTGTTATTCCGTGCCGTGGGTGTCGTAAGAGGCAACTATGGAAGGTGACATAACTACCGGTATAACCATCACGTTTTATATATATCTATATCACTGGGATTTCTGTGACGACCACTGGGATAGCTAATATGCATCTACTAGGCGGCCGTATATGACAAATCCTTACTGCAACGGGGGCGATCACGTTCACCTCCAACAGTAACTTGCGAGCTATTTAGAACTGTAAGTATATAGCTAGAATAGAGTATTCATTCAAGTATTCAAACTGAATATATTTCCCAATTCCTTATTTACCTTCCTATTGATTTAGATAACCATTTTATTGTTGAAAAACAATTTTATTACTAAGAAATGTCTGTCCAATAGTTTTTGAGTTATACTTAATAATTTATATTGAAGTCGGTTGTACAAAATTTTTAATTTTTAATTATTTTATTTTTCTTTTTTGTTTCTTTTTCTGCCAAATAATTTTCAGTAGCTGCCCACAGTCAGTAAGTTGAGGGTGTTTTACTCCCTTGCCTTGAAAAGCACGTAAAAGCCGTTGGTTCTACGCCTGATCCTTCTCCGGTCATGTCGGTTTGCCGTTCTACCGTATCAGATTATTATATTTAGGGAATAAAGTGTGCACATAAACTAGTACATTACAATTCTGTCCTGCGTATATTACTTGTCCCTATTAAGACTGGCCGCCGTGACCGAAATGCGGCCTGGAGGACATTATTCCAAGGAACATAGCAAAGACAACACGCTTGGACGACAGTTAAATTCACAACACCCTCCAGGTGATCTGATGATTGGTTATGAATCAACTCAGCATCATCATCATCATCATCATCGTCTTGAATCAGATGAAACTGTACAGAGGCTACTCTTTTTTAATAGGTCGACCAGCAATTCCCTGATGTTGCAGTTGTTAATTGGCAGCGGTAGTCACTTACCATCAGCTGAGCCGCATGATCGTTTGCCCAGGCATATCTCAAATGCGTAAATCGCGATGCATTTTAACGTATCTTGATTGAATTGATATTTTCTGTCTGTCTACACATAAAATGAAACTATTTTTGTGGATTTGCGTCCAAGCATACCACTAGAAAACTTAAAAATACTGTAAGCTCATTCTGCGTAGATCGGAGCAAAAATAAATATTCTAAAACTGAAGGTAGCCGGGCTAACTATGACACCGGGATGTCGAACACCTCAGCCCCCCCCCCCCCCCGACTATGGGTGCTGTAAAGCACCCGAAACGTCGAGGATTAAAATATCCCTAAAATTAGTTTCATTTAATTTAAGTAGTTAGCAAAAGCCCTGACTGCACATTGCTTAAAAAGTTCATGTCTATTTTGAGACCTAAAAATTTCATATAATTTTGCTATGGGGTAATGTGACTGACAATAAAACTATCTTTGTTTTGCAGAAGACAGCCAAAGACCAATTTATGACTTAGGTCCGAAGGAATCGCTTAGAGTAGAGTTTTAAGACATAAATATTATAATATTGTTGCGCGCCACTATTAATATCTTGTACATGGCAACACTAGTTACACTAGCGCCCTAGTAGCAGAACTAGGAGAGTCAAGATCCTTCTAGAAACTTCGGGACCGATATGTACTCGAACATTCTAGATGTCGCTACAGTAGAAGGTTCTGGAAACTATCTGAGGCCCTATATAAGGCCGGTATAGACCACGACCAAGGCAGTATTGAATTGGCGATACAAGAGAATACTTCGAAGCGAAATACCGGCGAACTAAAGTGAACAGTGGTAAAACTGTGTTTTATTATTAGTGTGATTTTTAGTTGTAATTAGAGTTGTGTAATTAAAGTGTCAATTTTGGTAATTCACTCGGCAGTTTTAATCATCTCGAACCCCAAGCTCGTAACAACAATATTAACTTTGGCCTCTCAGTATGTTTACAAAATTTAATGTATGCACACAAAAACAAAAATAGTTTTATGCCATCAAAAACATAACTTGTAAAAAAAGCCAAGTCTCGCAACTCAGTTCTTCTACCGTAAAAAGTTGTGAGATCCATGTAATACCAAGTCGGTTAATTTATTCAGTCCATAGATTGATACAAAGATTGACTTGGCAATCGTATGAAAACACAATATATCTCACAAGTAATAGATATTATATTAAATTAGATTGTTTAGTGCGATTGCCAAGTCAATCTATGTATCAATCTATGGACTGAATAAATTAACCGACTTGGTATTACATGGATCTCACAACTTTTTACGGTAGAAGAACTGAGTTGCGAGACTTGGCTTTTTTTACAAGTTATGTTTTTGATGGCATCTCATTTCTTTTTGTAGATAGTTATATCTAGGTAGCTATTTACACCTATTATTCCGTTATACATATTTAGGTACACTGATTCATTAACTGCAAATGTAACTTTGTAATACTAAATGTTTATATGGGATTACAAAGTTATTTATGCAGTTGGTGTAACTCAAAAACTGGACCGAAATTGTAAAATATTTTAATTTTTTCTTGATTTATATATTAAACAATAATTGTATTTCAAATTTGAAGTTTCTATGTCTGCTAGAAGTGCCTCAGAGTTTTGATGATCGGTTAGTCAGTGAGTGACAAAATTATGAAATTTTGACTAGTTATAAGTCTTAAACTGCTGGTTCAAATTTAATGAAATTTGAAACATACTGAGTCTATACAATGCCCACTTGGTTAGTAAAAACGCAGGCTTCTAGTTTTATCCATAACTAAGTTATAGGGTTTCGGAAATGGCCTGAACTGCTTCGAGAAAAGGATGGTATACCGAGTCTATACAATGCCTACTTGGTTAGTAAAAACGCAGGCTTCTAGTTTTATCCA
>JAVANC010000029.1:125562-217824 GCA_033319125.1 Parnassius glacialis
GTTCGAGCCGGCCCATCCGTGTGACAGCAAGAGCTGCCACGTGGCTCTACCACTGTTAAATGGTAGTGTGGTGTTAAATGGTGCAGCATGTCTCTACGTGGTAGAGACAGCTATATTATGGATGTAGCATGAATGGGTCGGCTCAACCGGGAAAGGACCACGCTCTCACAGAATACCAGCGTAAAATAGCAGCTTAATGCTGCTGTGTTTCGTATGGTGAGTGTAGAGAATCGGAGATCCTTTTTACTGGAAACGAGATATTCCATCTTAGTTCTTAAGTGTTTTAGAAACATTATCAGGTAGCCCGTAATGATTACCATCATTACAGCTCATAGCAAGTCCACTAATACACACAGGACATCCCTCAAGGCATGCCGCAAAGAGCGGTCCTGACTTCACTTGCATCTATCGACGTCCTGCATGGCCTACCAGGTCGTCACTCCATCCAGCGCCATAAATAATTTAAATTTTAAGCAGCAAAGGCACATGAACTTTTGTATTTTTAATAAATATTTCAATTAATATTTGGAAATAAACATAACTCAGCGTTGGTTTCCTGTCAAAAAAAAAACAAAAATTTAATCTACCAGCAACAATATTATCCGTTTCTTTTAGATCTCTTCACAATATATATATATATAATAAATAATAATAATAAAGAGTTTTATTTGTCTCAATTCACACACGGTAGCTAAAAGTGTACAAAAAAATTATCACAAGCTTATCTAGCAACATACGTAAGTAAAAACATACATTAAAAAAAAAATGAGACAAACTGGCCTGTGACTCAGCTATGTGGTGATTTGAGGTCACCGCTGGTATTCTGCCACAGCCAACTTTTAAAAAACACAGTATCTTAACCTAATCTTGGCATTGACGTGAAACAACGTAAAGAAAATATAAACACATGTGCTATGTAAATCGGCAAATTTATATAATATGATACTTAATACCTGCCTCCAATTTTTGTTGTTCAAGTAACCATACTTTGCATTTCTTTCTAAATGATTTTACATTCACGATCTCCTGTAAAGGAGGAGGTATATTATTCCAATTTTGGAGGCAGCATATTTGAAACATCCCTTTGCTTTAACACGCTTATAAGTTGGAAGTATATATAATAGTTTACCCCTTTGTCTCAAACGTGTTATTTGACATTTTGGAGATAATTTTTCATATAAATAATGAGGAGATTGCGAATTATTTAACGAGTGTGATATATATATATATATATATATATCATCATTACAGCCCTTCACAAGTCCACTGCTGAACATAGGCCTCCCCCAAGAATGCCACAAAGCACGGTCCCGAGCCACCTGCATCCATCGACTTCCTGCATGTCTTACCAGGTCGTCACTCCATCCTGTGGAGGGACGCCCTACACTTCGCCTACCGGTACGAGGCTGCCACTCGAGAACCTTTCTTCCCCATCGGTTGTCGGTTCTTCGAGCTATATGGCCGGCCCACTGCCACTTCAGCTTACTAATCCGTTGGGCTATGTCGGTTACTCTGGTTCTACTGTGGATATCCTCATTCCTAAGTTTATCACGCAGAGAAACTCCGAGCATAGCCCTCTCCACAGCTCGCTGAGCGACTTTGTGCTTCCTCATACGGCCAGCAGTGTAGGACCACGTCTCAGTTCCGTAAGTCATTACTGGCAACACGCACTGGTGGTACAATTTTGTTTTAAGGTTTTGAGTATTTCTGACGAGAAGATGTGTCGTAGCTTCCCGAACGCTGCCCAGCCGAGTTGAATCCGTCGATTGAACTCTCGGTCGAAGTTGGCTTACCTAGTCGGACTATTGTCCCAGGTAAACATACTCGTCAACAACTTGAGCTTAGTGCTCCCAACAACTACCGGCATAGGTGTGACATGGACATTAATTATAATCTTTGTTTTGTCCATGTTCATCTTAAGACCTATCCGTTGGGAGACACTATTGAGGTCATTGAGCATAGTGTTTAGTTCCTCCAGCGATTCTGCCATGAGGACTATATCGTCGGCAAATCGAAGGTGAGTGATGTACTCGCCATTGATGTTAATTCCGTATCCTTTCCAGTCCAGAAGCTTGAAAACGTCTTCCAATGCAGCGGTGAAGAGTTTCAGGGATATAACGTCACCCTGTCTTACACCTCTCTGCAATTGGATAGGTTTCGTACTCTGGTTCTGTACTCGGATAGCCATCGTAGCTCTACTGTACAAACACTTCAGCACTTCGATATACCGACAGTCAACTTGGCACCGCTGAAGGGACTGCAGCACCGCCCAAATTTCGACGGAATCAAAGGCTTTCTCATAGTCCACATACGCCAGACATAGTGGCAAATTGTACTCTTCGGACTTCTGTACAATTTGCCGTAGGGTATGTATGTGGTCTATGGTGCTAAAGCCCTTTCGGAAACCGGCTTGTTCGGGAGGCTGGAAGTCGTCAAGTCTGCGCGCGAGACGATTCGTAATGACTCTCTAAAACAGCACGTAGACGCGGCTCAGAAGGGAAATCGGTCTGTAGTTCTTCAAGAGAGCGTTGTCACTTTTCTTGAAGAACAAGACCACCGCACTTCTGCTCCACGCCTCCGGTGTAATGCCACCATGGAGGACGGAATTAAAGAGCTTCTGAAGGACTTCAAGTACCGGTCTTCCACCCGCTTTCAGAAGCTCCGCTGTAATTCCATCCTCGCCTGGGGCCTTGCCGTTTTTAAGGTGCTGGAGAGCCATTCTAATCTTGCTCAGACTGACTTTCGGGTTATCTTCGTAATAATGTCGAAAAAGACTCGCTCTTGATCGTTACTCACACTTGCGTGTGGCTCTAACGGTGACGTGTACAGCTGCCCATAGAACCTCTCAATCTCACTCAAAATCTCAGGTGCCCCGGAAACGATACTGCCACATTTGGTCTTCAGCTTTGACAGTTGGCTCTTTCTGGCAGACAGATATCTGGCAAAGACTTTGGAGCCTTGGTTCCGCTCGATCGCTTCTTCAATACGAGCTGTATTGAAGTTGCGCAAGTCCCGCCGCATGCATTTGGAGATCTGTCTGTTCAGTTGCCTATATGCTGTCAAATCTGTTGAAGAATGTAGCCTCATCTCCCGTCTAACAGCCATGAGATTAAGAGTGTGATCGGAGAGTTTTTGTGTTCTTCTGCGGTGGGTCTTGCAAACTTAGCTCCGACCGCATGGACAGTTTCCACGAGCTTGTGATTCATATTGTCCACTTCATTGCAGTCTTCTAGGCACTGAAAACGGTTTTGTAACTCGAGCTGAAAGGTTTTGGGACTTTGGATTAGAGCACGAGGGGGACGGAGCGTTAACTTCATTAGACGAGACCTCTCCAACTTAACATTTAGGTTCAGTGTGCCTCTAACCATTCGGTGATCGCTGCCGGTTTTCACCCTCGTGATCACTGAGACATCACTGAACAGTTGTCGTCTGGTCGTCATAATGAAGTCAATCTCATTTTTTGTCGAACCGTCGGGGCTCGACCAGGTCCACTTCCTGTGGGGCCGCTTCTTGAAGAAAGAGTTCATCATAAAGAGTCCCTCTTTCTCCATGAAGTCGGCCAGCTGCTGGCCCCTTGGGTTCCGTTGCCCTATTCCAAATTTCCCTACTTTCAGCTTACCGTTCTCTCTTGTGCCTAGTTTTGCATTGAAGTCTCCCATTAACACCGTATATTGGGTTTTGAAGGAACGCATGGCTCTAGAGATATCCTCATACATTTCCTCCACCTCCTCATCGGGGTGTGCCAGGTTGGTGCGTAAACCTGTATGACCTTCAGCGAATACCGTTTGGTGATTCTGAGTATAAGGTACGCAACCCTCGTCGACACACTACCGATCTTTACAACGTTGTTAACGAGAGACTTGTGGACGATAAATCCGAATAAATCCTCCTTGGGGACAGATGGTCGCCCTCCCGGTGATAGAGCAAGTTGCCGGATTCGAGGATTACCGTGTCCTCCCCCTCTCTTCGGACTTCGAATAATCCTATAATATGCCAGCGCAACTTGTCTATCTCTTCTTCCAGCTCCACGATCTTCTCGTCATTCCTCAGGGTGCGTGCGTTGTACGTTGCCAGGTCGAGTCGTCGTAGGTGGCAACCGAACCTCCACCGGAGATTCTTAGTATATATATATATATATTCATATATATATATATATCTATATATATATTCATATATATATATAATTTATTTGTCTTTCTGTCTGTAATACTGAATGCTCTGTCAAGGCCAAGGCTAACCTTCGGAACGGCTGAAGCGATTGTGATGAAACTTTATGAACTGATATGGAGTGACTTTAGAAGTTATTTATGCTATATTTATCCAAAAAGCTTAAATGGGTTATTAAAAAAATGATAAATTGGTCTTTTTCGCCTGAATAGTATAGTAATATACTAGTGATACACCCCAGCTTTGCATGGGTTATTTCTGGATCTCAACGACAACGTCACTAAAAGGTACATTTCCGTAGCCGACTGCAGGCAGCAGCAGCAGGCGACGTGTCGCTACGACATGTCGTTGCGACATATCGTGGCTTCATGTCGCTGCAGTCATGATTCTAAACCCGACTGCAGTTGGCAGCAGCCCGTGTTCCTGCCTGTTCCGAGTGTTCTGTTGGTTCTCTGTTTATGTGAACAAAATAGGAACTCCTTTTATATATTTTTCCAAATATTATCTGTTATCACACTGTTTAAATAATGATTGTGAGATACATCGTACAGTGCGGGATATTGAGCCACCTGGGTTATCATTGTCTCTTCCTCGGAATCGGTGAAACTAATTTTTTGAGATAAATTCAACGTGTTTTCGCTCGAGCGTTAACGGCACTACTGATCTGCGATCAGGCTACCGTGTCGTCTGCCGCTCGGCCCGTAGCGGCAAACAACGTGTCGCTAGCTACGGAAGGTATGATGCGACGACATGTCGTCTGTTATTGATGCCTGCAGTCAGCTACGGAATTTTACTTTTACGGTTCAAATTGTAATAATCTAGGAACCACAAATACACCTAAAACTTCTTTAGAATCAGTCGAGCTGAATCGCTTTTAGCAAAACTAATGGACACCAAATAATTTTATATAGTCGCTTATTTTGCAATAACCGGCCACATTTGCAGAGAAGGTTCAAAATAAGTAATAAAGATAAACAAGTGGTGAAGAAAAATTAATTTACAAAACAATCTCAATCATTCTGTCCTTTCTATCTTTTTTATTCAAATTGCGTGGTAATGCATTATTTTAACTGATTGCCATTCACAAGAGTTGCTCATAAATCACATTCAATTTGGGATGATTTCAAATTAAATTAGAAGCCTTATTTACTCTCATTTCAAAAACTGCAAAAACAGCAAAAACTTAAGTTTATATTTTGGCTTCTCTTTAAAAAATAACCCTTATAAGGATAGTAAATACAACATAAATAAATAATTAAGTTTAAGAACTGACTGCAAAAACAAAAATAATAAATACAATTTCCATATAATGACTTATAAGTTCGGTTCTATGTTATTAATTAGCTTCAGAACTTCAAACATTTAAAGCTTTTTTTGGTTATTTCAAGAACTAGAGCCCCGAATTCAGAAGATATAAAATGGAAGTCTTTGAAGTCGGTTTAGCTTTTTTAAGTTTAATTATATTACTGTTTTAAGTGGACTGCGGAATATCACACGATCATAGAATGTCGTCTAAACAATAAAATTAACAAGTTCATTTCCTCTTTTTTCACTCTTAGTTAGGATAATGTTAAAGTTACAGCCTATATACGTTCCACTGCTGGGCACAGGACTCCTCTAATATCTGAGATGATTTTAGGGTAAGGAAATGTCCACCGCGCTGTCACAATACGTGTTGGCGAAATTGACATGTTCTCGAAATGGTTTTTGCAGCCTTCACGAAGCACGTTACACTGCAAACTGAAAATTGCAATAAACAATTTTATTGGTGCCGACGGTAACCTAACCTAACTAGGAGGTTACAGGAGCGCTTAGCACCTGGGCTACCAAAGCTCAATCTTTTCTTTCACTCCTAGAATTACCTCTAATTAGATAAAATGGATACGAGACCTGAACTTTATTTAATAAAAGAAGAATCATTAATTCGATTCAGCAACTACCGAGAATTCGATGCACATACACATAAAAAATATACGCGTCGATTATACGTGTAATAGCTTTTTTTATAGTAAAAAAGTGACACACACGTCCACACCCCTGATTGTAAGTGGTTGCTGCGGCCCATAGACATCTACATCTATCCTCTATTACAAATCAAAATGTTAGATGCGTTTTCACCCGTGAGGACTAAGATGGAATGCCTTATTTCCAGAAAAGGGGTCTTCAGTTTAAGCTACTATTTTACGCTGGTATTCTGTGAGAGCGTGGTCCTTCTCCGGTCGAGCCGACTCACCCGTGAGGACTAAGATGAAATGCCTCATTTCCAGTAAAAAGGGCCTCCGGCCACCTGCACTCACCAAGCGAACGCAGAGGTAAACCTCTACTACACGCTGGTATTTTTGTGAGGTCGTGGTACCACCCCGGTTCGAGCCAACCCATCCGTGCGACAGCAAAAGCTGCAGCATGACTCTACCACGTTAAGATCTTTTCGAGCTTAGCTCCTAGAACTATGTTAATAATTAAAAATGTTATATCATGCCTGATCGTCATTAATATGTTTACACCGACCTTACTCGAGAAAACTTTCCATTAAATTCGAGTTGACGAACTGTAGTATGTACTGTACTTTTCTCTTGATGGACATTGAAGTTGAAATTGGTTTACATAAATAAAACTTCCTTTAGACTTGTTAAACTTGTCATTCCGAGAAAGATACTAAAAAGGTTTTTCGTAAAAGATTTTGCTATGAAATTCCTTTGAAGTGATTCCACAGAATAAACTGCAACTTATTGATACAAATCCTTACATATAATTTAAATAAAAAAATCTGTTAAAGAATATTTAAAACTGGATTCGGCTTTTCCAAAATTTTAAATATAAACCCGCAGTCCGACAAGAAGTACGCTGACCACTGTACCTCGTCACTCATTATATTTACTACCACTAAAGAAAGTCTATTCTATGAAAAAATCATAACTGAGTTAAGGGATCTTTTTCATAGTTTCCGTAGAAAATCAACTTATGTCCTGCTAAAATATAACATGAGAGCATAACTTGTTCTAACAGAATTCTTCTAAGAAATGAGAAGCGCTCGTGTTACACGCACCCTTTGTAATACAATCAATTTCGTTTCAGCTGCTAACAAGATACAAATTAATCAATATTATTTGTCTGCTTTTGGAAACACTTTCGAAAATATTAACCTGAAGGTTAATAATTTAGTCTAGTAGTCGTAAACCATTCATAAGGCACTGGATTCGAGCCCCGGGTCGGGTCAATAAATTCAATTTTATAATTTTTCCTATCAAAAAATTCTCAATAACAGACCGGAGTCAGGAAATTGGCGATGTATAATGGCACTTAAAGCCGTTGGTCCTGCGCCTTATCTCTCACCGGTCGATGCGACGCATTCTTGCTGCAACCATAATATAGTTACAGCTTGGCTCTACCACATTTTTTTATAGGATGAGGGTGACAAACCAGCACACAGTCCACCTGATGGTAAGTAGTTGCTGCGGCCCATAGACATCTACATCTATCCTCGTTAGCGAATCAAAATGCAGATGCGTTGTCACCCGTGAGGACTAAGATGGAATGCCTCATTTCCAGTAAAAAGGGCCTCCGGCCACCTGCACTCACCAAGCGAAACGCAGAGTAAACCTCTACTTCACGCTGGTATTCTGTGAGGTCGTGGTACCACCCCGGTTCGAGCCGGCCCATCCGTGCGACAGCAAAAGCTGCCGCGTGGCTCTACCACTGTTAAAAAAGCACTCAAAGCTTAAAATAATGTTGATTGTCTTTAAAATAAATATAATCAAAATTGAAGTGTTTATCAGAATAATTGCTCTGAGGGTCATTAAGACATGAACAGTAATTTGTTAAAATTGTCTATTTATCTGCCTGTCCGGGCAGGGTAGTCAGCAATGAGAGAACCGATTGTAATGAAACTTCGCTAGCAGATAGAGAGCAATACTAGATGTGGTCGAAGAAACAGAAACAGAAACAGAAACAGAAACTTTTTTATTCAATATAGATTATTTATAATACTTATTGAAAGTCACTCTTTTGTATAATTACCACTGGTTTGAAAAAAAAAAACCTCTGTACTGGGAAGAACCAGCAAGAAACCCAGCGGGACTTTTTTGTTTAAATAACAGCTTACAATCATGTATGTTACACAAATTAACAACACAACAAATTAGAAATAGCTTGGTAGCGATCACCTCATTTCCAGGGGTTATTATCATCTATAAATTCTTTAATACTATTTTTAAACAGTGGTAGAGCTAAGCGGTGGCTTTTGCTGTCGCACGGATGGGCCAGCTCGAACCGGGGTGGTACCACGACCTCACAGAATACCAGCGTGAAGTAGAGGTTTACCTCTGCGTTGCGCTTGGTGAGTGCAGGTGGCCGGAGGCCCAATTCCCCCCCCCCCCATCAACATGGTAGTGGAATTAAATAAAAGACTACCCCAGGAGGGTACCAGCACCCCTGGAGAATCCCTCGCTGAGCATCCACGACCAAACTACTCCACTCCTGAGCGTGGGTGCTCAGGCTGCCCCGCGTATTCTGGGGGGGCGAAATTCCGCTTAAGACGAAACCTGCTCGGGGCAAGCGGAGCAAGAAGACAAAGGCAACCCCTGCCACGCTTATCGTGGATTTCTGCAATATCAGGGGACTCATTCAAACCTTAACGCCGTCCACTACCATCTGGAGATAGCTAAGCCGGCCTTGCTCTTTCTTACCGAGACACAGGTGTCCTCTCCGGCTGATACTTCGTATCTCTCCTACCCGAGGTACAAATTAGAACACTCGTATGTGCCCCGGGCTGGAGTTTGCGTGTATGTCAGAGAGGACATCTGTTTTCGACGCCTCGGCAGTCTTGAAGGTACGGACCTGTCCATCCTATGGCTGCTCGTAGACAGCGACCACCATCCCCGCGTCTACGAGTGCCTCTATAGGTCCTATAGCGGTAATGCCGACACTGACCGACTCATCGACCACGTCCAAATGGCTGCAGACTCCGTGCTACAACAGGTCCCATCCGCAGATATCGTGATACTCGGTGATTTTAACGCCCACCACGCTGAATGGCTTGGTTCTCGTTTAACCGATCATGCGGGTAGATCTGTCTGTGACTTTGCTTTGGCATATGGTCTAACACAACTGGTTACTTCGCCTACGCGGATCCCAGATGTGGAAGACCATGTACCTTCCCTGTTGGACCTCTGCTGACCTCTCATCCGGACGGATATCAGGTCTCCGTCGATGCCCCTCTGGGCTCTTCGGACCATTGTCTGATCCGGAGTACGGTGCCACTCACGCTCCAATCGCAGTTGCGATCTACAGCTTGCCGCCGTGTTTGGCACTATAGGTCAGCTGATTGGGACGGGATGCGGTTTTTTTTGCATCCTACCCTTGGGGGCGGGTTTGCTTCTCGCCGGAAGATCCCAGCGTTGTTGCCGATTCTGTTGCTGATGTGGTACTTCAGGGTATGGAAATTTTTATTCCATCCTCCGTGGTGCCCATCGGAGGCAGATCCCAGCCATGGTTTGGTCGCTCCTGTAAACTAGCATCACGCTATAAGCAGGAGTGCTACCAGGCCTGGGCTGACGCATCAACGTCTCGGGATGTAAACACCAGCGCACTTAAAAAGAAGTTTAATTCCGCCTCCAGGTCCTTCAAAAGCGTCATTGCCAAGGCAAGGTCTGAGCACATCGGCAGAATTGGCGAGAAGCTAGTTCGCCTTCCTTCGGGAACCCGTGCATTCTGGTCTCTCGCCAAGGCTGTCCAAGGGAACTTCTGTCAGCCATCTCTTCCATCTCTGCACAGAGAGGACGACTCACTGGGCCATGCCGCAAAGGAGAAAGCCGATCTGTTGAGCTCTCTTTTTGCGTCCAACTCGACTCTAGATGACGGGGGGAACACACCGCCGACCATCCCGCGATGTGAGTGCTCCATGCCGGATGTGCGATTTACACAGCGCTCGGTCCGCAAAGCACTCTTCTCCCTGGACGTCAGCAAGTCAAGTGGGCCCGATGGAGTCCCTCCCATTGTGCTGAAGACGTGTGCTCCGGAGTTGGCACCGGTTTTAACGCGTCTTTTCCGGTACTCCTACTCCCAAGGCGTAGTCAGAACTCATGGAAGACAGCTTTGGTGCACCCGATCCCTAAAAAAGGCGACCGCTCAGACCCGTCCAACTACAGGCCTATCGCCATCACCTCCTTGTTCTCCAAAATAATGGAAGCCATTATAAACTGCCAGCTCATGAGGTACCTTGAGGATCACCAGCTGATTAGTGACCGCCAGTACGGTTTTCGTCAGGGTCGATCAGCTGGTGATCTTCTAGTCTACTTAACTCATAGATGGGTGGAAGCAGTAGAGTCCAAGGGGAAGGCATTAGCCGTTAGTTTGGACGTAGCGAAGGCCTTTGATCGGGTCTGGCACAAAGCGCTTCTTTCGAAGCTTCCTTCCTATGGGCTTCCCGATAAATTGTGCAAATGGATCACCAGTTTCCTTGCTGATCGGAGCATCAAGGGCGTAGTAGACGGTGAATGCTCTGATTTCAAGCCTATCAACGCTGGTGTTCCACAAGGCTGCGTGCTATCACCAACGCTGTTTCTCCTGCATATCAATGATATGTTGCTAACTGGTAGCATTCATTGCTATGCGGACGACAGCACTGGTGATGCCTTATATACCGGCCGTGCCAATATTTCTCGGGAAAACGTCGCCGAGTACCGGGACAAACTTGTGTCTGAAGCTTATCAAAGTCTCGGATTGGGGGCGACTAAATTTAGTCCAGTTCAATCCCCAGAAGACACAAGTTTGCGCGTTTACCGCTAAAAAGAACCCCTTTGTCTTATCTCCTCAGTTTCAAGGCACTCCTCTTGATGCCTCAGCCAGTATCGGAATCCTTGGCGTCGACATATCGAATAGTGTGCAGTTTCGTGGTCACTTGGAAGGGAAGGCCAAATTGGCCTCTAAAAAGCTTGGCGTGCTCAGCAGAGCGGGACAGTATTTCATGCCGGCGCACCGCTTGCAACTTTACAAAGCGCAAGTTCGGCCCCACATGGAATACTGTTCTCATCTCTGGGCCGGGGCACCCCAGTGCCAGCTCTTTCCACTTGACCGCATCAAGCGCAGAGCGGTTCGAATCGTCGACGACCGAGTTATTTCTGATCGGCTCGATACACTGGCACTGCGTAGAGATGTTGCATCTCTTTGCGTATTTTATCGCATTTATCACGGGGAGTGCTCTGAGGAATTGTTCGGACTAATTCCAGCCGCTCAATTTCACCATCGCACATCGCGACAAAACTCGCGTTACCATCCATACCATCTGGATGATTGGCGGTCCACCACTGTGCGATTTAGAAGAAGTTTTCTCCCTCGCACGACTTCCTTGTGGAATCAGTTACCACCAGCGAATTTTCCGGACCGATACGAATTAGGAACCTTCAAGAAAAGAGCTTACACCTTTCTAAAAGGTCGGCAACGCATCTGCAATTCCCCTGGTGTTGCGGTTGTTCATGGGCGGCGGTAGTCACTTACCATCAGGTGAGCCGCATGCTCGTTTGCCCCCTATTCTATAAAAAAAAAACTATAATAACCCTTTTTATTCAAACTTAGTTTAATAAAGTTTTTGAACTTTGGGCAGGTCAAATTTTGTATATTTTCTGGAATTTTGTTGTAAAAGCGTATACATCGCCCCAAGAATGAATTACTGACTCGATGGAGTCGAGTAACTGGTACTACTAGCTTGTGTCTGTTCCTAGTATTTACAGAATGAATATCACTTATTTTTGTGAAACTACTTTTGTTTTTGTGTACGTACATTACATTTTCATAAATGTATTGAGAGGCCAAAGTTAATATATTAATTTCCTTAAATTTTTTTCGCAGCGACTCTTTAGGCTTTAAATCATAAATTGCTCTTATGGCCCTCTTCTGTAAAACAAATATAATTTCAGTGTCAGCTGCGTGTCCCCATAGCAAAATACCATACGACATTATGCTATGGAAATAGCTAAAGTAAACCAGTCTAGCTGTTTCAACACTAGTTAGACTTCTAATCTTTTTTACGGCATATGCTGCTTGCTAGTTTTGATATATGGGGGCTCTATTGAAGCTTCGCGTCTAGTGTGATTCCAAGAAAAATGGTGGTATCTACAAGACTCAGTTTCTCCCCATTTAAAATTACATTAGTATTTAATTGTTTGACATTTGGAGTCATAAATTTCATGCATTTCGTTTTAGTGCCATTTAAATGCAAATTATTAACATTGAACCAATTTACTAATTTAGATATAGCATTATTTACTTCGTCATATTTTAGCAAATGTCGATTTAATTTGAAAATTAAAGAAGTGTCATCTGCAAATAATACTATATCATGGTTATCTCCTACTATGTAAGGTAAGTCATTAATGTATACAAGAAACAGAAAGGGGCCGAGAATTGAGCCTTGAGGCACGCCCATCTGTACCATCGACCCGGAAGAACTCATACTTTTAATGACAACTTTTTGCGTTCTCTTACTTAAATATGAAATAATTAATTTAAGAGTATCACTTCTTACACCGTAGTATTGAAGTTTCCTGATTAATGTTTCATGGTGAACACAATCGAAGGCTTTGGATAGGTCACAAAATATACCCAAAGCATCCTGTGAATTCTCCCATGCATTAAATATATATATTTAATCAGCTCAACACCGGCATCAGTTGTCGAGCGACCCCTTGTGAAAGCAAATTGATTTTTATGAAGTAAATTATTTATATTAAAGAAATTTAACATTTGATCAAGAATAATTTTTTCAAAAATCTTACTAAGTGTTGGTAGTACAGAAATAGGTCTAAAATTGGCGGGGTCTAATGTACTACCAGATTTAAATAAAGGTATTACTTTACTATACTTCATTAAATCAGGAAACACACCAGATTCGATACTAGTATTAAAAATAATAGCTAAATGAGGCGCAATTGTATCTATAATAGACGCAATAACTTTAACGGAAATCCCCCACAGATCCACAGTTTTCTTAACATCAATAGTTTTAAAATATTTTACAATATCTTTTGATGATACTTTGTGAAATGTAAAATTCTTTGTACACGCATTTACATTTTGTTTAAGTAATGATTCGGCGACCGCAGGAGAAGAATTCAGTGACTTAGTGGTTAATATCGGAATATCAGTAAATTATATCTCGAAAACCATTGCAACGTTTTGATCTGATTCGGTTAATTTGTTATTAACACTTAACTGGTAGTTTGAATTGCGAGAGTTGATCTTACCAGTTTCGCTATTAATTATACTCCATGTCATTTTAATTTTATTAGAAGCCGTCTTAATTTTGTTGCTAAAATGCAAAGACTTTGCTGTGGAGCACACTCTTTTAAATATTTTTGAATATTTTTCTACATATTCCCTAAATTCGACGCTATGATTATATGACTTTTCATGGTAAAGATCATATAACCTATGTCTGCTCTTATGGACTCCTACTGTCGCCCATTCATTAAATGGCTTCCGACTGTTCAAGGAGAATGTTTTAGAAGTAAAAGAATTATTAAATTCATTGCAAATAAGCTTAAATAATGTTCCATACAAAAAATTTGGATCATTATGGTATGAAAGTGATGGAAGTTTTTTCACTATGTTACTTCTAAATTTCTCCAAGCGACGTGCATTAACTGGAACAAACACAACTTTCTTATCTACTTGCTTTTTGTGAACATATGGTAACGAAACTACTTGTCCACAGTGATCAGAACTTAATTTTTGAATTATACATTTATGCAATGCCTTCACATTTGTAAAAATGTTATCTATACATGTTGCACTAGATTGAGCAATACGCGTTGGCTCTAAAAATAAATTAAAAAGACCATATGATTTAAACAATGATCTAAATTTAATATTGATTGAGGAAGCTTCTAGGAGATTGATGTTAAAGTCTCCACATATTACAACAGATTTATTCTGTTTATCAAGCTAAGCAAAAACTTCCTCCATAATTTTTTCAAAAGTATCGTATATAGAACATGGGGGTCTGTAGACGCTCACAACAATGAGGTTCTCAAACTCAACACATGCCATTTCTACAGTTCGCTCAACAGAGAGGCTCACAATATCTTTACGTTCTTTACATGACAATAATTTACTAGCTAATATTAAGGAGCCACCTCTTAAAACCGTTTCTCTATTGAAAACTAGCTGAAGCTGTTTTTTATCCGAAAAACTACCCAAAAATTCTACATGATGCCATATTAATAGATCTCACCTAGACGAAGCCAGGGCAGGGCGCTAGTATTTCTATAAATACAATATTTCCGATGTAGAAACGTCAACATTTATGATGTGAGAGTCCGTAAATGTCAGTTATTCAGTAAGACAGTAGCGCCGGCATAAAATGTTATCCGTCTGCGAGCACACACGTTACGGCACGTTTACTGCCGAACGTACTACTTTGAGTTTTCACGAGCAAATTCAAAGGTTGTTAAGAAGACGTTGTATGAAAACAAAATGTTATTTTGTTCAGACGGAGAATTTTTATTTTTTTGTTTGTTTTGGCATCACCAATCACCATCATAATATATTATATATGTTTCTAATATATTCACACTTCTATGTACACACACTTCACGGCATGCACAGATTATGAACACAACTTTCTTTTGATTGTAAAAATTATAAAAATGTAACATAGAATCGTTAAAATTTATTATTTTAAATACTACTGATAAACTTGGTGATGCCAGGACTCGTTATGCTCGATCGGGAAGGGCCACAATCTTACTGAAGAACAGCGTAAAAAGTAATGCTGCTATGTATCTTTTGTATCAGTAAGTAAACTATCACAATCTAGGAGTAAGAAATCTGTTCTAGTGGCTCGTTATGGTTTGTCAATCTTACTTCGATGTTTTTTAAACAACTGACGAGAAAACTTCGTGTTTGCTTTGTTAGGTTTTTGTTAACAGCGCTTCCGTTACAATATTTCTTGTTTCACTTTATTTATTTACTTCACGAGTGTTTATTAATGGTAAAAATTAAAGCTTATGTTGTATACTTAGGCAAGATGGAAATTATCTAATTATCTTTAATTCTTTGTAGTCGGCTTTTACTTTCTATTGAAAGTAATATTTTAAGATATTTTTTTCTCATTATTCAGGATTACAAACAATTGTACAATATAATATTATCACTTAACGTGATTATTTGTATACATAATAATTATACAACCAACAACAGCATTCACATTTTACTGTAACGTAAGTACACAACTAAGTATTTAAATTACTTTTATTTCTTTCATGTAAGAAAGGTGTTGGTAAGTTTTCACTGCGCGGTTTTTTGAACAATGTCATCTCTAGGGCTCTTGTCTCTATAAATTTTCCCTCGGTTGTTTTGTAAGTCTTGTGGAATATTAAGGGACGATGACTTGACGGTATGACATTGGTCCCTTGGGTAAGAGGTAAAGCCCTAATCTCATCTCGGAAGTACTTGGTTTAGAGCCGGGGCAGCATCAGAGGTAGCTGAACTAAGTAAGTGGCGCAAATATGAGTCTCTGAGAGATGACTACATATTTGTGCCATTGACTGTAAAGACTATCGGTCTGTGGGGTCCACGTGCGCTGAAGTTCCTAAAGGAACTCCATTTGCGGCTGGTCGTTGCTCACAATACAATACAATACACTTTATTGTACACCAAGAAAAGATAAACATATCAAAAAGAAAAAATAAACAACTATTGACACAAGAGGCGGTTTTATTGCTATATACAATCTCCTCCAGACAACACAGAAGAAGAAATAAATAAAAATAAATAAAAAAATAAAGATACAAACTTATGCATTAAAAAAACAACATTCTTCAGGTGGATCACTGACCATAATTAAGAGGAGGAAGGGAGAGGGTTTATAGAGACAAATAGTATTCCTTAACCTGTTTCTGGAATACATTTAAGGATCGAGAGCTTTTAATTGACTTGGCTAAGGAGTTCCAAAGTCTTACTCCAAGAACAAAAAAATGATTTATCATAATAAGTCGAGGAGTGCACAGGATATTGGTGGGTAAGCTTTTCTTTAAATCGTAAGGAAGCATTATGACAGGAGCTGTGCAATTTAAAACGTTTTTTAGACAGGAAGGACTTGATAAATTAAATTAAATGCAGTAGCGAGCAGAATGTATATGAGTATTTACGGAGCCTAAATATGAACCGTATACAGAAATTTTGGAGTTATTCAGGTGTGTTAAGTTGCTCCTATGTGATACTCGTATTAAGTTAAAAAATGTCAGCATAGTCGAGGATAGGGATTAGCGTAATTTTGATGGCAATGGGTAAAAAGTAGTTAAACCTCCGGATTGAATCATATGCTGCAAACATTTTATGGCTAACTGCATTAATTTGAAGAGTACAAGAAAGACTGAAAACCAAAAGGATATCTAAATTTTTGACAACTTCATTAATATAAGGGTTTTTTTATTTTTTTTTTATTTATTTAAAAGGACAACCAACAAGACGAACACTAATACATGGATTTTGAGGTAAAATTAATATAAAACTAAAGCTAAGCGTCATCTTAATTATAGGCTGCCACGGCATGCAAATGTGGACTATGCAAATAGGTTAGTTAAAAAAAAACTTAAATAGGTTAGTTAATACTAAGCAAATGAAAACTTAAACATCTATTTTTATGTGTTAAAAAAAATCAAACAATAGATATAGATACCTGAATCAAACAGACACCATTGACTCGAGAAACTGACCGAGCTTGCGTCTAAATTTCAACGGCTTGTCAGAAAAGATGTCGATGTTGTAAGACTTAGATATTAAGTTGTACTGTCTCTGTAAGCGATTCATGGTGGCGTAGTGACCTAAGCTACTTTTGGCACCTTTTGGTGAGAATGGAACGTAGCGTACGCGACGCGGCAACTTATATGGGATATTAAAATTGACAGATCGCAACAACGCAGGGCAGTCAATGAGGCCATTGATAATCTTATAAAAAAGTAATTGATCCAAAAACAATCTTCGCCCTTGTAGGCTAGTCATTTTAAAATAGGCAAGACGTTCCTTATACGAGGGCAGCAGTTTGGCTTTGTTAGATTGGTAGGATAGGTGCCAGAGAAATCTCTTCTGTATTCACTCGATTCGCTTAATATGGACCTCATAATGTGGGGACCAAACCTGACTAAAATATTCCAAACCCGAACGAACCAATGTCAAATACAGGAGAATTTTTGTTGAAGGCTTTTTGAACTCCTTAGCATTCCGCAGCACAAACCCTAGCATCTGGAAACCTTTTGTTGCGACTTGGTCAATGTGCTTGTGAAAGCGTAGTTTTTTATCCATAATGACGCCCAAATCGCGAATAGAGTCTACCTCTTGCAATTTTTGACCGGTAATATTGTAGGACGGCGACAAGTTCGTTTTGCATCTCGAAAATCTAATAAATTTACATTTTTCAGTATTTAAATATAACCTGTTCTCCCTACACCATCCAGCGAGTCGATCCAAATCCTCCTGTAATAACAATGAGTCATTAATACCTCTGATCTGCATAGACAGTTTCATATCATCAGCGTAAAGGAAACAAGCAGCATGATCAAAGATACCCACGATATCATTAATAAATATATTAAAGAGGATTGGACCCAGATGCGAACCTTGTGGAATGCCGGAAGTTAGCTGAAAGGAATGCGATGAGTAGCCATTAACCACAACGTGCGACTTGCGTTGATAAAGATAGGATTCAAACCATTCCAGAAGGCTGCCATACACACCCAAACGAGAAAGTTTACCTAGTAAAGTTTTGTGATCAACTGAATCGAAAGCCTTACTAAAGTCGGTGTATATGGTGTCTACAGGGATACGGGAATCAAGGGAGTTAGAAACAAAATCCACAAACGGGATCAAATTAGTTACCGTTGAGCGAGATGCCAAAAAACCTGATTGGCGAGGAGAAATTAAATGCTTTATGTGATAGGACAAAACCGGGCAAACCAACGATTCAAATGCCTTCCCAAAGACTGAGAGTATCGAAATGGCCCTATAGTTCTTCACGGATGCCGAATCTCCCGACTTATAAACTGGAACAATTCTCGCCTCCTTCCATATCGAGGGAAATACGCCATCCATTAAAGACTCATTAAATATTATTGTTAGAGGAAAGGAGAGAGATTCACAGCATTGAACTATAAGCAAAGAGGGTATTCCATCCGAGCCAGCTCCCTTAGTCCTATCTAGTCCTTTCAGAGTTTTCAGAACATCCTCCCGCCTAAGGGTGAGACTTCCAAGGAAGCAAGAGACTGAGTATTCTAGATCAGGTACATTGTAGAGAGGTAAGCTTGGCCGGTAAACCGAGGCAAAATAGGAAGCAAAAAGATTACTAATACCAGTTCCACAAGTTTCTTCCTTATCATCGAATGTCATTGCAGATGGATACTCGTTGCTATTGACTTTTTTACTCTTGAGAAAGGTCCAAAACTTTTTTGGATTTACTGATAGGGACTTTTCGAGATCAGTTATATATTTAAGATAACAAGATTCTGTTAAATCAGAGCACCGTTTTTTAATTGTTTGGAATGCCAGTTCGTCAAGTGGGTTATTGTACTTTTTATATCTCATCCTGAGCTTATACTTCTCACGTGAAAGGCGAATAAGATCCCTGGTATACAACGGGGGGAACTTTTTTGATGCTGGTTTGCTTTTAGGAACATATTTTAAGATAGAACTTCTTAATATCGAGTAAAATTTGTTAGTCATTTCATCTACCGACGAGCACGAAGCCAGGTCACTCTCCCATGGTATCGAGCTTAAATAATTAGATATTTTTTTCAAAATCAGCTTTATAGAAGTTATGTCTCTCATTATAATTACGGGAAAGAAGTTTAGCTGAATACCCTGAGGGCAGCGTAAATTCCAGCGGTGGATGATAATCATCTACAGAACTGAGCTCAAAGTTACTTCGTGTCACATTCAACAGAATATTAAGATTAGAGAGAACCAGGTCTAAAATTTTGCCTTTATGGTTTAGGGCCGTAGTATTATATTGAGTAAGATTATTTAAAGCTATGAAGTCCAGTAAAGTGCTTTCAAACGAAGTCTTAGTCATATTATTTCCATTTACAGCAAATGGTACCTCCGTATCGTTCCAGGCAATACCACTCAGATTAAAATCTCCCAAAATTAACGCTTTTGCGTTTGACTCTAAGACTCTCTTAGCGTTGTCGATATAATGTTCCAGAAAATGTTTTTGAATGGGCGACGGAAGGTAGACACCACACAATAAAAGCTTATTTGGGGTACCTTTTCCGTAGGTATATTCAATTCGATCCAGATATCCTCGCATTTACTCTCAAAATGGCGTATCCTACGGGAATAAATATACTTTGACACAGCCACCAATACCCCGCCACCAGATTTGTGCTCATGAAATCCGCTAGTTTCGCGTTCGCGTCTAAAAACTGCGTAACGGTCACTAAACATCTCGGAGTCAAAAATAGTGCTATTTAGCCAAGTCTCACATAACACAACTATATCATAATCGTATTTTAATATGTTTTTGTACAAGTTTGTCGTCTTCGTTCGAAGACCCCTAACGTTTTGAAAATATACATTTAAACTGTTGAACTTTAAGCCGTATACTATTACACGATAGATTACAAAATAACAAAAAGGACTTAAGATAAATTTTCCAAGGTCGATTTATTACGTACTAAGACGTATTCAGATGTATCAGTTTTCCGCATGTATATGCGGCCGCCCCGGACCCATACATGTTTGTATTGAAGTTCTATTGCACGTTTACGGCACAAAGCGTGAAGAAGCTTATTCTCAGGTGAAAGGTTTTCTACTACATATATGGGAGTCTTCCTGTTAGGCCCCAATCCCACATGTTCCGTGTTCAATTTTTCCTGTGAGTGAGTTTTATTGTACTTCACTGCAGCGGCTAGCAGGGAGTCCCTGGAGCGAGGGCTGTTAAGTCTAACTAGAATAGAGCGAGGACGGGTACTCTCGGGGTTCTTCTTAGCAATGCGTGAACAATATAAGATATCTGACTCATTTATAGGGCAAGATATGGTTTTGCTCAATTGTGTTACAATAGATAAAACGTTTTCAGACTTACGCTCAGGAACACATTGGATTTCCAGGTTCGATGCCCGAGAGATTTGCTCCATTTGATTAAGACGGCTAGTAATGATGATAAGATCACTCTGTAGGGTTTCCTTTTCCTTAATAATTGTGTCAATTTTAGTCTTACAGCCACTCAAATCCTTATTAAATTGCTCAAACGAATCATTCATGAATTGTATTGATTCCGTGAGACCAGTGACCTCTCCCCTAAAAGCCTTTAGTTGTCCATTCAGGTCAGCTTTCAAATCCCTCACGCATTCTTCCATGATGACCCTCATCTCCTCCTGTATAATAGCACGCAACTCCGATCGTGATACATTAAAACTCGTACCGGCGTCTGACTCAAGGAGTGAATCCGGGCCTTTACGGCGCAAGGTAACGTTTGCTTTGGGGTTACTGGGCGTCAATGGCCGGACCGGCGTATTAGAGTTATCGCTGCGCGGTTTTTTATTCCGACATTCAGGGCACAGCCAATCTGCCTTAACTTCAGTAGATAGGTTTTTAAGCTGAGCAGGCGAAATGGCGACACATATGCAATGATAGTATGCCACACAGACACAACATTGCATGCATTCAGAGTCCTTAATCTTAGTATGACAGGCGGAGCATTGATGCATATTGCGTACAAAATCGCGTACAAAACTACGTATACATGCAAACAATGCAGGTGCAAGCGGCGCTAGAGTGCGACAGCAATTATGTCACTTGTCTCTTATCGTGCAGGGGGTGAGAATTTCTATTAAATATATCGGGTTGTAGTAGACATTTTTTTATTTTGAAAATCATTCTTGAGCTCTCAATTATTATGGCTTCGGATTTTAAAGGGTTCACCGTAAACTCATAAGAACGACACCAGTGGACAATACGTGATAGATACTTATTGATACATTCCACTGCTTTGGTAAGATCTTCAATGGTTATTTGTAAGATAGAAGTGGTAGTGAGAATATATTTGGGATGTAATCATATTATTAAAGATTGCGAATAAAAGAGGAGATAAGACACCAACTTGTGGAATGGCAGATACTGTATAAAGCCACAAAGAAAGTCTATCTTGAACACGAATACTTTGCCGGCGCCCATATAAATAACTATGAAACCAGAAAATTCCAGTTGTAGATATGTTAAGAGAACGTAGAATCCTTAACGGGATGTAATGATCAACAGTATTGAATGCATTGCTTAAATTCAGCAACACCCATAATGTGACTTGATGATTTTTCATACCGTGGCGAATGTCATCCGTGATTTTCAATAACGCCGTAGTAAAATTTAACCAGATCTACAGCCAGATTGTAGAGAGTTGAGGATGCTATTTCTTAAACAAAAGGAATTAATTTGTTGTTACACATGGCGTTCTAAGACTTTGGAAAATAAAGGAAGAATCGAAATAAGACGATATTCAGAAAAATTTGAAGTATTTGCTTTTTTGGGTGTGTTTGATTTGGGCATCCTTCCATTAGTTAGGGAAAGAAGATGAGGATATGGAAAAGTTTAAGATATAGATTATATTAGGTGTTAAAAATCTAACAATGGATTGATCATTTTACAACTGACGTCATCGCTGTCGTACAGCGTCAGAATGGAAAGGGAGAATGTGTTTCCGCAAATTGCCTGAGCACAAATAGGAAAAGTCAGGAATAGGAAACGATGAAAGTTGAGTAAGTGTTTTTGGTTTTGCCATATTATAATCCAAGTGAGAAACAAGAATAATGCTAATTAAGAAGTTACATCGACGTTATTTGGTATAAGGCTTGAACGTGTTTCCCAACTCCTATAGACCTTAAAAATCTTCAAACATAACATGGATCTTCGCTTTGTACTGATTTATGGATATGCAGCCTCATATATCTCTACTAATTTTATTGAATTGATTCCGCAGGAGTCTGTACTTCTTCCGAATTCTGTGATTCTTTGGATCTGACCTGTAACTATACTTGGATTTATACTTCCTACCTATCAATATTTTAAGATCTTTAGTCAACCACGGCACGGCATCCCGTATGACGTATCACACTAGACGAACATCTGTGATCATAAGAGGCATTCCGTCCTAGTCCTCACGGGTGATTCGCTACGTTTTGATTCGCACACTAGGATAAATGTAGATATCTTTGGGCCACAGCAACTACTTATCATCAGGTGGACTGTGTGCTCGTTTGTCACCGTATCCTATAAAAAAGCCATATTTATTCCGTGCGTGAATCCAACCCACAGCGTAATATTCAAGCTACTTCGCTACCGTGCGGTCTATACTCGTATAAGTAAAAATGAAACGCGGTATGAACTATATACTTCATTCAGTTAGTACAATGCCGAAATTACCTTACAAATTTAGAATAGTAATATAATTATAGTATAAAGTAAAGTAGTATGAAAATATTTTTTTTTATTTTTTTTATTTATGTCTCACCCTGTCATTCAGCTGATTCTGAATGACAGGGTGAGAAATTGTGTGATAAGAGAAAAGTGTGGTTTGCAAGATGATGTTGTGACCAGGTTTAAAAAAGGATTGCTTCGGTGGTTTGGTCATGTAGAAAGAATGAACGAGGAAAGAGTGATAAAGCAAATTTTTGTTGTGAAAGTGAACGGCAGAGTCGGGAAGGGACGCCCTAGACGAAGGTTTATCGACCAAATCGGCGATACATTGAAAATCGACCAAGTTAGGAGTACCCTTAACCGACGAGCGTGTATGCGTAGATATATGAATATAAATGAGGCGAGAGAGGTGTGTCAGTATCGCGCCAAATGGAAGTCGGTTAACTCTGCCTATCCCTCTAGGTGACAGGCGTGAGTGTTTGTGTGTTTGTGTGTGTATAAAGTAAAGTTAAATAACAATTTAAAAAAAAACTGGTTGTCAACCTCTGTCAAGCATGGCGCGTAGCAATAATAAAGAATATCTATCATATGAGACAATTTGTGGAGCAAGCTTATAAGCTAGCAAAGGTAAGAGCAAAGTAAAGTAACAATCTTTATACATCCCACAATTGTGATCAGGCCTCTTTTTCATGACAGACATGTTGGCGGACTTCTCACTTCACTTCACTTTACTAGGTAAAACTCCTTTTTTACCTAGGATTGTGTGGATACCTACCTCCCTGTGACGCACTCTATCTTGATCAATCCGTTTTTTAAATTTCAATCAACAATTTCATCTTTGCCGGCGGGGATCAAACCCAATTTGCTCACGTACCGTGGAATATACAGCAGGCGCTCGGCCTCTTAGCTATCGCGGACTTAAGGAAAAATGTGAGAATTTCCTTTTAGCTTATAATAGGTTTAGCGAGGTCGAGAAATAAAATCATAACAGCGTGCGAATAATGCGCCGCTATAATCTTAATAATCTCAGGATTAAGTGAAGCGGCCGCCGCAACAATAGCTTTTGTCGCAGATTATGACGTAATAGCTTCCACGTTAGTATTAAGATAATAAAAATTGCGAATGACTTCTCTGTACATTTTGTTATATTTTTCGACTGTAATAACAAACATGTTTTTAATTTATTGTAAAAAACAGAATTAGATACAAACTGAAATGTTTATTTTATTTTGCCAAACTTACAATATGGGTGTATTCAAAGCAAGAGTGAATATTTTTTTTTTCATCTGGGGTTTCATCACCATTTACCTCCAGGTGGGATTGTTGTCAAGCACTGGCTTATAATAAGTAAATATAAACATAGAACATTTTGTCAGCAAGTACATATTTTTAATCATTTACGATCCAGTGTGCTAAACGAGAGCCAGTTCACCTCTATCTTCGATTAAAAATAACCATCTTAGAATAATATTTAACATGTAATTTATATTGACTTTGGCTATTCTATTAGAATAGAATAGAATAGAATAATTTTTTATTCAATATTGATTATTACATAATACATATTGAAAGTCATTTTTTATTTATCATTGGTTCGGAAAATACCTCAGTACTGGGAAGGACCAGCAAGAAACCCATCGGGACTTTTTTTTAAAATAAAATTTCACTTAACAATATTTTTTTTTTATACAATTTTTAAATTATTTTTCATAGAAACAGCATGGTGGCGATCACCCTATCACAGGGGTTATTTTCATTCATGTATTCCTTGATATTATAATAATCCTTTTTGTACAGTTTTTCTTTAATAAAACTTTTAAACTTGTTTATTGACAAACTTTGAATATGTTCTGGGATTTTGTTGTAAAAGCGTATACATTGCCCCATAAATGAATTACTGATTCTGTGGAGTCTCGTAACTGGCATTACAAGCTTATGTTTGTTCCTAGTATTTAAAGTATGCACATCCTTATTCTTATTAAAGCTATTTATGTTTTTATGTACATACATTACATTCTCATAAATATATTGCGATGCCAAAGTTAATATGTTTATTTCTTTAAATTTTTCTCTGAGGGACTCTTTTCAATTTAGGTAAGATCTATAAATCGCCTGTACGGCTCTCTTTTTCAAAACAAATATAGCTTCAATATTAGCCGCATTACCCCATAGCAAAATTCCATAAGACATTACGCTATGAATGTAACTAAAAACACTAATCTAGCTGTCTCACCATCTGTGACACGTCTAATCTTTCTTAAAGCATGTGCTGCAGAACTAAGTCTGCTTGCTAATTTAGATATTTACAAGACTCAACTCCTCCCCATTTAACAGCACATTGGTATTCGATCGTTTTACATTAGGTATTGTAAATTTAATACACTTTGTCTTATTGCCGTTTAAGAGCATATTGTTTGCGTTAAACCAATGTACCAATTTTGATAGAGCACTATTTACATCGTCATAATTAATTGATTGTCGTTTGAGTTTGAAAATTAAAGAGGTATCGTCAGCAAATAATACTATATCATGATTGTCCCCTACAAGATAAGGTAAGTCATTAATATAGATTAAAAACAGAAATGGGCCAAGGATCGAGCCTTGAGGAACGCCCATTGATATTACCGATCCAGAGAAACCTTTAGCATTAATTACTACTTTTTGAGTTCTGTTACTTAAATATGAAGTAATAAATCTAAGCGCCAAATTGTTTACACCGAAATGTTGTAGTTTCCTGATTAATGTCTCATGGTGAACACAATCGCAAGCCTTAGAAAGATCACAAAAAACACCTAAGGCATCTTGTGAATTCTCCCAGGCATTAAAAATATATTTCATAAGCTCAACATCGCCGTCAGACGTCGAGCGACCCCTTGTAAAACCAAATTTGTTTGTATGAGGTAATTTATTTGTATTAAAAAAAGTTAACAATTGATCCAAAATTATTTTTTCAAAAATTTTACTGAGAGTTGGTAGTACAGAAATGGGTCTATAATTAGCGGGGTCCAATGTACTACCAGATGTAAATAAAGGTTACTTTACTATACTATATTAAATCAGAAAACACACCAGAATCGATTAAATATCCTTTATTCGTGGTAAGAGTCCATCTGGGTAGTTTTTTTATAGAATTAGGGTGACAAGCGAGCACATGGTCCACCTGATTGTAAGAGGATACTGTGGCCCATAGACATCTATCATCATCGATTAAGAATCAAAATGAATATGAGTTGTCACCCCTGAGTAATACGATGGAATGAAATGGAATGCAATTAGTCTTAGCTAATTAATTTTTAACATCCTTTATATAATGGAATGCTGCAAAGTTACGTTATATTGTGATAATACTTGATACTAGATAGCTCACACAATTCTGTCTGTACGCTGTGTGCAAATTAATGGCGACGGACTGTTTGCATTTGATTAGCGAAGTTTGCACGGATTTATTGAATATTTCAATTTAATTTGTTGCTGCATATTCGATGCAAGTATAAATTTATATGATATTGACTGGCATTTTGTAATTCAGTTATTTTAGTTATGTAATTGAATTAGAATCTTTAAAGAATACAAGTACGAGGATGTTAAAAGGTTCTTTATTTGAAGTGCTATTGAAATAAAATTAAAATCAACTATCCATTGGGTGGCTGATTATTTCGGGACTAGCTGAGTCCGCGACTTCGATTGTTTTGAAGTAGTGTAAATTGGTGAATTACTCGGTTTAAGGCCTTGATCTCCAAAGTTACAGCCTATCGTATGAACATATGCCTCCCCCATAGATAGCTCCATTTTTTTTTTTTTTGCGGATGGAAAATCATCAAATGACGCCTTTCGCTCTGGGTGGAGCGGAAGGGAGTGTCAGACTTTTACTGACTAAAAACCATCCGTGTTCCTTCAGTGCCCTTACGTTCCGGAGCCGCGGTATCTCTTTCAAACAGCCCGCAGCCCCGGCAGGCGTCGGCCCTTGCGGGCCCCTTCACGATGCTGACAGCTCTTTGAGGCGCGCGTGGAACAAAACGCACCGTCGACACGGCCTGTCGTCGTTAGACGGACGGACGGCGAGCTACCCATTGCTCGCCATCCACAGGCCCGCGCCTACGGTGGCCGGGGGCCACGACGTAGCCCCCGACGCCCGGGGCGTCTCCCGCGGCGGCCGGGAAGGAAAGCTGCTGCTCTCTCCTTCTCCCGCTCCGCCACCTCCTTCGCTAGCATCACTGCTTCGCAGAAGGTGGTGACGGCATCCCATTCCGTCTCGCTCCGGACCATGGCTTCGACCAGGGCCGGACGCGAGAGGTCGCCGCCGCCTATCGCCGCTACGAGGACACGGCGGTGCTCTGCCCAAGCAGGGCACACCTCCACGGTGTGCTCCACCGTGTCCTCCGGTCGATCCTCGCAGTGGGAGCACCCGGGCGTTTCCTCCCGCCCGATTCGGTGCAGGAACCTCCCGAACACACCGTGTCCGGTGAGGACCTGCGTCAGGCGGAAGGTGAGGACGCCGTGGCGTCTCTCAAGCCACTCCTCAAAGAGGGGTTTTATCGCCGCTATAGTGGCGTGCCCAGCACGGGGTTGCGACAGTCGCTCTCTCCATGTCGCCATGAGATCATGCCGGAAGTCTGTCCGCTGCGCGACAACTTGCCGCGGCAGCGGGGTTTCCCCCCGGCATAGTGCCTCCGCACGCCATTCGTGCAGGCGCGCGAGGACTATCGCCTCCAGATCCCATGGCGGCAATCCGGCAAATAGATAGCTCCATAGGGGAGATATTTAGCGCAGTTGCAACACTTGCAGGTGGTTTGTAAATGCAGTATTATTATTTTGAGTTGTTGTCAGGAAGACACTGCTTATCTCCTGTTTCGTTTGCACATGACGGTTTACTCTTATGGCACACATGTTATGAAATAAACTTAGACCATCTGAAGGGTATAGACTATTGAAAACCTGTATGATTGCAGGTTGAGAAGCATTTTTCTTAAGGCCTCAGTGGTGACAATGCATCTAGAGTCCTCTTTTTTTCTATTTATTTCATATTCAACAGAAAATATACAACAAAGATACAAAAATATAACTCAACACTGCAATGGCTACATTCTACGTATTCATACTCTTACAAGTAACCACAACTTACACAGATATTCAGCGAAGCGAATTAAAAAATAAAAAAAACAGATTATAATAATTTAGTAAATATACAGTAACACAAAACCAGATTTGCTACAGTGTTTTTACATGGTAGAGCCACGCTGCAGCTATATATCGGGTCGGCTCGACCGGGGAAGTACCACGCTCTCACAGAATACCAGCGTAAAATAGCAGCTTAACACTGCTGTGTTTCGTATGGTGAGTGTAGAGAACCGGAGACCCTTTTTTACTGGAAACGAGGCATTCCATCTAAGTACTCACGGGTGACAACGCATCTGCATTTCGATTAGTAATAGAGTATAGATGTGTATGTCTATGGACCGCAGCAATCACTTACCATCACGTGGACTGTGAGCTCATTTGTCACCTATATCCTATAAAAAAAGGATACAGGAAATAATAATAAATATAAAAAAATATTACATTAATGTACCGATTTTCTTTGTTAGTAGTTGGTTGGAGAAGCCCAGGGACTATTTCATTTAAATATTTAACATTGTAAAAATTGTAAGAGCCTTCAGTGGTGTGTCTTTCCTAGTGTAGTGGTGTTGGGGGTAGTAGTGCTGGGATTAGTGGTGACGGGGATAGTGCACGCAATTGACGGAGGGCGGGAGGTGTTCTTCAAATGAAATGAAAAATGATATAAAAAATTTTCACACCTAAAGATTTATTTAAAGCGATCATTTTCAAGTACCAGTGGGGCATAAAATATAAGATAAAAGTTGAATTTAATAGCAAGTAAACAAATCAAAGAATAATATTTCTTTAGAGTTATATTGCTTGCCTTCTACTTCATTCTATAGCTGAAGTAATTTTATCGAACAAAAATTGTTACAGATGCTCGTAATATTTTATTCAAAGGTATTCAGTAATAACTAGCTACCTTAAACATTATATGAGATATTTTGCTGGAATCATTTAAAAAGATAAGACGAAGGGGCAGACTTTCATTCCCAGAATTCTTCCTCCAATAATTTTAAATAAAACATCTTGTACAACATACTTCAATATAAATTATATATATGCTCAAAAACTATTGGTCATACCGTGTTCAAATCTATAAGGGACCAAATGAAGTGTACCAGCTTTCAAGTCAAAAAAGAATTATCAAAATCAGTTCACGCAGAATAAAGCTAACACACATAAAAAAGAACAAAGAGTCGAATTGAGTACCTCCTCCTTTTTGAAGTCGGTAGAAAACTACCTTCCGTGGCCATGGTCCCTTTCTTCTTGTTACGCCACTGGCGCTGATGAAGACATAAATAATGTTTACGTAAGATATTTAGAATCAAGTTAAATTCAAATCGTAAAGAATTGTAGCTAGTTTCAAAAGGTCGCGGGGAATAAATGCCAATATAAATCTCGATAAAGCGAACGAGTACTGCTGAAAAATAATACGACATAGATATCTTGGAGTAAATTTACTGATTGTTTGTATACTTTTTTACATATAGTAACCCTAGATGGTAAATTTCACCGACTCAACTTCTTCATCCATCTATTGCAAATTAAAAAATCCATTTATTAAAAAAATCTATTGCAAAGGGATGCAATATTTCGTCTCAGCGCCAGTGAATCGAGCTGTTCAGAAAAAACTCGGTAGTCGAAGATTCGAGCCACTCTACGCGGGATAAAGTAAAGCGAAGCAGAGAACGATAATAAAATCACAATAGAGCATTACACTTCCATCAACCGTAATATGTCTCCTTCAAAATCACACAATGGTGCAACGTGAAGGATATAAGTACATAATAATACCAAAGTATTGCTGTTGGATTGCACACACGCTCAATGTAATACAAGGCAGCTTCACAGCAACACGATCTTCCTTACTTTCACTAGATCAACTAGTAAAACGAACATAATCCCGACACTTGTCTAAGGCAGAATCTTAGTGCCCGTTGGGGTAAAACAAAACCTCCAGTATTGACGACTGCAGACTGGTAGAACTATCGACTGATTCCTATTAGTCGCATGTGCGATACTCTATACTAGAAGAAGTGGGAGATAACAGTACTACCCTCATTTGTTCGTACTTCGTTTCATTTGTTTCTATTATTTTAGTATTTAGTTTTAATGTCTAGTTCATAATAACGCTTCATTTCTCTACTATATAAGTATGTATCCGCTACATATATTATACTAGCTGACCAGGCAGACGTTGTTCTGCCCTTTTCGATGACCCTTCATATAAAAATCCTTAAATTCATAATAAAAATATATTGAGGGTCACTAATCGGGATAAAAACTATCCTATCTCTTTAGTTGGAACAAACTGCACACAGTGTGTAAAACTTCTTTGAAATCAGTTCAGTAGTTTAGGAGTTCATCGCGGACAAACAACGTGACACGTCATTTTTATATATAAAAATTATAGTTTCTTTGCTATTTGAGAATACCTCATGGCCGGGGGGATGTTCACTACACTTTGCAACTACCGCATAATGCATAAGAGATTCGTTAATTATTATCCAATAAGAGTACTGCAAAGTCCATTTCCGGGTTTTCTATCTACCGCATTTTATACCTAGCATTTTCACTCTTGTGTTAACGGGGTTCTCAGAAGCTCGCAAGTCGGCAAAACTGACGGATTTTTGGCACAAAATAGTAATACGTTAATTAAATAAAACTAAGCAAATCTATCAGGTAGAGTATCAAAATAAAGTAAATTAAAAGGCGATTGCAAATATATACATACACATATATATATATATATATATATATATATATATACAGGGTATTTTTGAAACGCTCCCGAAAACAAAGACAGATGATAGAAGATACTACACCTTAGCACATGAGTCACAAATAAATTTGATCCCGACGAAAAAAAAATCATCTTTTCACAACGTTTTATTAACTTTATTCACGCTCCATCATGTTAGTACATCTAAATGAAACGATAATTTCATAAAAAATCTTGAAAATACTTAAACAGAAAACCAGCAGTGAAACTTAAAAATTACATCAGCTGATAATAGGGTCAATATCCTCGCGGACGTCGAACGCTTATAGATCCCGTCACGTAAAAACGCTGGCCTTGAACCTGGGCACTGAGCGATTTTTCGAAGTTTCATTTTTATTTTAATTTTTCATTTCTTATACAAAATCAAAGATAACGATGAGATAGTGTTTATAATTGTGTGAGTACTGAGTACCCAATTAGGTACGTTTATTAATTTCAATAATTTTTTGTAGTAAAGATAATGTAATAAAATGTACAAAATCAGGAAGGAGAGTAAAATTCCCTGAGTATTATCGCCCGTATCACGGTCTCTGGAGAGGTGATGTGGAGGCATATCGAACCTGGAACTTCAAAGCGCGGCAGCGAGTGAGCGTACAGCTGTCTTTATACTATGGTACAGCTACTCACGACTGTATCTAGGTCAAACGGCCACGCCTCAATCGACTTGCGCATGAGCGGGTTCCCCCCGCCAGTCCGCATCTGCTATCGACGTAGAATGCATGTCAATCGTGCGCTTGTCCGGGCTATCGTATTCATTAATATAATTATTGTAGTCGCGAGGTACATATCGAGTTGTGTATAAGTTCTATTGTTTGTGTTAAATTGTCTTTCCATTGTTTTCACTGTGTACATTATCCGCCTTCTTAAATGTTATGTGTATTTGTAGACAATAAACGTTTTGTGCGTTATATGTGGTGACTTTTATTGACACTCTAAACACCCATACAACCATAACTTTTAAATTCCATATGAAAATTAGTCGTAGGGATAAAACTTATAAATAATAAACGTTGACGATGTCTTAACATACATAACGCTTTAACGGTGTATGGAAGGTTCTCCAGTGCGTCAAGGACTTTACATTGTGCGCATTTGTTTTAGCGTATTTGAGTAATAATTTTAGTTTTTAAATCAGTTCCGTGTTGACTATCTAAAGAAACAGTTTAATTGTGTTGTTTATTAAATAATTGTTGTTATTACTTGCTATTTATTACTTAATGATATTATCCTTGTTGTAACGTTTTAAGTTTCTTGTTTTGTTTTTATAATGCCTAACGCGTACGTTTATAGAAGCTCGCAGGAATGCTTCGCATGCATTGTGAATTTACCGAGAGAAATTCCCAAACGCTCGACTTCCAGCTGACTGATAACAGCAGCATTTCAGCGAGTGTTGGAAAATCGGCCCATTGCTCTGGTAGCGGCAGGAGGTGGAAGTCAAGTGGCTGTTCACTCGGAGGAGCACATTTTAAATGTCGTTCGCTGGAATCCGAACCTAGGTACACGAAGTATCGCTAAATTGTTAAGGCGTCGGGATGGAACAAGTGTGTCATACTGTACAGTTCACAAAGTGTTAAATTGTAACCGAATGCGCCCAAACAAAGTGTACAAAGTGCAAGCTTTAGCTCCCGGCGATCACGACCGCCGGCGAGTTTTCTGCCGTTGGTTATTAGACCAGCAACAACGTGTGCCTGGTTTCATTGAGCACGTCACCACGGAGGATTTAGAGCGGTAAGCTGTTTCTTACCTAATTTTTTTAAGTAACTTAGTACTGAACTGATTTGAATAGGTACATAACTGAATACATCGAATAATAAACATACCTACACGATGAATAAAACACATGGTGCACCTTGGTTACATATCATTTAAGTATTTTTTTCATTAGCGGGGAATCGAACCAGTTATTTGGGTTATTTTACCTGTGAATTCGAATTAAAGTGGCTACGTGGAGACAAGCACAGTAGCAAAATAGTAGGTTAAGTAGATAAGTTAGGTATTTAGACAAGTGTTGTAAATTATTAGGTATTGTGATATGGTATGGCACATTAGGCTAGTGGGCGCGCGGCCTCTGCGAATTCTGCGTTCTCATGTACATTGACCCTTAATCAGCTGATTGTAATTCAGTAATTCCATTGATGGTTTTATGTTTAAGTATTTTCATGATTTTTTTTATGATATTATCATTTCATTTAGATGTACTAACATGATGGAGCGTGAATAAAGTTAATAAAACGTTGTGAAAAGATGATGTTTTTTTCGTCGGGATCAAATTTATTTGTGACCCATGTGCTAAGGTGTAGTATCTTCTATCATCTGTCTTTGTTTTCGGGAGCGTTTCAAAAATACCCTGTATGTATATATATATATATATATATATATATATATATATATACCTAGTCAGGTCATGTTTAATATAAAATAATTCAAACAAGTTTATTCATTATGTAACCATTTATATACCAAAATGAACTTAACAAAACATAGATTCTTATGACACTAAAGTTTATTTAAAATGACCTCCGTGATTTTGAATACAGGCCTTCAATCTGCGCGGCCAGTCGTCTATCGCAGCACAAACGAGGTCCATGTCAATATCGGCGGCTGCCTTAATCAAGGATGTCTTGAGTGACTCTAAATTGGGATGAGGTTTTGAGCACGCCTTTTCCTCCAAGTGTTGCCATATCTTGTAATCTAACGGATTCAAATCTGGACTGGAGGAGGGCCAATCTTCGTGCCGGATGAAGTCGATTTCACGCGCCGCCAGCCAGTATTGTGTGCTCTTCGCTCTATGAGCTGGCACCGAATCTTGTTGGAATACCCAGTGCCTGTTATTGAACATGGTATGAGAAACAGGTTCCACAAGGTTCGTCGGGACTGTATTTTGATACACAACTGCATGCGTTTTTACACCTTTCTCACAAAAATGTACCTCTGTTAAGCCCCAATAAGAAAATCCCAACCATACCATGAGCGAGGATGGAAAATTACCTCATTGGACACGCGGAATACGGTTTCTCGCTTCTTCACTACTGTGTGCGTACACCTTATCATTTTGTTTGTTGTAGCTCTCTTCTACGGTAAAAAATTTTTCATCCGAAAAAAGAATTTCCCGATATTTTTTTCCCGCGTACCGCTTCAACAAAGCGCGGCATCTCTTCAGTATCAGGTCCAATAGACGAGCATTCGAACGATGTCCTGTTTTTCTTCGATATGCCCGAAGCCCTAAATCTTCATTTAACACCCTTTTCACCGTGGTTCTGCTTAAACCCATATAGCATTAAGCTCGCCTTTTGTACAAATATTTGGTGCAAAAAGAATAAATAAATAAAATAAATAAACCCCATCTGAAGGGCCAACAGTTTCTGCTTACGTTTGGGATATCTTTGAATTCGCGCCTTCACAGTTTTTATCAGTGCTGGAGTCCTAACAGACCGAGGACGACCACTTCTTGACCTGTCATATATACTAGAGTCTTCATTGTATCGTTTGATGGTACGATAAACGAATCTTGCTTATATTCAAATTTTTCAGTATGTCAAAAATTTGAATTGGCGCGTAACCACAACGATGCAACGCAATAACTGCAACACGGTCTTTTTTAAGCGTCCACCCTATATTTAAAAATGAGTAAAATTCTAAAAAGTATACAGTTTTATTTTCATGAACAATTTGAAATTCGAATTCAATAAACTTTTTTGTGGCTAGCATTCTAAAACAAAAGTTTTTACTGTGTGACAATACTTATGACCTGACTTTGTATATATATATATAAGTTGTATGTTTAAATTTATTTAGGAATAATCAATTGGTTTAAATTTATTGAAAAAATGGTAAAAACGTAAAATGGGCCATGTTTGTGTCGGACATCGTGCTATCATATGAAATTTAGTTCATAAGTGTGTGTCAGTACATTAAAAAGTCTAAAATAAAATAAATAATAAAAAAAAATAAAAACCAGACTGCAAAAAAGACAATTTAAAAATAATGCACTAAAACGAGCGAAACAAGATTGAGAATAGAATACATAATTGAAATAAAGTATTAACAAAGTAAACTCTATTTCGGTTTAACAGACTATACTATGAGCTGAAATCCTAAGTTAAATATTCAAATCATGCTTAGTAGCAGGCTGGACTCAATTGCAAATTATAAACCGAATTTTTTTTTTGATTTTGACCCAATTTTGTTTTGGCTCAACCTCTTTTGTCCTTGATTAAGAATTAAAATGTAGATGCGTTGTCACCCCTGAGGACTATAATGGCATTTCTCGTTTTCAGTAAAAAACTTTTTTACATTCACCATACGAACCAAAGCGGCATTAAGCAGCAAATTTACGTTGGTATTCTGTGAGAGCGTGGTCCTTACCCGGTTGTGCCGACCCATTTGTGCTACAACTATGATATAATATGGTCAACATCAACATCGAGGCTCTACCACGTTTTTTATATTGTGAGTTATTTAGAGATTTCAATATAGATTAAATTTACACCCCCGTCAAGTTCCTTAAAATAAAACTGCAGCAAAATATTGCAAAATAAATCGCAACTATATCTACGCCGCGGTCCAAGTTTACTGCAGCAATGGATACTGCGACACAATACTCGAAAAAGGCTATTGTTGGGATATCAGCGCGCTTTATTTCCGTTTGATAGCGAGGTGGTATTCCCAAACTTGGTTGATTTTCGTTCGTATCGAGTATATATAAATTATTGTAATCTATTGCGTTGATTCACATCTTATATTTTAAACAGAACTCGGAAGGTTTTTGAAATTGTTTACGAATCGATTTCTATTGTTGTCACTTCCGGTGTACATCAAGGATAAATTTTGGGCCTCCTTCTCTTTATTTTATTCATAAATGACGTCAAGGTCTGTTTTAACAATTCTCATTTTTTAATGTACGCTGATGGAATAAATATTTATAATATACAGTAATATTTATAAAAAAATCCAAAACGTTCACGACTGCTCACTTCTTCGAATTCCGATCTTGACCTATTTTCTCAGTACTATTTAGATAATAAACCTAGCAAGCTAACAGCATAAAAAAGTGGGGAAGCAATCAGCTTTGTAGCGGTTTCTAACGGTTGCCGTTGAGCAATCAGTTTCAAAATAGGAGGTTCAGATGCCTGGGTGATTAGTAATCGATTGCTGAAAACAGAATTTGAAAATTCGAAACCGTTCTCGAGATAATCGTGGGACAGACGAACAGACGGACAGACGGACAGACATCGTGAAATCAATAAGTGTCTTCGCAAGCTTCGCCACTTAATAAGCTTCACATAAGTCTGCCCAAGTGTAATGTAATAAATTTTACAAAGAACAAAATACCTTTCATATTTAATTATTTTGTCAATTGCATATCCTTACAAAAAGTTAACATAGTCTAGTAACAAGGTCTCTTACCTTGGTTTAATGCTGTATTGTAGTAATCTTTTTTTTAAATACCTCTATCTCAGGATTTTCACGTTTTACGCAGGCTTTTTAAATACACATTTTTCTTTGTGGAATGGTTTAACACCGGTGATTTTTCCGGACCGATGCGACTTAGAGATGTTTTTAAACATTACCCCCAAACTAGGATTTTCTCCTGTATCGTGGAGGCAGTATACAAACATAAATTGCACAAGGACAAACATCCAGACCCAGAACAATTATTTGTAGGCCGTACAAATACTTGTTCCGTGTGGGATTCGAACCCGCGTTCCCCTGCACAGCAACTCATTGCTAAGCCACTGCACCACGGAGCCGTCAATATTTATTTATTTATTTATTTATTTAAGTACACCAACGATTGTTACAACAATGCAGAAATAGTAAACACACATCCACTTATATACTAATTGTACAATCAATTAAAGGTATACACCACATGCTTCAAGATACTAAAAAGTTACCAAGTAAAAAACAAAAAAAAAATACAAAAACTTAGAATAGAACAAAATAATATTATGAAGGTATATGAAACAATGACTTACACCTAGTTACTTAAATAATGTATCGTTTACTGTGGCCTTAAACTTAGCTAGAGACATAACATTAACATCTATTGACCCTCTGCACTTATTATATAGTTGGGAAATTCTGGAAACCGGTGAATTGGCTCCCAAAACTGTTTTGCGAAATGGACGAGAGAGAGGTTCGATGGGCTTACGAGGCATTCGTAAGCCCATTTTAACTTTAAAATTAAATTAATTTAAAAAAAATTTAAATTTTCAGGAGAGCAGGACAATGCAACTGATATCTTATTATCTTGAAAAAGAAGGATAGGTCAAGTATATCCCTGCGGTTGTCCAAGCTCTGCATCTTTAGGATTTCTAGTAGGTCCTTGTAGGGGCTAAATCTTTTATGCCAGAAGTGTGAGAACACCAAGTGCTTTACTAACCGTTTTTGAATGCGTTCAATACGAAGTGTGTGAGTAGCATAATGTGGACGCCAGACCACACTTCCATACTCAAGGATCGATCTAACCAAGCTATTGTACAGCGCAATTTTCGAGGAATGGCGTATGAATACTCTAGCGTTCCTGATAATAAAACCCAACATCTTGGACGCCCTGCCTATGATGTAGTCAATATGTGGGACAAATGTCATTTTATTGTCCATAAGCACCCCTAGATCCCTTACTACTGTCCTTTCTCCTAATCGAATCCCATTAATGCTGTAGACGGATGGAATAGGATTCATTTCCTAGTAAATTTAACGTGAACACATTTATTGATATTGAGCTCCATGCCATTCGTCTGACACCATTTCACTAGTGCGTAATCTTTTTGTAAATGCAAAACATCATCTTGTGTTTCAATTACTTTCCACAGTTTTAGGTCATCTGCGAACATCGAAGGGGACGAGTATTTTATATAATTAGGTATATCGTTTACAAAGATGTTGAAGAGAATAGGGCCTAGGTGTGAACCCTGCGGAACACCAGAAGTGATATCTCGTAGCTCTGAGGTAAAACCATTAACGACTACATAGAAAGAACGTTCACTTAGATACGATTCGAACCAAGCTAGAACAGAACCCCCTATTCAGTATGCAGATAGTTTTGCCAGAAGCCGTCGATGGACTACTCTATCAAAGGCCTTGCTGAAGTCTGTATATATTGCGTCTACTTGTTTATTGCCATCAATGCGACTTACAATGTCCTTAACATACGTAACCAGATTAGTATTAGTAGACCTACCTTTTGTGAAGCCGTGCTGGTTGTCGTTTAAATACTTGTCGAAGTAGGCTTGAAGAATAGGACAGACTAGAGACTCGAATACTTTAACTAATGAGGACAATATGAAAATAGGCCTGTAGTTGCTAATGATCTGAGCATCACCTGCCTTATAAATTGGCACCACTTTAGAAACCTTCCAAGCTTTGGGAAAAACCCCAGAACTTAATGAGTTATTAAAGATAATAAATAAAGGCTCCACCAGGCATGACGCGCATCGCGAAATAAACAACGGTGAAATATTATTAATCCCAGTGCCCTTCGTTACATAAATATTGACAATTTTTTTGTAAATTTGCTTGCGGGAAATATTTAGAGTTGAAAAACATTCGATTACTCCCCCCACTGATGTACTAAAAATATTCTCGTCAGTATGTATGTCATATGGGACACCAAGATTTGAGGTAGTAGAGAAGAAGTAAGATGCAAAGCTGTTGCATATGTCATTACCGTTTTGTATCACCCTATTACCGTCCTTCATCGTAGCTGGATATGTTCCAGAGCCACCACGTTTGGTTTTAATATAAGACCAGAACAGTTTCGGGTTCGTTAAAATTCCGTCCTCAATTTTACAAATATATGCGTTGTAGCATTCAGAAGCTAATTTTTTGCAGCTGTCGGTCAGTAGACGATATGATATCCTGTCCAGGGGGTTGCTGTATTTTTTGTACCTTAGTCTAACCCTATTTTTCTCTCGTAAGCGACTAATCAAGTCCTTACTGAACCAGGGAGGATATTTATTAGTTTTTGGTTTGACAATTGGTACAAATTTATGAATGACTTTGTTAACAACCTCCAAGAATAATTCAAGTTTCTTATTTACATCACTGTTCCCATAAAAAAGAGACTTCCAATTAACTTCAGCTAAATAGTCATTAATAGCAACGTAATCTGCTTTATGAAAATTAAATCTACTCACAGCATTGGACTGTAGCTTTGGCCTCTCTAATGGAGAGAGTTCTATAGAGAGAGGTGGATGTAGTGGGTCAATAGGACACAAAATGTCTACGGCCTCAGCAACCACGCAGGATGAGACATTGGCCAAGACCAAATCGAGAGATCTACCCATACTGTTTGTTATAGAGCTATGTTGTGTTAAATTATTTAAATTGACGAAATCAATGAAATACTGGTGCAGTGATGATAAGTTATAAGATGGACTCCCGACCAAATTCCAGTCTAAGGTCGGCAAATTAAAGTCGCCAAGTACACAGACATGTGAATTAAATAGTTCGGAAACATGGTTAAAGTTATCGATAAAATGTTGTAGCATTGACGTTTGAACCGGGGGTGGCAGATATACCGCACACAGAGCTAGTGACTGAGAACCATCAATTACAACCCAAACATCCTCACATTCGCTTTCCCAGTTCTGCATACGCTTCGAATTTAGACGTTTAGAAATTGCAATTAGTACCCCACCCCCCTCTTTTTTCACGTTAAAGCCGGACATTTCTCTGTGCCTTCTGTATACGGCATATCCCTCACCAAAAAGTTCAGATTCAAGTATTTTACTATTCAGCCAGGTCTCTGTTAGAACAATAACATCATAATTTGAAATAAGCAGGTTTTGTAAAAATATGTGTGTTTTAGTGCGTAAACCTCGAACCTTTTTGATAATATATAGATATAGAAGTGAATTTAATAGATTTTTATACAATTACTTGTATTAAATTAACATAACCGTTATCATTACAACTACTTAATACAATTTAATGAGTCCATATCTCTTATAAGCATATAGTCAGAATTATCAGTTTTTCTCATAAAAATACGCCCGTTCCTAACCCACACATGTTTTTATCCTTTTTCTTTACCAATCTTTCTAGTGGCATGAAGCGATTTATTCATAGGAGATAAGTGATCCACAATGAATATTGGAGATTTTTCGCCGTTGAATCCCAGATGCGAGCTATTAAGCTTATCCTGCATTGCCTTATTTCGGTTGAAATTGATGGATGCTGCTAAAAACTCATCACGAATCTTTTTATTGGCGAATTGGGCTACAATTGATTTTGGTCGCGTACTATTAGGGTTGATCTTGGCGATACGTGTACAGTTGATAACATCTTCGCTTTTAACATTACACTTAAGTACAGTACCCAGTTGGGTCACTACTTGCATTAAGTTTTCATTTTTTTTCTCAGGAACGCACTGAATTTCTACATTCACAGCTCGTGCGTTCTGTTCAAGGGTATTAATTCGCGCCGTGAGGTCCTTAACATTGGTCTTTAGAGCACTGTTTTCTTTTTGGAAATCAACCATCGCCTGTTTAGTTTCTTTGTTGTCTTTGATCAATCATTCATATTTGGAATTCATGAAATCCATAGAGCTCCTAATTTCCAACATCTCCTACTTAACTGATTTTAGTTCAGAACTAATGGAAATAGTTAGGGAATCGATTTTAGATGTAATGCTCTTACAATACTCCTGCATGATGCCTCTAACTTCATCAGCCGACGCTCCTATTATTGGAGGTGACTGCAGTGCCTGTCTTTTAGAAGCCCGTACCGTGACATTAGGGTTAAATCGCGCCGGCGTGTTGTCGTTATGCCCAGTTTTGGGTCGTAGGCTAGTACACAGAAGACATTCCCATGTCGAAAACTCACTAGGTTTTATTATGGAAGGAGAGCTGAGACAGGCCACATGAAACTTTTTTGAGCATTTCTGGCACTTAATGTACTCTTCTGTGTCAGGGTTATCACCACAGCATCCCCAATCATTGTTGTCGGTAGACATTATATTATTGTTTATCACTGAGGTTTGCAACAAAATCCACTTTACTGCAAAGTTGCTGAATGCAAATTGGTAGGCGTTAATTGTGTTTACACTATAATTTTATTTTTTTAATAATAAATTTTATATAACGTCCGATACTACCAACAAGGTCAATTAAAAGAATTGAAAAAAAAATTTTATAAGTCAGTAAAAAAACAATAACTAAAAAAAGTAAAAAAGTAAATCTCTGAGGTTTGAACCTTAGTTTAGCAATTCGTCTTTAGAGGCAAAAGCATTCACCCGAGAAGACGCATACTCGTTGTTGTCATAAATTGTTGTTGTTGTTGTTTACATAAATTGTTTAGTTGTGCACAAAAATCACCGACACTTTATAATTACCCGCAGATTTAGTAATGTTGAGATAGTTTTTAGAAGATTACTTCACGATACTAGAACTGTTATACAAGATTTTTCACAGTGAAATAGGTCATAAGTTCACTCACAAAGCGGTGTTTGCCACACATCAAATATTGCAGATTTTGCACTTGTATTAACGACTTATAGGCGAAGCTAAATAGATACGTGTTTACTAAGCAACTACTTAGTGCTATGTCAGTAATGTCAATATTCAAGAAACAAGCTTACTCCTTTTTAAAAGACCCAGAACTCACCTCCAATTCCCCTGGTGTTGCAGTTATTCAACCGATTCAATTTAATACTAAGTAAACACAGCTTAAACTAGCATTCAGATTCATCACCATGGGGCAGCGGTGTAAGAGAGTCCATCACCCTCTTTTATCTCGTGGGTGTCATAGGAGGCAACTCTAGCAAATGATAGAAAATCTTATGACTTCAGATGGACGGCTTTTATACGTCAATGCACCTAAAAAGCAAGCAGACTTAAACAACTCCTCCTACAACGGATTAAAAACTCAACTATCTACCTAATGGTGTATTTGTATAGACATTCTGTAGGCACATCCTAATTTTAAATATTAAAGTATCACAGAGTGGTATTGTGGTGTCCTGTGATAGCTAGTTGACGATACAAAAATGGTGTTTACCTGTTTTAACGTAAAATAAAACAGCCCTAGTTTCCTATCCACTCACAGCCCTAGCCCTAGCCATAAAGTGATTATATATACATATATGTATATGCAGCTATACTATAGATATATTATTCTTGTATCACAAATGGTTGGGCTAGAACGGGGAGGAATACAGCACAGAATGCTGCTGTGTTTTGTTTGGTGAATGTAGAGGAACATGACCCTTTTTAGAACGCGGCATTCCATCTTAGTCCTGAGGGGTGACAAAGCATCTGCATTTTTAATCTTAATCGCAGGTAAATGTCTATGGGCCACTAGCCATCAGGTGGACTGTGTTCTTTTTTGTCATACTTACTTTATATAAAAGTGTGCGAATCTCGTATCATGTGACGTAAGGTAACAAACGGAAAGTGGTAGGAAATGAGAAAAAGGGTCGAATTTCTAACTGTCCATCGCCCAGGTGTAGAGTCATGCTGCAGCTATTATCATCAAAAAAGTAGGTCGATTATTTACCGCCTCTGTCTCTCCGTCTAATTTCAATCTAAGGTGTCTTGAAGTAATGAGTGTATAACTACTTATGATCACGTTGGATTTCTTCAAAAAATGCAGTTTACCGCCACTATCAATACTCTCTTGTAATGGGGAAGCAGTATACAAACATAATTGCACAAGAACGAACGTCCAGACCTGGAACAATAGGATTCGAACCCCGCGATACTAAGCCCCGTATCTCATTGCTTAGCAACTGCGCCACAGAGCTCTATTTTCGAGGTTGTTAAGCACTAGTAATATAAAAATAAACTTTTAGATATCATTACTATTTCCTTCATCGCCAAGCACGAGGTGAAAACGTTACATTAAACTGCGATTAACATTTTAGTGGTGCTGGCGTGAATCGAACTATGGAACTAACGTACTACGAAAGCCACTGAGCTACCACGGTATATAATCGAAATTTCAATATTCCAGTAAGCAGAATGGAAAGGTTAGATATATGAGGTCCTTTGCATGCAGAGAATATGGAGGTAACATATGGCAACATAAATCAACTGAGACACGTGTGTCGACAATAAAAGGTGAAACAGGGCCGATTGTCTTTGCCTTTGTCGTTTCCAATAAAACAATTATAATACAATTTAGGTGTGAAAAGTTTGACAGAAATTATATAGTATATTTTTTTTTTTAGAATAAGGGTGACAAATGAGCACACAGTCCACCTGATGGTAAGTGAATGCTGTGGCCCTTAGACATCTACATATATCCTCGATTAAGAATCTAAATGCAGATGCATTGTCACCCCTGAGGACATGGTATTACTAGTTTCGATGGTATTTCTATTAGTAAAAAGCGGCCAAGTGCGAGTCGGACTCGCCCATGAAGGGTTCCGTAGCAACAAGTAATATAATTTACGATTTATGACGTTTAAAAAAAATACTTACTAGATCTCGTTCAAACCAATTTTCCATGGAAGTTTACATGGTAGTGTACATCATATATTTTTTTAGTTTTATCATACTCTTATTTTATAAGTTACAGTGGGGGGGGGGGACACATTTTACCACTTTGTAAGTGTCTCTCGGGCAAACTATTCAGTTTAGAAAAAATGATATAAGAAACCTCAATATCATTTTTGAAGACCCATCCATACATACTCACATGTATGAGTTTGATGGAAAAAAAGTTTTTGAGTTTCAGTTCTAAGTATAGGACACCCCCAAAATTTATTATTTTTTATATTTTTTTGTGTGAAAATCTTAATGCGGTTCACAGAATACATCTACATACCAAGTTTCAACAGCATAGTTCTTATAGTTTCGGAAAAAAGTGGCTGTGACATACGGACAGAAAGACAGACAGACATGACGAATCCATAAGGATTCCGTTTTTGCCATTTGGCTACGGAACCCTAAACAGGGTCTCCGGATCTCTACAATCACCATACAAAACAAAGAAGCATTGAGCTGCTATTTTACACTGATATTCTTTGGGAGCATGGTCCTTCCCCGGTCGAGCTGACCTATTCGAACCATAATATAGCTGCAATTTGGCTCTACCATGTATTAAGAGCACTGCGTAGTAATTTTATTGCATACCTTAAGCGAAAGCGCAAGGTAATGTTCTACTATCGCCTAAAAATTAAAATTCCAACATTTTATCGAATAAAATCGTATCTAGCAATCATATTATACATATAAATGATATAAAAAGCACATTGTTAGAAAGATAAATGATTATCGAACTTATTAATAATTTTTTTAAATCGATTAATTGCTATTTTTAAATATAAAAAAAGGGTTTTAGTGGCTTATGGTGTGGTTTCATCAAGTCCCTGTGGCTTGTAAACACTATAACTTTTGAAAATATCAATTGTTTAACTCAATCTATTTTTTAATCTCTGCATCTATCATAAGGGAAGCCACTGAATGTAAATGGCAGTGATTTTGTTTTGTTTAGCTATAATTAATTTTTTTCGGCTCCAAAATGGCGAAATTTTCGTTGATTTGGTTGCCTCGTATATAAATTGTTTCTGTAAATGGGGATCTACAGCCACAGAGTAGTTTAGTTCACAGAGTACCTTTGTATTAAATTTAGTTCGGCTTCAGTCGCCGTCGTGAGTGGACATTGTTTCGGTTGTTTTCAGCGGCTCAAAAAGATCGCTGTACAAATACCAATATTCAAATAAACAAATTTCTTAAATACTTGATTATAATAATAATAAGAGATTTTTTATAACAATATTTAAAAGCACAGAATAAATAATAGTAGTACGTACTAAAAGTAAGTAGTATAATTTTTGTGTCATGGGTGACATTTTCATGCTTTTCGAGGGTGTCGAAACCGATAGGGTTGTCGAAATGTAAATCCAAGATGGCGGCCGCAATAGGTATCAATTTTTTCATCATGGGTGTCATTTTCATGGTTTTCGAGGGTGCTGAAGCCGATAGTGCTGTCGAAATGTAAATCCAGGGTCGAGGCTGCAATAGGTATAACATTTTTCATCATAGGTGTCATTTTCATGGTTTTCGAGGGTGTTGAAGCTGATAGTGCTGTCGAAATGTAAATCCAAGATGGCGGCTAAATTAGGTACCAATTTATTCATCATAGGTGTCATTTCATGGTTTTCGAGGGTGTTAAAGCCAATAATGCTGTCAAAATGTAAATCCAAGATGGCGGCTGCAAAATATATCAATTTTTTCATCTTGGGTGTCATTTTCATGGTTTTCGAGGGTGTTGAAACCGATAGTGCTGTCGAAATGTAAATCCAAGATGGCGGCTGCAATAGGGTACCAATTTTTTCATCTCGGGTGTCATTTTCATGGTTTTCGAGGGTGTTGAAGCCGATAGTGCTGTCGAAATGTAAATCCAAGATGGCGGCTGCAATGGGTATCAATTTCTTCATCATGGGTATCATTTTCATGGGTTTCGAGGGTGTTGAAGCCGATAGTGCTGTCGAAATGTAAATACAAGATGGCGGCTGCAATAGATATAAATTTTTTCATCATTGGTGTCATTTTCATGGTTTTCGGGGGTGCTGATGCCGATAGTGCTGTCGAAATGTAAATCCAAGGTGGCGGCTGCAATAGATATCAAGTTTTTCATCTTGGGTGTCATTTTCATGGTTTTCGAGGGTGTTGAATCCGATAGTGCTGTCGAAATGTAAATCCAAGATGGCGGCTGAAGTTGGTACCAATTTTTTCATCTCGGGTGTCATTTTCATGGTTTTCAAGAGTGTTGAAGCCGATAGTGCTGTTGAAATGTAAATCCAAGATGGCGGCTGCAAAAGGTATCAATTTTTTCATCATGGGTATCATTTTCATGGTTTTCGAGGGTGTTGAAGCCGATAGTGCTGTCGAAATATATTTAAACTACTTTAATAATTCCGTATAATCATGTAATATTTAATTTTTTTAATGCGCTTAAGGTATGCCCAATTGGATTTACCAATATATTTATTTCAATTATTATAGCAACACTCAAAGTCTTAGGCAGTAACTAAAGTCCTTTGTAAAATGTTCTGGTGCATTTTTTTTATATCTGTAGCAGTGGTTACACTGCTACTTAGTTGCAAAAAAAAGTTAATATGGTGATCCCTATGTAAGCAGACTAAGCAGAACATTTTCAGTGACAGTAGCTTAATGTACCCATTGGTGCAGACTGCAGACTCGGAAAGATATGGAATCTAATTCTCCACCTGACCTTCCATTCAACTACTGTATGTGAACACAACACGTATTAATAATGTAAGCGTTACTAGTGTTCCTTCAAAATGCCACTGTGTTGCGTATGGTAAGTTAATAAAACTGAAGACACTTTTAAGTTGTCAACAGGCATACCATTTTAGTCCTTAAGTTTGACAAATTCATTTTAATTTTCATTCTTAATCGAGGATAAATCATGTCCTCGTAGGTGTCGATGGGACAAAACATTTACTTACCATCAGGTGGACAGTGTGCTCGTAAAATGCATCTGAGGTTAGGAAAATAAGACAAATATTTTGGGCAGCAGTATCTTCCTGATAACTTCGCATAAATATTAAAAAGAAAACTGTAGTTGCCCGCCTCCCTAGCTTTTTTTTGTTTAGTGGCTGAATGTTCATAGGCTGCAATAAATAATTGATGAATATTAGTTTATGAGTGTTAATACAGTGTGGTAAAATTATCGATAAACATTGCGACCTGCGATGTATCAGCCAATTCGAGATTACACTTGTATTTAGTTATAGAAAATATGTAATTTAAGTCATAGAACAAACAACACGTCACTCGTTGACACCTTAACATGACGTGTAGAGTACATTGCAATCATTATTTATGTTTTTTTTTCATTGTTCCCACGCGGTAACAATTGACCTTTTTGTTCATTAAACTTTACATTCAATATAATTCAGTTGAAAACCTTGCCGAATCTTCTTTAGAGTTACATAAACAAATAAAACAATATTTCGCTGGCTACCTTCCAACTTGCTTCTACTGTCGATGTTTCCAACATCTTTATCTCAAACATTGGCATTGTTGAAAATAAGGGAGCTCCATTTCAAAATCGGACGTTGCTTATGAAGCTTCGAACGTAAACACTTTGTTAACTTTCTTTCTTTTCAGCTAGTTTAAAAAAGGAAGAATCTCAATTTGACTTTATGTATTTCTTTTGGATGTTTGTTACGATATTTTCGTCAATTGTGAACAGATTTTGATTTTTTAAATTAATAAAATGGAATGAAGATTTGAATATAACTATTTAGGCGGCATTCTAGTTTTTTTTTAATAAAACTGAAGGGACAAACAAAATATTTATAAAGTAATTGTGACTGTGGTTATACCGGCTCTCTATACTCTATACCCTTTAGACTGGACACCGCAGTGCAAGCTCTGCTATTTGGTGGCAGAAATAGGTAAGAGGATGGTACTTAGGTACCATCCTCTTACCTATTTCTGCTACCACACGGCCTCCTTTGTAGGAGAGGACCACCTGATAATAATTACACTTACTCCCTGATAATGCGACAATAATCAAGGCTCCACTTGCACGTAATGAAATAAAAGTAATTATAAATTCGTTATATAAAACATTCACAGACTTTTGCAACTACAAGCAGACTGGCAACAAATTAAATGAAAATTAATTAGAGCAAGAAACGTATTTCGTTTATAACCTTCGCCAGAGTATTGAATTGAAATATTCCACTCTATTACATTTTAATGTTTTTTAATGTTTTCAGCCTGGTTAGATTATCTAGATTCACTTTAAAGTTTAGCCAAAACAAAATCTGCTCCCATTTATATATTAGGGTTCCGTACCTCAAAAGGAAAAAAACGGAATCTTTATAGGATCACTTTGTTGTCCGTCTGTCTGTCTGTCTGTCAACACCCTTTTTGTCAGTAACGCGTTGAGGTATCAAGCTGAAATTCATATCAAATACACAAGTCTTCATATCTAATATACAAGCGGTTGCAGATGCAAATCTAAAACTTAAAGCTTTCAAATAACCCTATCGTCAGGTACGGCCATTTGTGTAACATATTTTGATGCTCGTTGACTCATTCTTTGAAACCAATGGGCTAGTTTTTACTGACATGCTGAATCATGAAATTTGACAAGAGGCATATTAACCTTGTGCCCATAGCGAATATAAAAAGAATAAATTCAGAGTACTGTTAAAAAAGTTATTATTATAGATATCATTATTTTATGTGATTCATATCTTTGTTTTTATTACAAACTTACCTTAATTTTGTGTTTCGCGTCGACCCTGATAAAGCCCGATGCACAGAATTTCTCTGATGCTCTGAAACTTTTTTGTACGTGGTATAGCCTGCTGCAGCTATATTAGTAGTATAGTTGTAGCAAGAATGGGTCGGCTCGACCAGGGAAGGACCACGATCTTGCAGAATACCAGCGTAAAATAACAGCTTAACACTGCTGTGTTTCGTATGGTTAGTGTAGAGAACCGGAGACCCTTTATTGGAAAAGAGGCATCCCATCTTAGTCCTCACGGGTGACAACGTATCTGCATTTTGATTCTTTAATGAGTATAGATGTAGATGTCTATGGGGTCACAGCATCCTCTTACCATCAGGTGGACTGTGTTCTCGTTTGTCACCAAATACTACATAAAAAAAACTTTTCAACGTCAAAGTAACGTTTGTTTTTCAATCCAACTAAACTTTAACATATCTTACGGATAATTCCTGTGATCGATGTAATACTTACATAAATAACTATATTTTACAGAACCTTTTTTTGTAGACACGATGGTAAGTAGATGCTGTGGCTCTTAGACTATTTTACGCTGGTATTCTGTGAGAGTGTGGTCCTACCCCAGTCGAGAAGATCTATTGACACGTTCTACAAGCATATAGCTGCAGAGTGGCTCTACCACGTATTTAAAATGGATTATGTCGCAATATCTCGCATCTGTCTGGTATTTTGTAAAAAGTGTCTGCTTTATATTTAATTCTTTATTTAAACTAATTATAGTAACTGAGGAATTGATTAATGCATCGAACAACATTAGCAACTGTTCGTGCCGCAATCATTGCTCAGCTAACGGCAAGCGCTCGGAGCAACCGCAACGAGGCATTACGTTAGTCGCACGCCTCCGAGGATCGCAAAGATTAGAGAGGAGGTAGCTATCGCAAAGATTTTGTACGTGTGTTTTATGTATCGTACGCTACTGACATACAAATCACATCCATCGCACGCTACTGAGACAATTCATGGATTTATCTGTAATAATTAAATAGATTTATATATATATATATATATATATATATAGATTAAAAATTTAAATAGACATATCCTAAAACTGAACTTTTGTTATATGGCAAATCCTTCGTGTAATGTGAGAGAGACTAATCTAAAGCTGTGCAAGACTCTTTGTGAGCTTAAAGATGTTAAAAGTTAATTAACTAAAATCTCAATAAGCGTGTACGAATTTTACGCGGATCCTAGTTTATTAATACTTAGTTAATAATAGAAGGCTCCGTGGCGCAGTGGCTTAGCAATGAGTTACAACGCTGGGGGCCGCGGGTTCGAATCCCGCAAGGAACAAGTATATATATAGCCTACAAATAATTGTTTCGGGTCTGGATGTTTGTCCTTGTGCAATTTATGTTTGTAAACTGCCTCTGCGATACAGGAGAAAATCCTAGTGTGGAGGTAACGTTTTTAAAAAAAAATAATTTTTAACATCTTCAATATAATGAAATTCCGTAAAGTAACGAATGATTCTTATAACAATCTTTCAAGGTGACAAATAGTGAAGTAGCTGGGACCTTGAACGCATAGAAGGTTAATTATTTTAATAAATTTTTTTGCTAGAGGAACGGTCGTAAAACTAAAAAGTAGAAAGGGGGATGCTTATGTTCTGCATTAGACTTGTAAAAGGCTATCAATGAAATAAAGTTCTTCTTCTGCAAGCATAAAATTGTTCGTGATTATGTGGGCTTGAAGTTAAGTTTCGAGCAATTTTAAAGTTCATTTTTTAAGTTCGCACAAAAGACAGCGCGGTTACTTTAGAGTCAGTTAGGAGTTTGTTACGTGATAGAGCCAAGCTGCTGCTATATTATGGTTGTAGCACGAATGTATCACATAACTCTCACAGAATACCTGCGTAGAATAGCATTTTAATGCTGCTGTGTTTCGTATGGTGAGGGTAGAGAATCGGAGCCCCCTTTTTACTAGAAACGAAGCATTCCATCTCAGTCCTTAGGGGTGACAACGCATCTGCATTTTGATACTTAATCGAGGTTTAGTGCAGAGGTTTATGAGCCACAGCATCCACTTACCATCAAGTGGACTGTGTGCTCGTTTGTACCTTTATTCTATGAAAAAACAAGAATAGTCTATTTAATAAATAACGCTACTCCCACAGTAGGGTTATCTTCTGTATCGTGGAGGCGGCTTACATATGCCATACTACAGGTATAGCTTAAAGGAGGCAGCGGTAAATTAACAATTTGTCTAAGGGGTGTGACCAAGGTCAACAATTTCCGCCAACTCGTTTACACTGATCGTGAACATGTTAATCTGTTTATGTTCTCTAAATAATCAGCTTCCACCATCTTCGTCTTCACTGAGGTTTTTTTAATATTCCGCCGTCTATAGAGTCTAGGTGTCTAAAGTGTTCGCAGAGGTTCGGTCGTACGTTTTAAGTTGAACAGTTGAACGATCGAAGATCACCACCATTAAACTAGCAAAAGTAAAAAAGAATATTCGAATTTAATCTGTTTCTGCCACTGACATTTGTAGAGTATCTCAAATTAATTGCGTCCCTGTGAAAGATGACTGTAACCCAGCACCGAGCGATGAATGGAATTATGACAGCCTTTGATTGATTTAACTTTGCATGTGATTAATACTCATTTCAGGAGCGTTTGTACTTTGTACAGGTATTCCAGGAGCGTTTTTGAAGTGAACATTTGTTTAAAATCGTTAAAATTTGATACTCGATTAAACAAAAACTCCAACACTTAAATGAGACATACATATACATCTATAGGATTTAACCTGCAAGAGAATGAGATAGATTATAGTGTTCAGGATTTTTTTCAAGGTTATATTTCTACCGCATGTGAACTGCACACATGTTTTTTTTTATGCGGTAGAGTCATTTGCAGCTATGTTATGATTGTAATACTAATAAGTAAGCTTCACCGGAGAAAGACTGCGCTCTCATAGGAAACTCATATTTCAATAGGTAGGTATTTCATAATATGGTGAGTGTAGAGAACCGGAGACCCGTTTTACTAGAAACGAGATATTCCATCTTAGTCCTTAAGGGTTTTAGAAACATTATCAGATAGCCCCGCAATGATTACCATAATTACAGCTCATAGCAGGTCCACTAATGCACACAGACATCCCTCATGGCATGCCGCAAAGAGCGGTCCTGACTTCACTTGCATCTATCGACTTCCTGCATGGCCTACCAGGTCGTCACTCAATCCAGCGCCATAAATAATTTAAATTTTAAGAAGCAAAGACACATGAACCTTAGCATTTTTAATAAATATTTCAATTAATATTTTGAAATAAACATAACTCAGCGTTGGTTTTCTGTCAAAAAAAAAACAAAATTTAATCTATAAGTTTTTAGTTTATAAGTCAATTATTACTAACACTACTATGGATTAATTTTGGTCCGAAATAAAGATTATTATTATTATTATTATAAGCAACAAAATTAACCGTTTCTTTTAAATCTCTTCACTATGTATATATATATATATATATATATATATATATATATATATATATATATATATAAAATTTATTTATCTTTCTGTCTGTAATACTGATTCGTCTTTTAAGGCTAACCTTCAGAACGGCTGAAGCGATTGTGATGAAACTTTATGAACAGATAGACAGTGACTTTAGAAGTTATTTATGCTATATTTTATCCCAAAAGCTTAAATGGGTTATTTAAAAAAATTATAAATTGGTAATTTTCGCCTGTATAGTATAGTAATATACTATACAGGTGATCCACCCCAGCTTTGCGTGATTTATTTGCTGGATCTCGACGCCAGCGCCACCTAAAGGTACATTTCCGTAGCCGACGGCAGGCAGCAGCAGCAGGCGACGTGTCGCTACGACATGTCGTTGCGACATGTCGTGACGTCATGTCGCTGCAGTCATGATTCCAAACCCGACTGCAGTTGGCAGCAGCCCGTGTTCCTGTCTGTTCCGAGTGTTCTGTTGGTTCTCTGTTGATGTGAACAAAATAGGAACTCCTTTTCTATATTTTTCCAAATATTATCTGTTATCACGCTGTTTAAATAATGATTGTGAGATGCATCGTACAGTGCGGGATATTGAGCCACCTGGTTTATCAGTGTCTCTTCCTCGGAATCGGTGAAACTAATTTTTAGAGAAAAATTCAACGTGTTTTCGCTCGAGCGTTAGCGGCACTACTGAGCTGCGGTCAGGCTACAGTGTCGCCTGCCGCTCGGCCCGTAGCGGCAATCAACGTGTCGCTAGCTACGGAAGGTATTTCATAGAACTACATAGAAACCAGTAATGATGCGTCTGTTATTGCTGCCTGCAGTCGGCTACGGAATTTTACTTTTACGGTTCAAATTGTAATCATCTAGGAACCCACAAATACATCTTAATCTTCATCAGAATCTGTCGAGCTGAATCGCTTTTAGCAAAACTAACGGACACCAAATAACTTTATATAGTCGCTTATTTTGCAATAACCGGCCACATTTGCAGAGAAGGTTCAGAATAAGTAATAAAGACAAACAAGTGGTGAAGAAAAATTAATTTACAAAACAATCTCAATCATTCAGTCCTTTCTATCTTTTTTTATTCAAATGGCGTGGTAATGCATTATTTTAACTGATTGTCATTCACAAAACTGTATATTTTACTAAGCACGCACACATTCGTAAGGGTCGATCGGTCGGCAAAAACGTGGTGAGTTGCTCATAAATCACATTCAATTTGGGATGATTTCGAATTAAATTAGAAGCCTTATTTATTCAAAAACTACAAAAACAACAAAATCTTAAGTTTATATTTTGGCTTATCTTTGAAAAATAACCCTTATAGGATAGTAATACAACATAAATAAATAATTAAGTTTAAAAACTGACTTCAAAAACAAAAATATAATAAATACAATTTCCATATAATAACTTATAAGTTTGGTTGTAAGTTATTAATTAGCTTCAAAAACTAAAGACCCGAATTCAGAAGATATAAAGTGGAAATTGTTTATTACTCTCTTTGAAGTCGGTTTAACTTTTTTAAGTTTAATTAAATACAGTTTTAAGTGGACTACGGAATATCACACGTTCATAGAATGTCGTCTAAACAGTAAAATTAACAAGTTCATTTCCTCTTTTTTCACTCTTAGTTAAAGTTAATGTTAAAGTTACAGCCTATATACGTTCCACTGCTGAGCACAGGCTGCCTCTAATATCTGAGATGCTTTTAGGGCAAGGAAATGTCCAACGCGCTGTCACAATACGTGTTGGCCAAATTGACATGTTCTCTAAATGGTTTTTGCAACCTTCATGAAGCACATTACACTGCACACTTAAAATTGCAATAAACAATTTTATTGGTGTCGATGGTACCCTAACCTAACTAGGTTTACAGAGGGCGCTTAGGTCCTGGGCTACCCAGGACCACAGCTCAATCTTTTCTTTCACTCCTAGAATTACCTCTAATTACATAAAATTTATATGAGACCTGAAGTTTATTTAATATAATTAAAAATTAAAAATTTTGTACAGCCGACTTCCATATAAGCGACTTCAATATAGGTTATTTGAGAATTACTCAATAACCATTGGTCTGACCTTGATCAATTTCATATGGGACCACACGAGAACTGATAGTTCTAGCTTTCATATTAAAAATAATCATCGAAATCGGTTCAACCAGTACAAAGTCATGAGGTACACATAAAAAAAGAAACATACACTCGAATTGGGTACCGTTTCCTTTTTGGAAGTCGGCAGAAAAGAAGAATCATTAAATCGACTCAGCAACTATCGAGAATTCGATGCGCATACACATTAAATATTTTTACGCGTCGATTATACGAGTAATAGCTTTTTTATAGGATAAGAGTGACAAACGAGCACACAGTCCACCTGATTGTAAGTGGTTGCTGCGGCCCATAGACATCTAGATATAGATCCTCTATTACAATTCAAAATGCACATGCGTCTCACCCGTGAGGACTAAGATGGAATGCCTCATTTCCAGAAAAAGGGTCTTCAGTTTTAAGCTGCTATTTTACGCTAGTATTCTGTGAGAACGTGGTCCTTCTCAGGTCGAGCCGATCCATTCGTGCTACAACTATACTACTAATATTTTTTTTATAGGATAAGGGTGACAAACGAGCACACAGTCCACCTGATGGTAAGTGGTTGCTGCGGCCCATAGACATCTACATCTATCCTCTATTACAAATTAAAATGCAGATGCGTTGTAACCCGTGAGGACTAAGATGGAATGCCTCATTTCCAGTAAAAAGGGCCTCCGGCCACCTGCACTCACCAAGCGAAACGCAGAGGTAAACCTCTACTACACACTGGTATTTTTGTGAGGTCGTGGTACCACCCCGGTTCGAGCCGACCCATCCGTGCGACAGCAAAAGCTGCAGCATGACTCTACCACGTTAAGATCTTCTCGAGCTTAGCTCCTAGAACTATGTTAATAATCATAAATGTTATATCATGCCTGGACGTCATTAATATGTTAACACCGACCTTACTCGAGAAAACTTTTCATTAAATTCGAGCAGATGAACTGTAGTAGGTACTGTACTTTTCTCTTGATGGACATTGAAGTTGAAATTGGGTTACATAAATAAAACTTCCTTTAGACTTGTTAAAATCCTGTGTAACATAATATAGCAAAACATTCCGAGTAAGATACTAAAAAAGTGTTTCGTAAAAGATTTTGCTATGAAAGTCATTTTGAAATGATTCCACAGAATAAACAGCAACTTCCAAAGCTTCTTATTGATACAAATCCTTACATATAATTTAAATAAAAATCTGTTAAAAAATATTTTAACTCTTTAAATTTAAAGCCCGCAGTCCGACAAGTAGTACGCTGACCACTGTACCTCGTCACTCATTATATTTACTACCACTAAAGAAAGTCTATTTTAAGAAAAAATCATAACTGAGTTAAGGAAACTTTTTCGTAGTTTCCGCAGAAAATCAACTTATGTCCTGCTAAAATATAACATGAGAGCATAACTTGTTCTAACAGAATTCTTCTAAGAAATGAGAAGCACTCGTGTTACACGCACCCTTTGTAATACAATCAACTTCGTTTCAGCTGCTAACAAGATACAAATAAATCAATATTATTTGTCTGCTTTTGCAATCAATTTCGAAAATTACTAACCTGGAGGTTAATAATTTAGTTTAGTAGTCGTAAATCATTCAAAAGGCACTGGATTCAAGTCCCGGGTCGGGTCAATAAGATTCAATTTTTTAATTTTTCCTATCAAAAATTTCTCAATAACAGCCCGAAATCAGGAAATTGGCAGTGTATAATGTAACTTAAAGCCGTTGGTTTTTTTTTATAGGATAGGGTGACAAACGAGCACACAGTCCACCTGATGGTAAGTGGTTGCTGTGGCCCATAGACATCTACAACTATCTTCGATTACGAATCAAAATGCAGATGCCTTGTCACCCGTGAGGGCTAAGATGGAATGCCTCGTTTCCAGTAAAAAGGGTCTCCGGTTCTCTACACTCACCATACGAATCATAGCAGCGTTAAGCTGCTGTTTTACGCTGGTATTCCGTGAGAGCGTGGTCCTTCACCGGTCGACCCGATGCATTCTTTCTGCAACCATAATATTACAGCTTCGCTCTACCACGTTCACTAAAAGCTGTACATAATGTTCATTGTCTATACATATATACAAACAAAATTGAAGTGTCTGTCTGTAACATCAAAATAACTGTTCTGAGTGTTATTTGCTTGCCACTAAAACATGAATAGATATTTAAAAAAAATTGTCTATCTGTCTGCGTGTCCGGGCTAATCACAGTCGGTTCAGTCATTGCTGACTGAACCGACTGTGCTTCACTAGCAGATAGAGAGCAATACTAGGTGTGATCAAAGCTATATTTTATCCAAAAAACTACCTAAAAATTCTACATGATGCCATATTAATAGATTTCATCTAGGCGAAGTCAGGGCGGGCTGCTAGTATTTCTATAAATACAATATTTCCGATGTAAAAGCGTCAATATTTATGATGTGAGAGTCCGTACATGTCAGTTATTCAGTAAGACAGTAGCGCCGGCACAAAATGTTATCCGTCTGCGAGCACACACGTTACGGCACATTTACTGCCGAACGTGCTACTTTGCGTTTTCACGAGCAAATTCAAAGGTTGTTAAGCAGACGTTGTATGAAAACAAAATTTTATTTAGTTCTGAGGGAGAATTTTTACTCTTTTGTTTGTTTTGGCATCACCAATCACCAGCATTATATATTGTATATGTTTCTAATATATTCACACTTCTATGTACATAAGCTTCACGCTATGCACAGATTATAAACACATCTTTATTTTGATTGTAAATATTATGAAAATTATAACACAGAATCGTTAAAATTTATTACTTTTAAACACTACTGATAAACTTGCCGATCCCAGGACTCGTTTTGCTCGACTGGGATAGGCCACAATCTTACTGAAAAACAGCGTAAAATATAATGCTGCTGTGTTTCTTTTTTATTACAAAGTAAAGTATCACAATCTAGGAGTAAGAAATCTGTTCTAGGAGCTCGTTATGGTTCGTTAACCTTACTCCGATGTTATTTAAATAACTGACGAGAGAACTTCGTATTTGCTTTGTTAGGTTTTCTTTGGCAGCGCTTCCGTTACAATATTTCTTGTTTCACTTTATTTATTTACTTCACGAAAGTTTGGAAATGGTAAAAATTAAAGCATTTACTTAGTTCTTTGTAGTCGGCTTCTACTTTCTATTGTAAGTAAAATTTTAAGATATTTTTTTCTCTTTATTCAGGATTACAAGCAATTGTACAATATAATATTATCACTAAATGTCATAGTATTTATATACATAATAAGCATACAATCAACACAGTCATCCACAATTTGCTGTAACGTTAGTACATAAGTATTTAAATTTACTTTAATTCTTTCATGTAAGAAAAGTGCTGGTAGGTTTTCACGGCACAAATCTTTGAACGATGTCATCCGAAGGGCTCTTGTCTCTATAAGTGTTCCCTCTGTTCTAGAACCTTGTGGAATATTTATAGACGATGGCAATAAACGCGAAGGTATGACATTGGTAGACATTGGAGACATAGTTAAAGACCTCTCTCCCAAGGGATCTTCCCATCCATACTAGGGCTTTCCCTAATGTGGGATGCTACTTGCGTAAACACTTTGGCTTCCTCTGCGTATATCTATTTTTTACGTGGTAAAGCCATGCTGAAGCTCTATTATGGATGTAGTACGAATGGGTCAGCTCAACCGGGAAAGGACCACGCTCTCACAGAATACCAGCGTAAAATAGCAAATTAACGCTGCTGTGTTTCGTATGGTAATAACGCATCTGCATTTTAATTCTTTATCGAAGATAGATGTAGATGTCTATGGGCCACAGCGGCCACTTAACATCAGGTGGACTGTCAGCTCTTTTGTCACCCTTATTCTATAAAAAATCTCAGGGGTACCTCGTTTAGAGCCGGGGTGGCATCAGAAGTAGCTGTACTAAGTAAGTGGCGCAAATATGAGTCTCTGAGAGATGACTACATATTTGTGTTATATGCTGTAAAGACTAGCGGTCTGTTGGGTAAACGTGCGATGAAGTTCCTAAAAGAATACCATCCGCGGCTGTTCGTTGCTCACAATACAATACAATACTCTTTATTGTACACCAAGAAAAGATAAAAATATCAAAAAGAAAAATAAACAACTATTGACACAAAGGGCGGTCTTATTGCTACATAGAAATCTCTTCCAGACAACCCAAAAGAAGAAATAAATAAAATTAAAAAATAGCAAAGTAAAAAAAAATAAAGATACAAACTTATGCATTAAAAAGGCAACATTATTCAGGTGGATCAATGACCATAATTAAGCTGAGGATGGCAGAGGGTTTATAGAGACAAATAGTATTCCTTAACCTGTTTCTGGAACACATTTAAGGATCGAGCACTTTTAATTGACTGGTGTAAGGAGTTCCAAAGTCTTACTCCGAGAACATAAAATGATTTATAATAATAAGTGCACAGGATATTGGTGGGAAACATTTTCTTTGAATCGTAAGGAAAAATTATGACAGGAGCTGTGCAAATTTAAAACGTTTTTTAGATATGAAGGACTTGATAAATTAAATTAAATACAGTGCAGAATGTATATGAGTATTCCGACGAAGACTGATTCGGAAACACTTGAGCTTGGTGCGGTATTCTGAGACATGGTCATATTTACGAAGCCCAAATATGAATCGTGTACATAGGTTTTGGAGTCGCTCAAGTGTATAAAGTTGCTCCTCTGTGATACTCGTATCAAGGTAACAAATGTCAGCATAGTCAAGGATAGGGAGTAGTAAAGATTGTGCAAGCGTTATTTTAGTGGCAATGGCTAAAAAGTAGTTAATCCTCTGGATTGAAGCATATGCTGCAAACATTTACGGCTAACTGCATTAATTTGAGGAGTACAAGAAAGACTCAAATCCATAAGGATATCTAAATTTTTGGGAAATTCATTAATATAAGGGATAGGAACTCCATTAAATATAACGGGTTGCATTAGACATTTTTTTATTTTGAAAATCATTCTTGAACGCTCAATTATTATGGCTTGGGATTTTAAAGGGTTCACCGTTAACTCATAAGAACGACACCAGTCGAGAATACATGTTAGATCCTTGTTGATACATTCCACTGCTTTGGTAAAATCTTCAATGGTTGTTTGTAAGTATATTTGGAGATCGTTTGCATAGAAGTGGTAGTGAGAATATATTTGGGATGTAATCATATTATTAAAGATTGCGAATAAAAGAGGAGGTAAGACGCCACCTTGTAGAACGCCAGCTACAGTATAAAGCCACGAAGAAAGTCTATATTGGACATGAATACATTGCCGGCGCTCACATAAATAACTATAAAACCAGGAAATTGCGGTTGGAGATATGTTAAGAGGACGTAGAATCCTTAACGGTATGATCAACAGTACTGAAGGCATTGTTGAAATTCAGCAACACCAATAAAGTGACTTGATGATTTTCCATACCGTGGCGAATGTCATTCGTGATTTTCAATAACGTCGTAGTTGTACTATGACCAGATCTAAAGCCAAATTGGAGAGGGTTGAGGATGCTATTTATTCAACAAAAGGAATTAATTTGTTGTTGCACAAGGCGTTCTAAGAATTTGGAAAATAAAGGAGAAATCGAAATAAGACGATATTCAGAATTTTTTTAAGTATTTGTTTTTTTGGGTATAGGTATGATTTGGGCGTCCTTCCAGTAGTTAGGGAAAGAAGATGAGGATATGGAAAAGTTTAAGATATAGGTTATATTAGGTGTTAAAAATCTAACAAGGGATTGATCATTTTACAACTGACGTCATCGCTGTCGTACATCGTCAGGATTGATAGGGAGAGTGTGTTTCCGCAAATTGCCTAAACACAAATGGGGAAAAGTCAGGAATGGGAAACGACGAAAGTTGAGTAAGTGTTGTTGGTTTTTCCATATTATAATCCAAGCAAGAAACAATAAAAATACTGATTAAGAAGTTTAAAAACTCTTATAGAACTTAAAAACCTCCAAACACGACATGGATCTTCGTTTTGTACTGATTTATGGATATGTGGCGTCGTATATATCTACACATCTTATTAAATTGATTCCGCAGAATTCTGTACTTTTTCCGAATCTTGTGATTTTTTGAATCTATTCTGTAACTTGACTTTTTTTTATAGGATAAGGGTGACAAACGAGAACACAGTCCACCTGATGGTAAGTGGTTGATGTGACTCATAGACATCTACATTTATCCTGTATTACGAATCAAAATGCAGATGCGTTGTCACCTGTGAGGACTAAAATGGAATGCCTCGTTTGCATTAAAAAGGGTCTCCGGTTCTCTACACACGAAACACAGCAGCATTAAGCGTTTGCGTTATACTTCCTAGCTATGTTTTAAGATCTTCAGTCAACCACGGGGATGGCGGAAGACGTATCGCGCTGGACGAACAGGAGCATGGGTACCATAAGAGTTGAACAAGAAGTTAATTAAACAATGCTACCTGTTCGTAAACAGAGCAAACTTTTGTTATAACATTCTAGTACATATTAGCAGCTTCTTTTTGTACTTTTCCAAATCCATTTCCTCAAAATTACGCCGCAGGAGTATCCTTAATTTGGCTTTCGGTGATCTTATTTTATAAGATAGAAATAGCAGGTCATGATAAAAAAGGCGTTGGCAGCTCATTGAACAAATCTATCAATATGGTCGAGAGAAGAAACGATAACCAAATCAAGGAGGGATGGGTTACAGTTAGGAAAAAAATGAGTTTCAGAAAGAGGAAGAATATTTAAATTGGCTGCTTCTATAAGGAACTAAGCCGAAGAAATCGGGCATCATTTTAAGAAGGCAAGTATTAAAATTTGCCCACAAGCACTGTATGTGTAAATAATGGAGTTAGCTCTTCAAAAAGGTTATCCAATGTAGTAAAATAGTCAACTGTGGAAGAAGGACTATAAAAAACTGCTGCTGGTAATAAGAGGGCTGGTTCTTTTCTCTCTCAAAGGCTAAGTATAGCCATTCAGCGGGTAACGCGACCAGCGTTCTTGGCACGATACCGCGGGGAGTAGGACTGTATGCTGATTAAGTTACTAGTTTCAGTTTCTTTATAATTTTTATTATTGTATTTAATAAAAATTATATATTATGTAGTTTAAATTGTATGTTCTATTAAAACGAACCATTCATTAATAAGTACAGAGGAAAAACAAACAGAAACATAATTAATGTGGAGCGTTTCTGAAAGAATATTATATAGCCGTGAGATATACCTAACATACCAAGCTTTTGAATTCAAAGCAGTATAAAAATTAATATTGATATACATATAATATATTTTTTTAACGTTTTTATTGGGTTATGACGGATTCAACTCGGCTGGGCAGCGTTCGGGAAGCTACGACACATCTTCTCGTCAGACATACCTCAAAACCTTAAAACGAGATTGTACAACCAGTGCGTGTTGCCAGTGATGACTTACGGAACTGAGACGTGGTCCTTCACTGCTGACCGTATGAGGAAGCTCAAGGTCTCTCAGCGAGCTATGGAGAGGGCTATGCTCGGAGTTTCTCTGCGTGATAAACTTAGGAATGAGTATATCCGCAGTAGAACCAGAGTAACCGACATAGCCCAACGGATTAGTAAGCTGAAGTGGCAGTGGGCCGACAACCGATGGGGAAGAAAGGTTCTTGAGTGGCAGCCTCGTACCGGTAGGCGAAGTGTAGGGGGACCCCCCACGAGATGGAGTGACGACCTGGTAAGACATGCAGGAAGTCGATGGATGCAGGTGGCTCAGGACCATGCTTTGTGGCATTCTTTGGGGGAGGCCTATGTTCAGCAGTGGACTTGTGAAAGGCTGTAATGATGATGATGATACATATAATATATTTTTTTATGTTTTTCATGGGTTGTGCTTAATAATTTCAAAATACAAGTTGTTGAAACTCCTTAGATATTAACCTCAGTTGTTATTAGTAAGATTCTGCTGACCATCTGCTGTTTCAGTTTCCCCCTGTCGTCTCTCACGACACCCACGGGTCGATAGGGAATAGTGGATATTCTTACACCGCCGCTACACGGTACAATCTTTCCACTGTCCTCAGCAATGTAATGAGTTGCATTTTCTAAAACTTATTTCTTTCAAACTCAAGATCTCTGTAAATTGAGTTGAAAGCAATTCAAAAGCCATTAATGACCAGCGAGAAATAAGTAGGATGATACTAATTACACTGCAGTCCCTTGCGAATTTATGGTTTATTAAGAACGACTTCCGTGATTTAAGTCACGAAGTAATAACAACAAAGATTTGAACAGAAAATTACATGGCGAAACTTTTTAATTTTTTTTTAATAAAATTGATGGCAACTGCAGTCCAAGGATGGAGCCAACTTCAAAGAAGAATGCTACAGATGTCTTACCATTACTGATAACTAAACTGGAACACCTCACAGCCAGGAATTATGCTGGCTATATGCTTCAGACCGGAACAAAGAATACAGCGGTGTGCGCGATGTATTTGACAGCAAAAATAGATAAGAGGGTGGTACTTCTGAGACACACTCTTATGCAAGTCAGAAAAGAGTCCATCTACCAAGTATAAAACGATATTTAAAGTTTTCATTCTAATAAGAGTTTACAGCTTGCGTACTAAATATATAAATAACTAAGCAGGTGCCAACTACCTTAACATAGCCTCGCTCTAGGAAGTTTTCCTTAATCGTGGAGTCTAAGGTCATTGATTTGTATTAATTTTATACATGGTAGAGCCATTGTGCAACTATATTAGTAGTTGGGCATGAATGGGTCGGCTCGACCGGTGAAGCACTACGCCCTCACAGAATACCAGCGTAAAATGGCAGCTTAACACTGCAGTGTTTCGTATGGTGAGTGTAGAGATCCGGAGACCCTTTTTACTGGAAAAGAGGAATTCCATCCTAGTCCTCACGGGTGACAACGCATGTACGCTTTGCATTCGCAAACGAGGATAGATATCTATGAGCCACAGCAACCACTTACCATCAGGTGGACTGTGTGCTCGTTTGTCACCGTATCCTATAAAAAAGCAATAATTATTCCGTGCGGGAATCCAACCCACAGCGTAATATTCAAGCTACTTCGCTACCGTGCGGTCTATATAAGTAAAAATGAAATGCGGTATGAACCATAAACTTCATTCAGTTAGTACAATGCCAAAGTTACCTTACAAATTTAGAATAGTAATATAATTTTAATATAAAGTAAAATAGTATTAAAGTCTCACCCTGTCATTCAGCTGAATCTGAATGCCAGTGTGAGAAATTGTGTGATAAGAGAAAAGTGTGGTTTGCAAGACGATGTTGTAACCAGAATTAAAAAAAAGCGGCCAAGTACGAGTCTGACTCGCCCATAAAGGGTTCCGTAGCAGCAAGTAACAAATTTACGATTTATGATGTATTAAAAAAAACTACTTATTAGATCTCGTTGAAACCAATTTTCGGTGGAAGCTTAAATGGTAATGTACATCATATATTTTTTTAATTTTATCATTCTCTTATTTTAGAAGTCACACATTTTACACCTTTGGAAGTGTATCTCGCGCAAACTATTCAGTTTACAAGAAAATGATATAAGAAACCTCAATATAATTTTTGAAGACTTATTAATAGATGCTCCACACGTATGGGTTTGATGAATTTTTTTTTGATTTTCAGTTCTAAGTATAACAGGAACCCTCAAAATTTATTGTTTTCTTTTCTATTTTTGTTTGAAAATCTTAATGCGGTTCTCAAAATACATCAAGCTACCAAGTTTCAACAGCATAGTTCTTATACTTTAGGAGAAAAATGGCTGTGACATACGAACGGACAGACAGAATGCTTCGGTGGTTTGGTCATGTTGAAAGAATGAACGAGGAAAGAGTGACATAGCAAATTTATATTTCAGAAGTTAACGGCAGAGTCGGGAAGGGACGCCTTAGGTGAAGGTTTATCGACCAAATCGGCGATACATTGAAAATGGGCCAGATTAGGAGTGCCCTTAACCGACGAGCGTGTATGTATAGATATATGGATATAAATGAAGCGAGAGAAGTGTGTCAGGATCGTGCCAAATGGAAGTCCGTAGTCTCTGCCTACCCCTCTGGGTGACAGGCGTGAGTGTTTGTGTGTTTGCGTGTATAAAGTAAAGTTAAATAACAATTTAAAAAAAAAACTGGTTGTCAAGCTCTGGCAAGCGTGGCAACAATGACGAATATCTATCCTATGAGACAATGTGTGGGATACACTTATAAGCTAGCAAAGGTAACAGCAAAAAGAAGCAACAATCTTTATACATCCCACGGCTGTGATCAGGCCTCTTTTTCATGACAGGCATTTTGGCGGGCTTAACACTTCACTCCACTTTACTAGGTAAAACTCCTTTTTTACCTAGAATGGTGTGGATACCTACCTCCCTGTGACGCACTCTATCTTGGTCTATCCGTTTTTTAAATTTCAATCAACAATTTCACCGATGCCGGCGGGGATCGAACCAAATTTGCTCACGCACCGTGGAATATACAGCGGGCGCTCGGCCTCTAAGCTATCGCGGACTTAAGGAAAAATGTGAGAATTTTCTTTTGGCTTATAATAGGTTTAGCGAGGTCGAGAAGTAAAATCATAACAGCGTGGGAATAATGCGCCGCTATAATCTCAGGATTAAGTGAAATGGCCGCCGCAACAATAGCTCTTGTCACAGATTACGACGTAATAGTTTTCACGTCAGTATTACGACAACAGCGATTGCAAATGACTTCTCTGTGCATTTTGTTATATTTTTCAAATTGTAATAACGAACATATTTTTTTTAATTTATTGTGTAAAAACAGAATTAGATACGTACAAACTGATACGTTTATTTTATTTTGCCAAACCCAAACTACATTGGAATACTCTTATATTGTATATAGGTTTATTCAAAGCAAGAGTGAATCTAGGTTTTTTTCTTCCCTAGGACTTCATCACCATTTACCTCCACGTGGGATTGTCGTCAAGCACTGGCTTATAATAAGTTTATAAAAATTGGAGCAGTTTGTCAGCAAGTACATATTTTTTATCACTTACAATCTAAGGTGATAAACGAGAGTCAGTTCTTCCTTTATCTTCTATTAAATATCATCATCATCATTACAGCCTCTCACAAGTCCACTGCTGAAAATAGGCCTCCCCCAAGGAATGACACAAAGCACGGTCCTGAACCACCTGCATCCATCGACTTCCTGCATGCCTTACCAGGTCGTCACTTCATCTCGTGTGGGGTCGCCCTACACTTCGCCTACCGGTACGAGGCTGCCACTCAAGAACCTTTCATCCCCATCGGTTGTCGTTTCTTCGAGCTATATGGCCGGCCCACTGCCACTTCAGCTTACTAATCCGTTGGGTTATGTCGGTTACTCTGGTTCTGCTGCGGATATCCTCATTTCTAAGTTTATCACGCAGAGAAACCCCGAACATAGCCCTCTCCATAACTCGTTGAGCGACCTTGAGCTTCCTCATACGGCGAGCAGTAAAGGACAACGTCCAAGATCCGTTAGTCATCACTGGCAACACGCAATGGTTGTACAATTTCGTTTTAAGATTTTGAGGTATGTCTGACGAGAAGATGTGTCGTAGTTTCCCGAACGCTGCTCAGCCGAGTTGAATCCGTCGATTGACTTCTCGGTTGAAGTTGGACTTACCTAGTTGGACTATTTGTCCCAGGTAAACATACTCGTGAAGAACTTCAAGCTTAGTGCTTCCAACAACTACCGGCATAGGTGTGACATGAACATTAAACATGATCTTTGTTTTGTCCATGTTCATCCTAAGACCTATTCGTTGGGAGACACTATTGAGGTCATTGAGCATGTTGCTTAGGTCCTCCAGCGATTCTGCGATAAGGACTATATCGTTAGCAAATCGAAGGAGAGTGATGTTGATACCGTATCCTTTCCAGTCCAGAAGCTTGAAAACGTCTTCCAATGCAGCGGTGAAGAGTTTCGGGGATATAACATCAACCTGTCTTACACCTCTCTGCAATTGAATAGGTTTCCTACTCTGGTTCTCTACTCGGATATCCATCGTATCCCTACTGTACAAGCACTTCAGCACTTCGATATAGAGTCAACTTGGCACCGCTGAAGGGACTGCAGTACCGCCTAAATTTCGACGGAATCAAAGGCTTTCTCTTAGTCCACATACGTCAGACATAATGGCAAATTGCACTCTTCGGATTTCTGTACAATTTTCCGAAGGGTATGTATGTGTTCTATAGTGCTAAAGCCCTTTCGGAAACCGACTTGTTCGGGAGGCTGGAAATCGTCAAGTCTGCGCGCGAGGCGATTCATAATGACTCTCGAAACAGCACGTAGACGCGGCTCAGAAGGGAAATCGGTCTGTAGTTCTTCAAGAGAACGTTGTCACCTTTCTTGTAGAACAAGACCACCGCACATCTGCTCCACGTCTCCGGTGTAATGCCACCATGGAGGACGGAATTAAAGAGCTTCTGAAGGACTTCTGTTCACGCAAAAGCGCCAATGTCAAGCATCGACGTTAGATGGCACTCGGCTCGGCGCGATACGGGATGAAGTTCGTGCGTGTTGAACGTCCGAGCGTGTTGAACGGTGGGAGTCGAGAACGCCCTATAAAAATTAACAGTCCAAATTCAGAGCTGCGATCGGCGGCACGCTGTATTTTTGTCGGGAAGTCGGAAGCGGAATACAACACGCGCATCTAGGAAATATACGGTTTTAGAATACGTTACGGGCATTCCTTTTTGTTAGCTTAACCCTGGAATCATGGTATCTAACTCAGAATCTGTATAAGTGCATTCGACAATAATAACTAGTGCGGCATTTGATGTTCCAGAAATAATGGTTGCCACGCGGAACGGCAGTGACCTTTGATCCGGTCGCGCGTGTTAAGCTTATAATAAACGAGAGTTAGTGGCTTCTGTAAGGTAGTTAATTGTACGACAGAGTTAAGGAACTGTAATCGTAGAAAGCGAAGAAAGTAAATGCGGAAGAAGACCGTAGTTTGGAGAGGTGCTGAGGGCCAAACTGCTGCAGAGGGTAACGGTCTAATAAGATCAATAACACTACCAGCCACACCCAGATACACATCACTGACCCTTACTTTCCTAGCACTATACATCCACACGCGACCTGACCGAATCCTGAGGGACCAGTCGCCTTGGATAGAGGTACGTTAGCTCCCTTTATTAGAATGTAATGCTCCCCCCTAATTGTTTATTGTAATTAGAAACTTTTCACCTTAGCCTGTAGCAGGCCCGACCAGCATCTGCTTGTAGGTTCTCCGTCTATGGGCCCGCAGGGGACCCTACTCCTGGGAAAAGCAGCTACTGGCCGTAACAACTTCAAGTATCGGTTTTCCACCCGCTTTCAGAAGCTCCACCATTAGCCATTCTAATCTCGCTCAGACTGACGTCCGTGATATCTTCGGAATAGATTCCTAATTATAATATAATAATTAGAATCGAATAAATATAACCACCTTAAAACAACATTATTTAATTATTATATTAACATGTTAACTTAGAATAACATATATTGAATATGTAATTTATTCTGACGTCGGCCGGGAATGAAATCAAAAACAAGGTTCTATTAAATGTTCTTTATTTGTGGTAGGAGTTCATCTGGGTAGGTTTTTTTATAGAATTAGGATGACAAGCGAACACGCAGTCCACCTGATGGTAAGTGGATACTGTGGCCCATAGACATCTACATTTTTATCTTCGATTAAAAATCAAAATGCAGACAAGTTGTCACCCCTTTTCACTGATCGTAACTAATTAATTTTTAACATCATTAATATCATGGAATGCTGCAAAGTTACGCCAGATTCTATTCATTGATTATTTTAAAATTGTCATAACACTGGATGCCAAATAGTTTCCTCAATTCTGTCTGCACGCTGTATACAAATTAATGGCGACGGACTGTTTGCATTCGATAAGTGAAGTGTGCACGGATTTATTGAATACTTTAATTTAATTTGTTGCTGCGTATTCGATGCGATAACAATTTTTTATGATATTTTCTAGCGTTTTGTAATTAAGTTATTTTAGTGATATAATTGAATTGGAATCACCAAACAAAACAACTACCAGGTCGCTGAAAGGATCTTTGTTTGAAGTCCTATTAAAATTAAATTATAATGAACTACCCATTGGGTTGCTGGTTATATGAGAACTAGCTGCGACCGCTACTTTGTTCACATGGAATTTTGTCTGAATTGTTTGAAAGTCACATAAGTTTGTTATTTACTCAGTTTGAAGATTTAATAATCAAAATTACAGCCTTTCAATAGTCCACATGTACAGCAGGTAGGCTTCACCCATAGATAGCTTAATAGGGGAGATATTTGGCGCAGCTGCAACATTTGCAGGTATTTTAGAAACTGCAGTATAATTATTTTGAGTTGTTGTCAGGAAGATGCTGCTGTCCTTCTCCTGATTTGCTTGAACTTGTCGTTTTACTGTTACTAAACCCACGAGATAATTTGTGATAGAGATTTAAAATTCACTAACGTAAGAACATACATACTTAAAGTATTACAAACAAATACTAATATATATATATATATATATATATATATTTTTTTTTTAATTTATTTAGAGAACCACAAACAAGTTTACAATATATCTTATGCTAAAGCTTATGTTCTATTACAATCTATTACTTATCATAAACTCAATGACGATGGTCACACATAGAGTATAAAACATATAATAATTATGTGAAGGACTTAATTTTTGTAAAAATAAAGTACCTTAATTTCTAAAATATTGTTTAACTTGTATTAGAGGTTAAAGTTTTGTGTCTTTGTGAGTTAGGATGTGTGTGTGCGCATGCGCGTGCGCGCACGTATTTGTGTGTTTGTACATGTATATATATATAGTCATTGGTTAGATAATTTATAGTTAGTGTTAGTAGTTAATGTGTACAAGACTTTAAAAAAGACATTAAGTGTTTAACAGCAAGTTAACTAGCTGTCCATTATATGATCTGGTACTGCAAGAAAATTAATCTACCGAATTAAATTTTTTGTTGTATGTGTCAACCATACGATGAAGGGGCGATCGGATACCGGCGTTTGTCCGAGATCTTGACACAGCAAAAAGTGAGTGAGGACGCAAAGAACGCATACGTGCGCGATGTGGTACGGAGTAACTATTACGATTAATTATATCTTATATTTTATACGTGAACTTAGCTTAAGCTATTTCATATTTATCATTTGCGTGCAAGTTCTAATATTAATACTAATATTATATGACCAATTAATAAAAAAAGTGCATAATCAGCACTCTACGCGGTCGGTTTAATTTATTATCACAGCATTTACCGTTCATATCATTTAAAACTAATTATTTTTATAATTATTATGTTCAATCTTAGGGTAAAATAGTCCATGGGCATTTTCTTCACCCATCAACAGTCAAATAAAATAATTAGTTAATGTAGATTAATGTAGATATAGACCTTATGCGAGAATAAATGAGATGAACTTTTGACTTACGACGACTAGACGGACACTGCTCAGTGATGTCTCACTGGTCGAAAGGGTGAAAATTGGCAGCGATCAGCGAATGGTGTGAGGCACTGTACGAGCATGAAATGCAACGTACAATTGTCAAGTCATCATTTCACAACTTGACCTCTTTTACATATTTCCGCGGCAATTGTATTATAAAATCAGTTCGCTTATGTAGAGCGCTACGCGTACTCATTATCAGTAATTCTAGCCTTTAACATTTGTAACTTATCCAAAATATATTTTATCAGACTTATCAAGCGTTATCAGTTAATCATCCCCTTAGTGTCGGTACAACCCCGAACAGGCATACTGAACCAAAGCGTTAAGTTGCAGAGGTCACGTCTAATAAAGTCAACGCTCCGTCCCTCTCATGCTTAAATTCAAAGTATTGAAAACTTTCACCTCGAGTTACAACATCGTTTTCAGTGCCTAGAATTTTTTTTTTATAGGATAAGGGTGACAAACGAGCACACAGTCCACCCGACGGCAAGTGGCTGCTGCGGCCCATAGACATCCACATCCATCCTCGAATGCGTTGCCACCCGTGAGGACTAAGATGGAATGCCTCATTTCCAGTAAAAAGGGCCTCCGGCCACCTGCACTCACCAAGCGAAACGCAGAGGTAAACCTCTACTTCACGCTGGTATTCTGTGAGGTCGTGGTACCACCCCGGTTCGAGCCGGCCCCTCCGTGCGACAGCACACGCTGTCGCGTGGCTCTACCACTGTTACTGAATAACTGTTAGAATACTGCAATGCAGTGAATAATATGAATGACAAGCTTGTGGAAACTTTCCATGCAGTTGGAGCTAAGTTCTGTAAGATCCGTCGCAGAAGAATACAATAATTCTCCGATAAAAAAACTCTTTCTTAATCTCATGGCTGTTAGACGGGAAATGAAGCTGCATACTTCAGCAGATTTGACAGCATACAGATAACTAAACAGACAGATCTCCAAATGCATGCGGCTCGACTTACGCAACTTCAATACAGCTGTCTACTAGAAATAGCCAATTATCGAAGCTGAAGTCCAAATGTGATGGCAACGTTTCCAGGACATCTGAGATTTTGAATGAGATTGAGAGGTTCTATGGGCAGCTGTACATATCATAGTTGGAGCCACATGCAAGTGTCCGAGCGTCAAAGAGCTAGTATTATCCATACTATTTGAATGATATTACAGACATGAGTCTAAGCGAAATTAGAATGGCTCTCCAGCACCTAAAAAACTGCAAGTTCCTGAGTGAGAATGCAATTATAGCACTGCTTCTGAAAGAGGATGCAAACCGATTCTTGAAGTCCTTCAGAAACTCTTCAATACCGTCCTCCATGGTGGCACTACGCAGGAGGCGTGGAGCAGAAGTGTAGTGGTCTTGTTCTTCAAGAAAGTCGGCAACGCTTTCTTGAAAACTGAAGATCTACAGACTGATTTCACTTTTGAGCCGCGTCTACGTACTGTTTTCCACCCACCACCACATACACACCCTTCGGCAAATTGTACAGATACAAATTTTAAAAATTCTAAAATATTTAAAAGAGTGTGCTCCACAGCCAAGTCTTTAGACCGCTAAAAATAAAATTAAAATGATATGGAGTATAATTATTAGCGAAACCAGTAAAGACAAACCTCAACATACAAACATAAATTATCAATTGAAAATAATAATAAATGAAATATTTTTTTATTATATACAATATTTTATTCTATACAATATTAAAAACTATAATAATAAAAGAAATATTAAAACTAGAAACTTGATTATCATACAGTCCTACTCCCTGCGGTATCGTGCCAAGTACGCTGGCTAAGTTTCCCCGCTGAATGGCTATACTTAGCCTTTGAGCGACAAAAGAACCAACCCTCTTATCACCAGCAGCAACGACTAGCCGCGTTAGTTCCTTTAGGAACTTCACCGCTCGTGGACCCCACGGGTCGATAGTCGCTACAGCAAATGGCACAGATATGTAGTCATCTCTCGGAGACTCATATTTGCCCCACTTACTGAGTTCAGCTGCCTCTGATGCCGCGCCGGCTCTAAGCGGGGTACCCCAGAGATGAGAGGCCGCCAGAGTGTCTACACAAGTAGCATCCCTAACTAGGGCTTTACTTCTAGTAGAAAACTGCGGTTGCCATCCTGCCTGCTAAAAGTGGAAATTATGGCAAATACCCATTTTTAGCAGTGGTAGAGCCAAGTGGCAACTTTTGCTGTCGCACGAATGGGCCGGCTCGAACCAGGGTGGTACCACGACCTCACAGAATACCAGCGTGAGGTAGAGGTTTCCCTCTGCGTAGCGCTTGGTGATTGCAGGTGGCCGTAGGTCCACTCCCCCCCCCCCATAACATGGTAGTGGAATTAGATAAAAGACTTCCCCAGGAGAGTACCAGCACCCCTGGAGAATCCCTCGCTGAGCATCCACGATTAAACTACTCCACACCTGAGCGTGGGTGATCAGGCTCAGCCTATTTTAGGGAAGGGGGGGGGAGGGCAAAATTCAGCTCGCGACTAATGCTGCTCGAGGCAAGCGGAGCAATACAACCAAGGCGACCCCTGTCACGCTATTCGTGAATTTTTGCAACACCAGGGGACTTCATTCCAACGTTAATGCTGTCCATTACCATCTAGAGACGGCGAAGCCGGCCTTGCTCTTTTTAACCGAGACTCAGATATCCTCTCCGGCTGGTATTTCATATCTCTCCTACCCGGGATACAAATTAGAACTCTCTTTTGTGCTTCGGGCTGGAGTTTGCGTATACGTCAGAGAGGACGTCTGTCTGTCTGTCTGTTTTCGACGCCTTGAAGGTAGTCTTGAAGGTACGCACCTGTCTATCCTATGGCTGCGCGTAGACAGCGATGACCATCCCCTCGTCTACGGTTGCCTCTATAGCTTCTATAGCGGTAATGCCGATACAGACCGACTCATCGACCACGTCCAAATGGCTGCCGACTTCGTGCTACAACAGGTCCCATCAGCAGAGATCGTGATACTCTGTGATTTTAACGCCCACCACGCTCAATGGCATGGTTCTCGTTTAACTGATCATTCGGGTAGATATGTCTATGACTTTGGCTTGGCATATGGTCTAACCCAACTGGTTACTTCGCTTAGGCGGATCCCAGATGTGGAAGACCATGTACCTTCTCTGTTAGACCTTCAGCTGACCTCTCATCCGGACGGATATCAAGTCTCCATCGATGCCCCTCTGAGCTCTTCGGACCATTGTCTGATCCGGAGTACGGTGCCACTCACGCTCAAATCACAGTGGCGGTCTGCAGCTTGCCGACGTGTTTGGCACTTCCAGGTCGGCCGATTGGGACGGGATGCGGTCTTTTTTTGCATCCTACCCTTGAGGGCGGGTGTGTTTCTCGCCGGAAGATCCCAGCGTTGCTGCCGATTCTGTTGCTGATGTATGGGTATGGAACTTTTTATTCCATCCTCTGTGATGGCCAACGAAGGCTGATCCCAGCCATGGTTTGGTGTCTCCTGTAAAATAGCATCACGCTATAAGCAGGAGTGCTGCCGGGCCTAGACTGACGTATCAAAGTCTCGGGATATAAACACCAGCGCACATTTAAAAAGAAGTATAATTCCGCCTCCAGGTCCTTCAAAAACGTCAGCCAAGGCAAGGTCTGAGCACATCGGCAGAATTGACAAGAAGCTAGTTAGCCTTCCTTCGGGAACCCGTGCATTCTGGTCTCTCGACAAGGCTATCCAAGGGAACTTCTGACAGCTATCTCTTCCATCTCTGCACAGAGAGGACGACTCACTGGCCCATGCCGCAAAGGAGAAATCCGATCTGTTCAGCTCTCTCTTTGCGTCCTACTCGACTCTAGATGACGGGGGATTACACCGCCGACCATCTCGCGATGTGAGTGCTCCATGCCGGATGTGCGGTTTATACAGCACTCGGTTCGCAAAACACTCTTCTCATTTCATTCATTTCTTTTCTCTTTCCATTTTTCTTAAAGTTAAATTTTCGGAGAACTGTGCCTAGATAGGTATAGCGAATTACAACAAAAAGCCTTATGGATGCTTGCGCCGCGTAGCGGCTATCGTTGTGGCGGCCGTGTCAATGACCTCACAGCGGCTGTAGATAATAATATGTCAGCACGTGTCGGTAACTTCAAAGGCAAATAACATTTTTATTAATATTAAATTTAATAAGTTATCTGTTTAGAAACCCTAAAATCTTATTTAAAGCAATCAAAAAAATTTTCATTGTCGTAATTTCCATGCCTCCATGATTTATGTGGACATCTACCTATACGTCCTTGAAAAGACCAACAGGTGTTTTGTTACATACTGTATATTTTAATATTTAATTATCCACATTAATGAAAAAAACGTTAGTAATGAGGTGATCACTTGTGTGCTGGTTCTATTATAATTCATTTAAAAATTGTAAATAATTATTGTAAAGTTATATTTTACGAGTATGTCTAAAAAATATTAATTAAGGTATTTTTCGAACCAGTGGTAATAAAAATCACTTTTATTTATGGGTATGATCTGATAATCTTTAATGAATAAAAATGTTATATTTTATTATATTCTAACGTGTATTTTACATATTCGACTCTTACGACACTATGAGTATTTTTATTTATTCAATTGTTCTGTTATTATACACTCTTACTCTTTAAGGATGGTTTTTACCAACGCTTGTGTATTTCACATATTCGACTCTTACGACACTATGAGTATTTTTATTTATTCAATTGTTCTGTTATTATACACTCTTACTCTTTAAGGATGGTTTTTACCAACGCTTTAAGTTTATTTAAAGGAAATTTTAAGATAAAATAATAAACAATCATTACTACAGTCTATCAAGTAAAAAATAAAGTCATACGTATTTAGCGAGAAGATTAACGACGCTGCGGAGTAAAGGGATTGTCTCTTCGTGTCAATCGACTACGTGCCGGGAATATAATTAGTCATTTATTCTCGCTTTACGCATATCTCCACATATAACTACATATTCAATAAGATTAGCCGACGATATTGCCTCTATATCTTAAAATATGATATATAGGATTATATGTTACATGATTATAGGATATACGGTTATGAGGATCCTTGTTTTTATATTTTTGAATTTTGTTGATTCACTAAAATAAGTTTAGTTGCATAAAATAAGCTTAAACAGCAATAAGCTTAATGCTGCTGTGTTTCGTATGGTGAGTAAAGAACACCGACACTTTAATTTTCAACGAGTGCATACCATCTTAGTCTCTAGAGGTGAACATAGATTTTTAATCGAAGGTAGACGTAGATGGTATTCTGTGAGAGCATGGTTCTGCACCGGTCGAGCCGACCTATTCCTGCTACAACCATATTATAGCTGCAGCTTGGAGCCAAGCTGCAGCTATAATATGGATTCCATGAAAAGAAATATAAAATTCATGTTAATTAAAAGATAACGTAAAGATACTTCCAATGGATTCATTAAATTTATCCAGCTGTTTTAATCAGATTCGATTCCGCAGACCGATACGTAATCTGTACGGGGTAGAATTTCCTGTGTTCGCTGCTCGAAGCTATGATATAAATCCGTTCCCGATTGTATTTTTGTTTATAATTGAAAATAATTTAAACTAAATTGTTTTCATTTCACGAATTGATTTTAAACTGCAGAAAAATTTGAAAGTCTTGGCAGGTTGAATTTTTCAAAACAGAGTGTGAAGTGTTGTCTGCAGTTGGCGTAGCTTTTTTTTATAGGATAAGGGTGACAAACGAGCACACAGTCCACCTGATAGTAAGTGGTTGCTGCGGCCCATAGACATCTACATCTATCCTCTTTTACAAATCAAAATGTAGATGCGTTGTCACCCGTGAGGACTAAGATGGAATGCCTCATTTCCAGTAAAAAGGGACTCCGGCCACCTGCACTCACCAAACGAAATGCAGAGGTAAACCTCTACTTCACGCTGGTTTGGTGAGGTCGTGGTACCACCCCGGTTCGAGCCGGCCCATCCGTGCGACAGCAAAAGCTGCCGCGTGGCTCTACCACTGTTAGAATTAGCTTCAAGATAAACTGCAAATAAGAAAAGAACGCGCCAAGAAAATGTGAAATAAGTATTTCATTAGCAGTCGTGGAATGTACCGTGAAATAGTGACATAAGAGAATTAACAGAGTCACGTGTTCTTGTGGGTATCGAAAGGGACTACAAATGGAAATGAAACAGTAGATGGACAGCAGTACCTTGCTGATATATATTACAGCCTACAATAGTCCACAACTAAAACAGGCCTGCCCCATAGAATGTGTCATACGGGGCATTTTGACATAGTTACTACGCCTGTCAGGCGAATTCGCAACCGCAGTTTTTTATTATTTTGAGTTGTTATTGACAAGATGCTGCTCATCTTCTGTTTTAGTTCTTCCCGATAGCAACTCAACAAAAAACTGCGGTTACCAATCCACTTCCCGAGCGTGGTAACTATAGCAAATATCTCCCCTATGAGGCAAACTATGAGGGAGAAGAGGCTTATACTCAGCAGTGAATTTCGTTAGGCTGTAACGCTAAAAAAAGGTTAAAATTCATCATCATCATCATTACAGCTCTTTACAAGTCTACTGCACATCATAGACCTCTAAACAATGCCACAAATAAATAAAAAATAAAAAGTTTTATTATATACAATGGTAGTTTTCTTTTTTGACCGCAAAATGCGCCCATATTAAAAGTAAGCCCATTTAATAAAATTTACTGAAGGGAGAACCGCTTACACTAATCAACGCTGAGCGTAAACAACATAATTATAGAATATAGAACAAAAAATTTGGAAAGTAAAATAGTGTGAGTAGTGTGTGTGCGTGTATGTACTTAACGTGTAAAGTGTAGTACGTGTTTAGTGGAAAACAAAGCTCTGGAGCCTCCTTCATCCACCGACTTCCTGCATGTCTTACCAGGTCGTCCCTCCATCTAGTAGGGGGCCACTCCACACTTTGTCCACCGATACGATGCTGTCACTCGAGAACCTTGCTTCCCCATTAGTTCTCGGTTCTTCGAGTTATATGGCCGGTCCATTGTCACTTCAGCTTACTAATCCGTTGGACTATGTCACTGATTTCTAAATTTATCACGCGAGAAACCCCGAGCATAGTCCTCTCCATAGCTCGCTGAGCGACCTTAAGCTTCCTCATATGGTCATCACTGGCAATACGCACTGGTTGTATAATCTCGATTTCAACTGGACGAGATGATGTGCCGTAATCTTCCGAACTAACTATAATTATATATGTGACCTTATCTCCCGAACTAACTATAATTATATATGTGCCGTAATCTCCCTAACTAACTATAACTATGCAACCTGTAAACTTTTATTAGAATAAAGACTTTAAATAACGTTTTATATTTGGTGGATGGACTCTTTTCAGATCTGCATAAGAGTGTGTCTCAGAAGTACCGCCCTCTTACATATTTCTGCTGCCAAATGCGGCGCGCTCACCGCTGTGCACTGACCGCAACACACTGTTCTGTGTTACGATCTGCCGGTTAGAGATAGCATAGTTAGGGGCTGTAAGGTTTTCCATTTTAGTTTTCAGTGATGGCAAGTTATCTGTAGCCTACTTCTTTTTAAGTTGGCTTCATCCATAGACTACAGTTACCATCAATTTTATGAAAAAAAAGTTTTAAAAACTTTGCCATTTAACTTTCTGTTATAAGCTTTGTTGTTACTACTTCGTGACTTAAATCACGGAAATCGTTTATTACTTGCGGCTTGTTAATGTCTTTTAAATTGCTTTCAACTTAATTTACAAAGATCTTGAGTTTGAAAGGAATAACTTTAAGGAAATACAACTCAGCAGATTGCTGAGAACAGTGGAAAGTTTGTACCGTTTAGTGGCGGCGTAAGAATATCCACTACTCTATATCGACCCGTGGGTGTCGAGCGAGATGACAAGGGGAAACTGAAACAGGAGATGGCCAACAGCATCTCTCGGAAAACAACTCAAAATAATAAAAACTCTGCGGTCGCTCATTCGCTAGCAAAGCACAATAACTGTGGTATGTGGCGTCAGTAATCTGAAAAATAAAAATAAACAATCAAAATTAATAATATACAACTACACAATCTCCATTACACAATTAAAATTAAAATAAAATACAAAAATAATTAGACTAGAGATAATAAGACGCCAGAAAAAATATAATTGGTATTTTATTAAATATAAAGGATATAGTAAAAGAAACCATAATATATAAATATAGTTGTGTAACGTTCATGAAGAATATGGATGCAACTTAGCCGCACAATTATCGCGCGTGTGACCAATACACTTACGACCAAAAATATTTCACTAATTGAGCTCCTTTTACGTGCGGTGAAACAATGATATATAATATAGACAAAATGAGATAAGAGAGACCAGTGAATTGCTTTTACAACGATGGAATTGATTAATTTAAGCAATATAACGTCCTTGAAAAGAGAACAAAACAATATACAATGTAAGATTAAATTAATTTTAAAACGTCTCTTTCCTGTGATATATGCGAAGCCGGAGATGTGTCGTTCTTCCTGACGTAGATCCTCCCGTTTTTTGTCCACACATATTGATACTGCTTAAGTTTCGCCGTCTCCCTACATTTCTTTAGTAGAAGTTTATTGCACTGTGTAAGATGCTCATTGACATATACGGGACGCACGCTGCCATGTATGGCAAGGTCTTTGGTGGTCAGTCGGTTTTTTCGAGTGCCAGAGATTATGTTGTCCTTTAGAAGACGGGATTTAAGCTTTGCAATTATATTTTTCGGGCGGCCCTGTTGTTTGATTTTCGGTGTGACACGATTAACTTCTAATATATCATTAGGAGAAATAGTTACATTAGACTGCTTAGCAATGGATAAAATTATATTGATTAAGTCTTCATCCTTGATTTCAGGAACGCCGACGATCTCTAAGTTCAAAAGGCGATCTCTTTGATTATTTGTGTTAATTTCCAATTGTAATAGTCTGTTTTCGTTAGTCAATAAGTCCATTTTAGATTCTAGTGATTCGATTGCTTTTCTGCCGACTTCCAAAAAGGAGACGGTACTCAATTCGAGTGTATGTTTTTTTTTTTTTTATGTGTGTTAACTCATAACTTTGTATTGGGCGAACCGATTTCGATGATTCTTTTTTTATATGAAAGCTGATAGTTCTCGTGTGGTCCCATATGAATTTGATTAAGGTCAGACTAATGGTTATTGAGTTATTCTCAAATAACCTATATTGAAGTCGGCTGTACAAAATGTTTAATTTTAAATTATTTGTTAACAGATAATAATTCCATTTTCTTTTGAACATGGTCATATTGGTCGCAATTGAATTGTACCATGTGTGCCGAGTTTGGGCTCATTATGTTAGTTATGATGAGACCTTACCTCCGCACTGGATGGAGACCTGAATGTATGCTTCGGTGACTGCTACTGAAACTCCTCGACGAGTAGATCTAGCTGTGCCGAGTTTGGGCTCGTTTTGTTATTTATTTATTTATTTAGAAAACCAACAGCGTATATAGAAAATATTAACATTAATGTAATAAACTAAAAGTATGGCCAATAACAGGTTTCCCTTATATTGCTTAATGGTAGGTGTATTGATGTTAGAAGAAAAGGAAAGAAGAACAATCTAATAGATAAAATATAAGCAAAATTATAAGCAATTCAATGTAATGAAGGTGGTCATAAGTTTACAGATCAGGAGAGATAGTCAGGTAGAATGATATATTACATTACCTTTATATATATATAATGCTGGTGATTGGTGATGCCAAAACAAACAAAAAAGTAAAACTTCTTTCTCGGCACTTAATAACATTTTGTTTTCATACAACGTCTTCTTAACAACCTTTGAATTTGCTCGTAAAAATGTAAAGTAGCACGTCCAGCAGTAAACGTGCCGTAACGTGTGTGCTCGCAGACGTATAACATTTTATGCCGGCGCTACTTTCTTACTGAATAACTGACATGTAGGGACTCTCACATCATAAAAACTGATGTTTTTATTTATAGAATGACGAGCGGCTCGCCCTGGCTTCGCCTAGGTGAGATTTATTAATATGGCAATATGGCATATAATGGCATTTAGAATTTTTAGAACCTTTTCGTATAAAATATAGCTTTAATCATACCTAGTATTGCTCTCTACATGTAGTATAATAGTATTGCTCGGTTCACTCATTGCTGAGTATAGCCCGGACAGGCAGACAGATAGACACATTTTTTTACAAATGTCTGTTCATGACTTAATGGCATGCAAATAACTCTCAATGTTGCAGACATACCCTTCAATTTTGTTAATATGTATGTAAAGACAATCAACATTATGTGTATCGATTTTGGTGCATGTGGTGGAGCCATGCTGTAACTATATTATGGTTGCAGCATGAATGCGTCGGATTGACCGGTGAAGGACACGCTTTCACGGATTACAATCATCATCATCATCATCATTACAGCCTTTCATCAGTCCACTGCTGAACATAGGCCTCCCCAAGGAATGCCACAAAGCACGGTCCTGAGCCACCTGCATCCATCGACTTCCTGCATGTCTTGCCAGGTCGTCACTCCATCCAGTGGGAGTCGCCCTACACTTCGCCTACCGGTACGAGGCTGCCACTCGAGAAACTTTCTTCCCCATCGGTTGTCGGTTCTTCGAGCTATATGGCCGGCCCACTGCCACTTCAGCTTACTAATCCGTTGGGCTATGTCGGTTACTCTGGTTCTACTGCGGATATCCTTATTCCTAAGTTTATCACGCAGAGAAACTCCGAGCATAGCCCTCTCCATAGCCCGCTGAGCGACCTTGAGCTTCCTCATATGGCCAGCAATGAAAGACCACGTCTCAGATCCGTAAGTCATCACTGGCAACACGCACTGGTTGTACAGTTTCGTTTTCAGGTTTTGAGGTATATCTAACGAGAAGATATGTCGTAGTTTCCAGAACGCTGCCCAGCCGAGTTGAATCCGTCGATTGACCTCTCGGTCGAAGTTGGACTTACCTAGTCGGACTATTTGTCCCAAATAAACATACTCGTCTCACTCCTATTCGTTGGGAGATACTATTGAGGTCCTTGAGCATGGTGCTTAGTTCCTCCAGCGATTCCGCCATAAGGACTATATCGTTGGCAAATCGAAGGTGAGTGATGTACTCGCCATTGATGTTAATACCGTATCCTTTCCAGTCCAGAAGCTTGAAAACGCCTTCCAATGCAGCGGTGAAGAGTTTCGGGGATAGTCACCCTGTCTTACACCTTTTTTTTAATAGGATAAGGGTGACAAATGAGCACACAGTCCACCTGATGGTAAGTGGTTGCTGTGGCCCATAGACATTTACATCTATCCTCTATTACAAATCAAAATGTTTGATTTGTAATAGAGATGCGATACAGATGCGTTGTCACCCGTGAGGACTAACACGGAAGGCTTAACTTCCAGTAAAAAGGGCCTCCGGCCACCTGCACTCACCGAGCGAAACGCAGAGGTAAACTTCTACTTCACGCTGGTATTCTGTGAGGCCGTGGTACCACCCTGGTTCGAACCGGCCCATCCGTGCGACAGCAAAAGCTGCCGCGTGGCTCTACCACTGTTCAGACCTCTCTGCAATTGGGTAGGTTTTGTACTCTGGTTCTGTACTCGGGTAGCCATCGTAGTCCTACTGTACAAGCACTTTAGCACTTCAATATTCCGACAGTCAACCTGGCACCGCTGAAGGGACTGCAGCACCGCCCAAATTTCGACGGAATCAAAGGCTTTCTCATAGTCCACATACGCCAGACATAGTGGCAAGTTGTACTCTTTGGACTTCTGTACAACTTGCCGAAGGGTATGTATATGGTCTATGGTGCTAAAGCCCTTTCGGAAACGGGCTTGTTCGGGAGGCTGGAAGTCGTCAAGTCTGCGCGCGAGACGATTCGTAATGACTCTCGAAAACAGCACGTAGACGCGGCTCAGAAGGGACATCGATCTGTAGTTCTTCAAGAGAGCGTTTATACACTGAATACAAGTTTCTGAATAATCCTGTGTTTCGTATGGTGAGTATAGAGACCGACACGACCGGAGAGAAATAAGGCGCAGGATCAACGGCTTTAAGCGCCATGAAACATGGGGAATTTCCTGACTCCGGGCTGCTACTGAGAAGTTTTTGACAGAAAAACTCAATAACTGATTTTTATTGGCACGACCCGAGACTCGAATCAAGTGCCTTATGAATGATTTACGACTACTAGACTAAATTATTAATCTGTTTGACCGCCTCGTTGTGGCGGTTAAACAGGTTAATAATTTTCAATATTGTTTAACTTGAAAGAGCTTTACATCCAGAAGTGGACAGTAGACAAATAATATTGATTTATTTGTATCTTGTTAGCAGCTGAAACGAAGTTGATTGTATTACAAAGGGTGCGTGTAACACGAGCGCTTCTCATTTCTTATAAAAGCTCTGTTAGATCAAATTAAGTTAAGTTTTTTTGTTTCTGTCATGTTATATTTTTGCAGTACATAAGATTATTTTCTGCGGAAGCTACGAAAAAGTTCCCTTAACTCAGTTATGATTTTTTCATTGAATAGACTTACTTTAGTGGTAGTAAATATAATGAGTGACGAGGTACAGTGGTCAGCGTACTTCTTGTCGGACTGCGGGTTTATATTTAAAATTTTGGAAAATTGGATTTTTTGTTTAAGTTATATGTAAGAATTTGTATCTATAAAAAGCTTTGGAAGTTGCTGTTTATTCTGTGGAATAATTTCAAAAGGAATTTCATAGCAAAATCTTTTACGAAACACTTTTTAGTATCTTACTCGGAATGTTTTGTTATACGTTACACAGGACTTTAACAAGTTTAAAGGAAGTTTTATTTGTGTAACCCAATTTCAACTTCAATGTCCAAGTACAAAGGTACAATACCTACTACAGTTCATCTACTTGAATTTCATGGAAAGTTTTCTCGAGTAAGGACGGTGTAAACTTATTAATGACGTTCAGGCATGAAATGACATTTTTGATTATTAACAGAGTTCTAGAAGCTAAGCTCGAGAAGCTACTACTCATATAATCGACGCGTATATTTTTTATGTGTATGTGCATCGATTTCTCGGTAGCTGCTGAATCGATTTAATGATTCTTCTTTTATTAATTAAACTTCAGGTCTAATATAAATTTTATCTATTAGGGGTTACCCTAATAGTGAGAGAAAAGAGTGAGCCGTGGTAGCCCAGGTGCTAAGCGCCCCCTATAAACCTAGTTAGGTTGGGTTACCATCGGCACCAATAAAATTGTTTATTGCAATTTTAAGTGTGCAGTGTAATGTGCACTGCGGTGAGGAAAAAAATCTCGAAGCGTGCAAAGACTATTTCGAAAACATGTGAATTTCGTCAACACGCATTGTGACAGCGTGGTGGACATTCCCTTGCCCTAAAACCATCTCAGAAATTAGAGGAGTCCTGTGCCCAGCAGTGGAACGTATATAGGCTGTAACTTTAACGTTAACTTTAACTAAGAGTGAAAAAAGAGAAGAACTTGTAAATGTTACTATTTAGACGACGTTCTATAAACGTGTAATATTCCGTAGTCCTCTTAAAACGGTAATATAATTAAAATTAAAAAAATTAAATCGACTTCAATGACAATAATAAAATAATTTCCACTTTATATCTTCTGAATTCGGAGCTATAATTCTCAAAATTTCTGAAGCTCTGAAGCTAATTAGTTACCTATTATGCCTTACCACCGAACTTATAAGTTATTATATGGAAATTGTGTTAATTATATTTTTGTTTTTGAAGTCAGTTTTAAACTTAATTATTTTTATTTTATTGTATTTATTTAAAAACTTAAATGTAACACCTTAAAGTAAAGGGCACATAGGGCGGACTTAATGCCATATGGCATTCTCTGCCGGTCAACCGTGGGTGCCAAAGGCAATTGTAGGCAGGTGCGAAACATAATACGTAAATAAAGTGTATTTATATTAAAATATAATATGTACATTTATGTTGTATTACTATCCTTATTACTGTTAAATTTTCAAAGAGTAGCCAAATTCTAAACTTAAGTTATTGCTGTTTTTGCAGTTTTTAAAAATACGAGTAAATAAGGCTTCTAATTTTATTTGAGATCATCCCAAACTAAATGTGATTTATGAGTAACTCACCACGTTTTTGCCGACCAATCAACCCTTACGAATGTGTGCGTGCGTAGTAAAACAGTAGGCGTTAGATATTTATAAAAGACAATCAGTTAAAATAATGCATTACTACGCCGTTTAAATATAAAAGATAAAAAGGGCAGAACGTTTGAGATTGTTTTTAAATAAGATTTTCTTCGCCATTTGTTTGCCTATATTGTTTATTCTGAACCTTCTCTGCAAATTTGGCCGGTTATTGCAAAATTTGATTGGATTGGGTGGAGCAGAAGTGCGGTGGTCTTATTCTTCAAGAAAGGCGACAACTCTCTCTTAAAGAACTACAGACCGATTTCCCTTCTGAGCCGCGTCCACGTGCAGTTTTCAAGAGTCATTACGTTGTTTTGTTTTGTTTGTTTTCAAGTTACTGGACTGGAAAGGATGCGGTAACCTTCGATTTATCGACGATATAGTCCTTATGGCAGAATCGCTGGAGGACCTAATCGCTATGCTCAATGACCTCAATAATGTCTCCCAACGGATAGGTCTTAAGATGAACATAGATTTGTCTTGAAAAAAATTTGTTTTGACAAAAATCTTGTTTAACGTCCATGTCACACCTTTGCTGGTAGTTGTTGGGAGCACTAAACTCCAAGTTGTTGATGACTATGTTAACCGGGGACAAATAGTCCGATTAGGTAAGTCCAACCGACAGAAGTCGACCGAGAGGTCAATCGACGGATTCAACTCGGCTGGGCAGCGTTCGTGAAACTACGACACATCTTCTCTTCAGACATACCTCAAAACCTGAAAACGAAACTGTACAACCAGTGCGTGTTGCCAGTGATGACTTACGGATCTGAGACGTGGTCCTTCACTGCTGGCCGTATGAGGAAGCTTAAGGTCGCTCAGCGAGCTGTGGGAAGGGCTATACAAGGGGTTTCTCTGCGTGATAAACTTAGAAATGAGGATATCCGCAGTAGAACCAGAGTAACCAACATAGCCCAACTGATTAGTAAGCTGAAGTGGCAGTAGGCCGGCCATATAGCTCGAAAAACCGACAAACGATGGGGAAGAAAGGTTGTCGAGTGGCAGCCTCGTACCGGTAGGCGAAGTGTAGGGTGACCCCCCACTAGATGGAGTGACGACCTCGTAAGACATGCAGAATATCGATGAATGCAGGTAGCTCAGGACCGTGCTTTGTGGTATTCCTTGGGGGAGGCCTATATTCAGCAGTGGACTTATGACAGACTGTAATGATGATGATGACGATTGCAATATTACCCTGTATATAAAATCAATTGCCGTCCGTTAGTTTCGCTAAAAGCGATTCAGCTTGAGCGATTCTGATGAAGTTTTTGTGTATTTATGGGTTCCTGGATGATCACAATTGGACCCGTTAGGTGGCGCTGTCGTCGAGATCCAGAAATCAACCGTGCACAGCCGGGGTGGATCACTAATATAATGACTTATCGTAAAGGACACTTATTTATTTTATTCTAGCAACCCGCCCGACTTTTTCTTTACAAGATTCTATACAGGCGAGAAAGACCATTTATTTTATCAATTTTCTTTAAATAACATATTTAAGCTTTTTGGATTAAATATATAGCAGAAATAACTTCTGAAGTCACACTCTATCTGTTCGTAAAGTTTCATCACAATTGCTTCAGCCGTTCCGAAGGTTGGCATTGATAGACACACAGACGACAGTAAAAAAAAATTAAAAATGGTTATTTATGTCGTTACAACTGAAAATAGGTCCCTCAGCTTTATAGAAGATAATTCAATTTTTTAAATTATATATATATATATATATATATATATATATATATATATGTGTGTATGTATGTATATATATGTATATGTATATGTGTGTGTGTGTGTGTGTGTGTGTGTGTGTGTATATACATATAGTTAGTCCGTCCGTATGCCACAGTCATTCCGAGACTATAAGAACTATGCTATTAAACCGTTCGTGATTATGTTGACTTCAGGTCACACTAGCACACTTTTGTTGAAGTTTCTTACTCTTGAGATCTAACTCTAAGTTCACACAAGAGATAGCGCGGTTACTTTAGAGTAAGTTAGGAGTTTGTTACGTGGTAGAGCCAAGCTGCAGCTATATTATGGTTGTACTCTAGAACTCTCACAGAATACCTATGTAACATAACAGCTTAATGCTGCTGTGTTTCGTATGGTGAGTGTAGAGAAGTGGGGCTCCCCTTTTACTGGAAACGAGGCATTCCATCTTAGTCCTTAGGGGTGACAACGCATCTTCATTTTGATATTTAATCGAGGGTAAATTTAGATGTCTATGAGCCACAGCATCCACTTACCATTAAGTGGACTGTGTGCTAGTTTGTACCTTCATTCTATTAAAAAATAAGAACAGTGTTTTTAAAAAATAACGCTACTGCCACAGTAGGATTTTCTTCTGCATCGTGGAGGTGGCTTACTTATGCCATAACTCGTCTAAGGGGTGCGACCAAGTTCAACAATTTCCGCCCACTCGTTTAAACTCATCGTGAACAAGTCAATCTGTTTCATCATCATCATCATTACAGCCCTTCACAAGTCCACTGCTGAACATAGGCCTCCCCCAAAGAATGCCACAAAGCACGGTCCTGAGCCACCTGCATCCATCGACTTCCTGCATGTCTTACCAGGTCGTCACTCCATCTCGTGGGGGGACGCCCTACACTTCGCCTACCGGTACGAGGCTGCCACTCGAGAACCTTTCTTCCCCATCGGTTGTCGGTTCTTCGAGCTATATGGCCGGCCCACTGCCACTTCAGCTTACTAATCCGTTGGGCTATGTCGGTTACTCTGGTTCTACTGCGGATATCCTTATTCCTAAGTTTATCACGCAGAGAAACTCCGAGCATAGCCCTCTCCATAGCTCGCTGAGCGACCTTGAGCTTCCTCATACGGCCAGCAGTGAAGGACCACGTCTCAGTTCCGTAAGTCATCACTGGCAACACGCACTGGTTGTACAATTTCGTTTTAAGGTTTTGAGGTATGTCTGACGAGAAGATGTGTCGTAGCTTCCCGAACGCTGCCCAGCCGAGTTCAATCCGTCGATTGACCTCTCGGTCGAAGTTGGACTTACCTAGTCGGACTATTTGTCCCAGGTAAACATACTCGTCAACAACTTCGAGCTTAGTGCTCCCAACAACTACCGGCATAGGTGTGACATGGACATTAAACATGATCTTTGTTTTGTCCATGTTCATCTTAAGACCTATCCGTTGGGAGACACTATTGAGGTCATTGAGCATAGTGCTTAGGTCCTCCAGCAATTCTGCCATAAGGACTATATCGTCGGCAAATCGAAGGTGAGTGATGTATTCGCCATTGATGTTAATACCGCATCCTTTCCAGTCCAGAAGCTTGAAAACGTCTTCCAATGCAGCGGTGAAGAGTTTCGGGGATATAACATCACCCTGTCTTACACCTCTCTGCAATTGGATGGGTTTCGAAATCTGGTTCTGTACTCGGATAGCCATCGTAGCCCTACTGTACAAACACTTCAGCACTTCGATATACCGACAGTCAACTTGGCACCGCTGAAGGGACTGCAGCACCGCCCAAATTTCGACGGAATCAAAGGCTTTCTCATAGTCCACATACGCCAGACATAGTGGCAAATTGTACTCTTCGGACTTCTGTACAATTTGCCGTAGGGTATGTATGTGGTCTATGGTGCTAAAGCCCTTTCGGAAACCGGCTTGTTCGGGTGGCTGGAAGTCGTCAAGTCTGCGCGCAAGACGATTCGTAATGACTCTCGAAAACAGCATGTAGACGCGGCTCAGAAGGGAAATCGGTCTGTAGTTCTTCAAGAGAGCGTTGTCACCTTTCTTGAAGAACAAGACCACCGCACTTCTGCTCCACGCCTCCGGTGTAATGCCACCATGGAGGACGGAATTAAAGAGCTTCTGAAGGACTTCAAGTACCGGTCTTCCACCCGCTTTCAGAAGCTCCGCTGTAATTCCATCCTCGCCTGGGGCCTTGCCGTTTTTAAGGTGCTGGAGAGCCATTCTAATCTCGCTCAGACTGACGTCCGGGATATCTTCGGAATAGTGCCGGATACGACTCGCTCTTGGATCGTTACTCACACTTGCGTGTGGCTCCAACGATGACGTGTACAGCTGCCCATAGAACCTCTCAATCTCACTCAAAATCTCAGGTGCCCCGGAAACGATGCTGCCACATTCGGTCTTCAGCTTTGACAGTTGGCTCTTTCTGGCAGACAGATCTCTAGCAAAGACTTTGGAGCCTTGGTTCCGCTCGATCGCTTCTTCAATACGAGCTGTATTGAAGTTGCGTAAGTCCCGCCGCATGCATTTCAATCTGTTTAAATTTTCCAAATAATCAACTTTTACCATTTTATTTTTATTTATTTATTTAATCTTTAATGCACAAAGTTGTACATATGTCGGACTTAATGCCATAGGGCATTCTCTCCCGGTCAACCATTAGGCTAAACAGAGATATAAAAACAAGAGGCGGTGTAGCAGTAATCAAAATAGAAAGCGCAAAAAGGAATATTGTATATACATATAAGTATACATATACACACACATACATAGACATTTGTACTTAAATACACACAATATATTCATATATAAATACATACATACACATATACATGCATACACTACATATAAATATTATCTATGTCAGAACAAATATGAAATATACATATATGTAAGAAAATAAGAGCTGTGTTAGTGCAAACTTGCAACAATTTTGTCACAAGCTTACGGACTTGAATTTTAAAAATAAACTTGTTGCAAGCTTTTTTAATGTCAAGAGGGATGTCATTCCAGAGTCTGATGGCCTCGAGGGCGAAAGATTAAGATAAATAACCAGTACGGTGTAAAGGAGTAAACAACTTAAGATTAGCCGAAGAACGGAGAGAACGATTATGAGAATCTCCCAAGTATTGAAATTTGGATTTCAGACACTCGGGATCACATGGATCGTTCAGAATTGTGAAAAGAGTGCAGAGCATTCTGACATGACATTAAAACTTTGTAAGTAGATGTATTCTGAGAACTGCATTAACATTTTCACACAAAAATAGAAAAAAACAATAAATTTAGGGGGTTCTCCATACTGAAAACTGAAACTCTAATTTTTTTTATCAAACCCATACGTGTGGGGTATCTTTGAATAGGTCTTCAAAAATTATATTGAGGTTTCTTATATCATTTTTTTCTAAAGTGATCAGTTTGCGCGATAGATACTTCCAAATCCCCCCCCACCCCCCCCCCCCCCATGTAACTTCTAAAATAAGGGAATGATAAAACTAAAAAAATATATGATGTACTTTACCATGTAAACTACCACTGAACGAAATATAGTAAGTAGTTTTTTTTTAATACCTCATAAATCGTAAATTATGTTACTTGCGGCTACGGAACCCTTCATGGGCGAGTCCGACTCGCACTTGGCCGCTTTTTATTTGAGCAGAAAACCAACGCTGAGTTATGTTTATTTTAAAATACTTATTGAATGGGTTACAAAACTAACGTTGCTGTGCCATTTGGTTCTTAAAAATTTAATTATTTATGGCGCTGGATTGGATGACGACCGATAGGCTATGCAGGAAGTCGATGGATGCACTTGCATCCATCGACTTAGTCCATGTGTCCTGTGCCACTTGACTCAGGACATATGGACTAATGCACACAGGCAGATGCGTTGTCACCCCTAAGGACTAAGATAGAACGTCTCGTTTCTAGTGAAACGGGTCTCCGTTTCTCTACACTCACCATATGAAATACCTATTGAGATATAATTTTCCTATGAGAGCGTAGTCTTTCTCCAGTCAAGCTTACTTATTCGTGCTACAACCATAACATAGCTGCAAATGACTCTACCGCATAAAAACGTGTGTGCAGTTCACATGCGGTAGAAATATAACCTTCAGTAAAATCCTGTATACTATAATCTATCTCATTCTCTCGCAGGCTAAATCCTATAGACATCTTTGTCTCTATTTAGTGTTGATTTTTGTGTTTCATCGAAAATCAAATCACAATGATTTTAATGAAATGTTCACTTCAAAAACGTTCCTAAAATACCTGTGCAAAGTACAAACGCTCCAGAAATGAATAGTAATCACATCCAATTAAATCAATCAAAGGCTGTCATAATTTCATTCATCGCTCGGTGCTGGGTTACAGTCATCTTTCACAGGGACGCAATTAATTTGCTATATTCTACAAATGTCAGTGGCAGAAACAAATTAAATTCGAATATTCTTTTACTTTCGCTAGTTTAATGCTGGCACTCTTCGATTGTCCAACTGTTCAACTAAAAATGTATGACCGAACCTCTTAATCTCTACATAGACGGCGGTAAATTAAAAAAACTTTACTAAAACAAAGATGACAAAGATACATATATGATCTCCGTAAATACGACCATGTATCTTCTTTTCGTGCTCAGCTAAATTGGCTGCCTATCCTTCAGCGCAGACATGTCAGAATGCTCTGTACTCTTTTCACAATTCTGAACGATCCATGTGCTCCCGAGTGTCTGAAATCCAAATTTCAATACTTGGGAGATTCTCATAATCGTTCTCTGCGTTCTTCGGCTAATCTTAAGTTGTTTACTCCTTTACACCGTACTGGTTATTTATCTCAATCTTTCGCCCTCGAGGCCATCAGACTCTGGAATGACATCCCTCTTGACATTAAAAAAGCTTGCAACAAGTTTATTTTTAAAATTCAAGTCCGTAAGCTTGTGACAAAATTGTTGCAAGTTTGCACTAACACAGCTCTTATTTTCTTACATATATGTATATTTCATATTTGTTCTGACATAGATAATATTTATATGTAGTGTATGCATGTATATGTGTATGTATGTATTTATATATGAATATATTGTGTGTATTTAAGTACAAATGTCTATGTATGTGTGTGTATATGTATACTTATATGTATATACAATATTTCTTTTTGCGCTTTCTATTTTGATTACTGCTACACCGCCTCTTGTTTTTATATCTCTGTTTAGCCTAATGGTTGACCGGGAGAGAATGCCCTATGGCATTAAGTCCGACATATGTACAACTTTGTGCATTAAAGATTAAATAAATAAATAAAAATAAAATGGTAAAAGTTGATTATTTGGAAAATTTAAACAGATTGACTTGTTCACGATGAGTTTAAACGAGTTGGCGGAAATTGTTGAACTTGGTCGCACCCCTTAGACGAGTTATGGCATAAGTAAGCCACCTCCACGATGCAGAAGAAAATCCTACTGTGGCAGTAGCGTTATTTTTTAAAAACACTGTTCTTATTTTTTAATAGAATGAAGGTACAAACTAGCACACAGTCCACTTAATGGTAAGTGGATGCTGTGGCTCATAGACATCTAAATTTACCCTCGATTAAATATCAAAATGAAGATGCGTTGTCACCCCTAAGGACTAAGATGGAATGCCTCGTTTCCAGTAAAAGGGGAGCCCCACTTCTCTACACTCACCATACGAAACACAGCAGCATTAAGCTGTTATGTTACATAGGTATTCTGTGAGAGTTCTAGAGTACAACCATAATATAGCTGCAGCTTGGCTCTACCACGTAACAAACTCCTAACTTACTCTAAAGTAACCGCGCTATCTCTTGTGTGAACTTAGAGTTAGATCTCAAGAGTAAGAAACTTCAACAAAAGTGTGCTAGCAATGTAATAAACTTGCTCGAATCTTCACCTGAAGTCAACATAATCACGAACAATTTTAAGGTTGCAGATGAAGAACTTTAGTTCATTGACAAGCTTTCATAAGTCCACTGCAAAACATAAGCATCCCCTTTTCTACTTTTTATTTCATGACCGTTCCTCTCGCAAAAATAAATAAATATACATATATTAAAATAACTAACCTACACATTCAAAGTCCTAGCTACTTCATCACTTGTCACATCGCAAAGATAATTAAAAAAATCAGGCGTTACTTTACGGAATTTCATTATTTAAAAGATGTTAAAAATTAATTAAATAGGATCCGTGTAAAATTCATATATGGTTATTACGCTGATTTTAGTTAATTAACATTTAACATCTTTAAGCTCACAAAGAGTCTTGCGCAGCTTTAGATTAGTCTCTCTCACATTACAGGAAAGATTAGCCATATAACAAAAGTTTAGTTTTAGGACATCTAATGTTACAGATATGTCCATTAATTGACTCAGTATCGTACGATGTATAAAATACACGTACAACATGGTTGCGAATTGTAGAATACCTCACAGGCGTGCAACAAACGTAATGCCTCGTTGCGGTTGCTCCGAGCGCTTGCAGTTAGCTGAGCAATGATTGCGGCACGAACAGTTGCTAATAATTTTCTATGCATCAATCAATTCCTCAGTTATTATAAATATATTTCATTTTGTTTAATAAAAGAAATAAATATAAAACAGACACTTTTTCATAATTTAAAAGTAAAAATTACGTACAACCGACTTCAATATAAATTATTAAGAATAATTCAAAAACTATTGGTCAGACCTTAATCAATATATATATGAAACAACATAGAAAGCACCAGCTTTCAAATAAAAAAGGAATCATCAAAATCGGTTCACCCAGTAAGAAGTTATGAGGAAATACACATAAAAAATGAGGAAACACAGTCCAGAGCCACTAGCAACCGATGACAACCGCAGGTTTTTTTTAAATATTTTAAATTGTTTTTGAAAAGATACTACTATCCTTCACTGAATTTCAGTTTTTTCTATCGGGCATCCACACAACGAATTTTTTATAGAATAAGCGTGATAAACGAGATCACAGTCCACCTGGTTATAAATAGATTCTGTGGCCCATAGACATCTACATTTATCCTCAATTAACAATCAAAATGCAGATGACTCGTTATCCTTAAGGTCTAAGATGAAATCCTCGTTTCAAGCAAAAATAGCATTTGGGTCAAAAGTATAAAGGGAGTGTAGATACTCACCATACAAAGCACAGCAGCATTAGGCTGCAATTTGACACTGATATTCTGCGTGAGCGTGGTTCTATTTCGACCCAGCCAACCCATGCGTGCTACAACTGGCCTCAACCGCTACACGAATCTCTACTACTACTTTGTAATAAATGAAAGAAAGATTCTACTGTACTCTTCACTGCTGTCTGGGTTATAGTTTTGTCCATTCAAGTGGATTCAATATTTGATACATCGACTTCTGAAACTTTGTGATAACTGTGTGAGTGGGGCCCACGGTACACCTCGGGTACGAGGCTGTTACTCACAACCTTATTTACCCATCAGCAAGCACATTATTAAATATTTTTTATTATATTTATCATATTATTTTCAAGTTATTTGACTTTATTTAGTTTTGCAGTTTGTATAGT